>ONZH01029102.1:0-328526 GCA_900303285.1 Rhinella marina
TGGAGGCCCAAGAGGTGAGACCTCTTAAAAATTATGTGGAGGCCCAAGAGGTGAGACCTCTTAAAAATTATGTGGAGGCCCAAGAGGTGAGACCTCTTAAACAATTTTGTGGAGGCCCAAGAGGTGAGCCATAAATATATAAATTTTTTTATTTACGGAGCAATTCTACGGCGGTTAAGGAGGAGGAGGAGGAGGAAATGGCACTTCATACAGATGGCACTTCACTTTTGGCTGCTTTCCACGGTTGGAGAAGCAAAGTCCGGGTCAATCCACTTGCTGTTCATTTTGATTAGCGTCAGCCTGTCGGCACTGTCGGTTGACAGGCGGCTGCGCTTATCGGTTATAATGCCCCCGGCTGCGCTGAACACCCTTTCTGATAGCACGCTGGCGGCAGGGCAGGCAAGCACCTCCAAGGCGTACAGGGACAGTTCCAGCCACGTGTCCAACTTGGAGACCCAGTAAGTGTAGGACGCCGAGGGATCGGGAGGACAGGGGGTTACGGTCTGCCAGGTAACTCCCGCAACATCCGCCGATACTTGTCCCTCCTGCTGATAGCGGGCCCCGCAGTGATGGAAGTTGCACGAGGGGGTGCCATGAACGTGTCCCACACCTTGGAGAGTGTTCCTCCTGGTGGCTGTGGGCCTGATCGATGTTGAGGGACTCTGGAGACCTCTCCTCTCTGCCGCCAGCGATGCTGGGTGGGAAAAATCTCCATCATGTTCTGCACGAGTTCCCTCTTGGTATTCCAGCAATCGATTCGTCCTCTCCTCTACCGGATAAAAGAGGAGACGTTATCTTTATACCGGGGGTCCAGGATTGCGAAGACCCAGTACAGTTTGTTCTCCACTATCCCGGACAACACGTGTGTCCCGGGAAAAGCAGCCCAGCATGAAGTCAGCCATGTGTGCCAGACTCTGAATAGGCATGACGTCACTGCCCCCACCAGAAGGATCACTTGCCATTTCCTCCTCTTCCTCTTCCGCTTCCTCTCCGCCCATCCGCGCTGAACCAATGGGACGCGCACAGCCTGACTGCTACCCTCGCCGCCAGCATCCTCCTCCTCTTCCACAGCCACCTCCACGTCGTCCTCCTCCTCCTCATCCTCCTCCTCCTCCTGCAACTGCCACCGTGAAGCAGACAAAAGTGTGGTCTGACTGTGTAGCTCCGTTGCGTCTCCTCCTACCCCCGTCTCCTCTGCGTGCAATGCGTTCTCCCTTATTGCGATGAGGGATTCTTTAAGGACGCATAGGAGCGGGATGGTTACGCTCACTATAGCGTCCTCGCTGCTGACCTTCTTGTGGACTCCTCAAAGATACGCAGTACATCGCATACGTCTGCCATCCATGGCCACTCGTGGTGGCAACTGGGGAGCTGAGTTGGAGGCACGCGTGGATTATTAATCTGGTACTCCATCAATGCTCTCTGCTGCTCACACACCCTGGCCAACATGGAATAGGTGGAATTCCAGCGAGTCGGCAGGTCGCACAACAGCTGATGTTCAGGCAAATGGAGGCGTTGCTGGAGTTTTTTTAAGCTAGCAGCAGCTACAGTTGACTTCCGAAAGTGTGCGCACAAGCGCCGCACTTTCACCAGTAGCTCTGCAGGTTGGGGTAAGTCTTTAGAAATTTTTGGACTACCAGATTAAAAACGTGGGCCAGGCATGGTACGTGATTGAGTTCGGCAAGCTCCAGAGCCGCCACCAGGTTACGGCCGTTATCGCACACGACCATGCCTGGTCCTAGCTGCAGCGGCGACAGCCACATCTCCGTCTGCTGCAGTATGGCGTCCCTCACCTCTGGGGCGCTGTTCTTCCTGTCGCCCAAGCTGATGAGCTTAAGCACCGCCTGCTGACGTCTCCCCGCGCCAGTGCTGCAACGCTTCCAGCTAGCGGCTGAGGGCGATGTTAAGGCACAGGAGGAGGAGGAGGAGGAGGGGGGTTTATCAGAACCCATGCTGGCAATCTTGGGCGGGGGTGGTAGGTAGGCCGTCTCTGTTTGCGACCCCGTCCCCGCCTCCACTACATTCACCCAGTGTGCCGTCAAAGAAATGTATCGTCCCTGGCCGCAAGTGCTTGTCCATGAGTCGGTGGTCAAGTGGACCTTTGCGCTGACTGCGTACCTCAGGGCCCGCCTGATGTTACGCGACACGTGCTGGTGGCAGGCGGGGACGGCACTCCGGGAAAAGTTGTGGCGGCTGGGGACGGAATAGCGAGGTGCGGCAGCCGCCATCAGGTCGCGGAAGGCCTGCGTCTCCACAAGCCTAAACGGCAACATCTCCAGGGCCAGCAGTTTGGAGATGTGGCAGTTTAAGGCTTGGGCTTGGGGGTGACTCGAGGCGTACTTCCGCCTGCGGTCGAACGCCTGCGAGATGGACAGTTGTTGGGACGAGGAGTGTGAAGGTGCAGGCGAAGGGGCGGGGGAAGGGGAGGCTGAAGGAGAAGGCCCCAAAGTAGCAGAGGCAGAGGCAGATGTGGAGGTGTCCCTGGCTGGAGGTCTGGACCGCAGTGGCAGCACACAACAAAGGGGAAGAGGCAGTGGCAGCAAGACCGGGCGCAGTTTGTATTGCGTTTGCTCTCTCCCACTCAGCCCAGTGCTTGAATTCCAAGTGACGCCGCATGCCTGAGGTGGTCAGATTGCTCTTCTCAGAGCCCCTACTCAGTTTTGAGTGGCAGAGTGTGCAAACCGCGCTCAGTTTGTCATCCGCACAAACATTAAATATCTCCACACCACAGAAGTACGAGGCCTCGATGGGGGAGCTTCGCGCGACTGGCCGCTGGCGGGAACAGCTTCGGCCCTGCTGGCTGTGGCCTCACTTCTCTGTCTGAACTGTCCTCTGCCTGTGGCCATCCCTCTGCCTGTGGACATCCCTCTGCCTGTGGACATCCCTCTGCCTGTGGACATCCCTCTGCCTCTTGCTGCCTTTTTCGGTGCTGCGCAGACCACCACCTCTCCACTGCTTTCCTCGCTGGACATCACCCCTGGCCAAGTGGGGTCGGTCATTTCGTCATCCACCAGCTCCTCTTCCACTTCCTCACTCTGCTCTCCTCCTGCCCACTGGACATTCCAACAGCCTCCCTTGATGGCAACTGCGTCTCATCATCATCATCGCTCATGATAACAGATGCTGGCTCAGGGTCCACATCAGCAGGAGATGGCGAAAACTCCAGTGTTTGGGCATCACTACAAACAAATTCCTCTGCTAGCTCCTGGGATTCTTCCGGCACATCTGAAAAAGGACCCGAAAAGAGCTCCTGGGAGGGGTCAATGGTGGGATGACTCTGTTGGCCAGGTGTGGAGGAAGGAGGGTCAGAGTGAGACTGTGTGGATGACTGGCTTGGTGGACAACTGTGTGGAAGCGCTATCGGCTATCCATTGCACCACCTGTTCAACCTGCTCAGGCCTCAACAGCGGTGTAACCCGCCCCCTGCTTAACTGTCCCATAAAGGCAGGGATTCTGGATGAGCGGGATCCTGGCTGATCCTCACCAGCACACATTGTATCCCCACTGGCTTCAACAAGGCCCCCAACAGCATTTCCGCGCCTCCGTCCACGTCCACGTCCTATTCCGCTAGCCCCCCTCCGCATTTTATTTTTTTTTTGGTTACAATATTTTGCCTTCACAGCCGTGAAATTAGTTTGCAAGAGAACGCACAGTACAGTTGCCAGTTAAGGCCTATATATTGTATTTTTCAAGGTACACAGCAGTGTATTAAGTGATCAGACGGTGTGTATGAACACCAGTTATGAGAAATTACTTTGCAAGAGAACGCACAGTACAGTTGCCAGTTATAAGGCCTATATATTGTATTTTTCAAGGTACACAGCGTGTATTAAGTGATCAGACGGTGTGTATGAACACCAGTTATGAGAAATTACTTTGCAAGAGAACGCACAGTACAGTTGCCAGTTATAAGGCCTATATATTGTATTTTCAAGGTACAACAGCCGTGTATTAAGTGATCAGACGGTGTGTATGAACACCAGTTATGAGAAATTACTTTGCAAGAGAACGCACAGTACAGTTGCCAGTTAAGGCCTATATATTGTATTTTTCAAGGTACACAGCAGTGTATTAAGTGATCAGACGGTGTGTATGAACACCAGTTATGAGAAATTACTTTGCAAGAGAACGCACAGTACAGTTGCCAGTTTAAGGCCTATATATTGTATTTTTCAAGGTACACAGCCGTGTATTAAGTGATCAGACGGTGTGTATGAACACCAGTTATGAGAAATTACTTTGCAAGAGAACGCACAGTACAGTTGCCAGTTATAAGGCCTATATATTGTATTTTTCAAGGTACACAGCCGTGTATTAAGTGATCAGACGGTGTGTATGAACACCAGTTATGAGAAATTACTTTGCAAGAGAACGCACAGTACAGTTGCCAGTTAAGGCCTATATATTGTATTTTTCAAGGTACACAGCAGTGTATTAAGTGATCAGACGGTGTGTATGAACACCAGTTATGAGAAATTACTTTGCAAGAGAACGCACAGTACAGTTGCCAGTTATAAGGCCTATATATTGTATTTTTTCAAGGTACACAGCCGTGTATTAAGTGATCAGACGGTGTGTATGAACACCAGTTATGAGAAATTACTTTGCAAGAGAACGCACAGTACAGTTGCCAGTTAAGGCCTATCTATTGTATTTTTCAAGGTACACAGCAGTGTATTAAGTGATCAGACGGTGTGTATGAACACCAGTTATGAGAAATTACTTTGCAAGAGAACGCACAGTACAGTTGCCAGTTATAAGGCCTATATATTGTATTTTTCAAGGTACACAGCCGTGTATTAAGTGATCAGACGGTGTGTATGAACACCAGTTATGAGAAATTACTTTGCAAGAGAACGCACAGTACAGTTGCCAGTTAAGGCCTATATATTGTATTTTTCAAGGTACACAGCAGTGTATTAAGTGATCAGACGGTGTGTATGAACACCAGTTATGAGAAATTACTTTGCAAGAGAACGCACAGTACAGTTGCCAGTTAAGGCCTATATATTGTATTTTTCAAGGTACACAGCAGTGTATTAAGTGATCAGACGGTGTGTATGAACACCAGTTATGAGAAATTACTTTGCAAGAGAACGCACAGTACAGTTGCCAGTTATAAGGCCTATATATTGTATTTTTCAAGGTACACAGCCGTGTATTAAGTGATCAGACGGTGTGTATGAACACCAGTTATGAGAAAATTACTTTGCAAGAGAACGCACAGTACAGTTGCCAGTTAAGGCCTATATATTGTATTTTTCAAGGTACACAGCAGTGTATTAAGTGATCAGACGGTGTGTATGAACACCAGTTATGAGAAATTACTTTGCAAGAGAACGCACAGTACAGTTGCCAGTTAAGGCCTATATATTGTATTTTTCAAGGTACACAGCAGTGTATTAAGTGATCAGACGGTGTGTATGAACACCAGTTATGAGAATTACTTTGCAAGAGAACGCACAGTACAGTTGCCAGTTAAGGCCTATATATTGTATTTTTCAAGGTACACAGCAGTGTATTAAGTGATCAGACGGTGTGTATGAACACCAGTTATGAGAAATTACTTTGCAAGAGAACGCACAGTACAGTTGCCAGTTATAGGCCTTATATTGTATTTTTCAAGGTACACAGCCGTGTATTAAGTGATCAGACGGTGTGTATGAACACCAGTTATGAGAAATTACTTGCAAGAGAACGCACAGTACAGTTGCCAGTTAAGGCCTATATATTGTATTTTTCAAGGTACACAGCAGTGTATTAAGTGATCAGACGGTGTGTATGAACACCAGTTATGAGAAATTACTTTGCAAGAGAACGCACAGTACAGTTGCCAGTTATAAGGCCTATATATTGTATTTTTCAGGTACACAGCCGTGTATTAAGTGATCAGACGGTGTGTATGAACACCAGTTATGAGAAATTACTTTGCAAGAGAACGCACAGTACAGTTGCCAGTTATAAGGCCTATATATTGTATTTTTCAAGGTACACAGCCGTGTATTAAGTGATCAGACGGTGTGTATGAACACCAGTTATGAGAAATTACTTTGCAAGAGAACGCACAGTACAGTTGCCAGTTATAAGGCCTATATATTGTATTTTTCAAGGTACACAGCAGTAGTGCCAAATATAGTTTGGTATGTAGCAGAGCACCTAATACACCACTAATGCCTCTCTCTGTCCCTACTCCAGCAGCTATCCCTGAATACAGCAGCCGTTCTCTGTAAAGTCTATATTGTAGTAAGCTATCACTGAAGTCCACTGTAGTAGCCCTGATAAGGGCTTTTAATCACGCTCCTGCCTGTCCAACAGCTAAAATCTGTCCTCTCCCTTCTCCAGCCTCTGTCCCTGACTAAGTTCACGCAGCATATGCTTACGAGCCGGAAGAGCTGAGTTTTTAATATTCGAGGTCACATGGTTTTTCCAGCCAATGCATGTAGACGCTGTTTTCGCGCTGCCAGCGTGCTCAGCGTGCCTGTCATACCCCCCCTGCATGGTGATTGGTGGAAAAAGAGCGCCAGGGAAGGTGGGAGGGGAAACGAATTCTAAGTGCGCCATCGCCGTTATACTCGAAAGAAATCGAGCACGCCGAATATCGTAGTATTCGATCGAATACCAGCTCGATCGAACACTACTCGCTCATCTCTATTTACCATCACTTACTTTCTGCTTCCAGGCTATGACATCACAATGGCCCTATGAATATTATCTTTAGGTCTACTAGGTCTGGATGGAAATGTTCAGATAAGCTAAATGTCAGAAGAACAACAGCCTGAGGCCACAAATACAATTCCAGTTTTCATATTCTTCAGCCAGGAAAGAAAATTAAAGCTGGAATCCAATGAGGAAATGCTGTGGTTTTGTTTCTGGTAGATTTGATAAATGTGGCCAATGTCGGACTGGGGTGCCTTAGGTCCACCAGTAAAAGTTGATCTGGGAGGCCACTGTACAGCTATAAGCAAAATATAACCTGCTAACAAGGCACATTCCAAAAAACATCGATTGTTGCTAGTTCCATAATACCACCATATGAACTTGGACAGCTTTACTTATTGGTCTGAAGTCTCACACTATAATAGTGTTGTTATACACTGTTTTGTATATACTGCCTTGCATACTTCGTATATATACTCATTTATGTCAGCTTATAACTATATTATTTATATATATATATATGGAAGATTCTTTTCAATTTCTTATATAATATTACCACCATATCTTACTTCCATATAGATATATAATAAAAATTATTCAGCGCTGAAATTGATATTAAGGTCCATTGGAAGAACGCAGATGTATATTTGAGAATTATTCTATTTGCTGGATTGGTTTTAGAAATACCTCCATTCGATTTTATTTTTTCTATTTTTAATTTTAATCATTTTTTATTATTCATTTTTTATTTGTTTTTGGACATAATAAATTAAGGTTTTATAAATTTATTTTTCGGTATTGAATCCATCTATTTACCCATATGTGAGTGTGCCAAACAGCAAGCTTCTGTTTTCTAGGTGGACATATACGACTCAGGGTGTGTCGTAGATAGTGCACCTCTTAAACCATTCTCTGTCAGGTGGTGAGCCACTACTCCTTGTATATATATTTATATGCAAAATATAACCTGCTAACACAGTGGCAGGCAGCAGCAAGATGCTACATGATGATTGATTGTTGGGGGTCCATGTGGTGTCTTTAAGAAGACAGATCCCTGGAGAAAGAGCACATTGGCTGGTCTGCCTCTGTACCTACAAATCATATCAGTCATCTGCTATATCTATAATAATATACTTGGTAGTTTGTTAGATACAGCTACCCAGTTTTCTTATATGGACGCATAGGCTGGTTGGGATGCTGCCTATCCATATACAGTGCAGTCAGTCTACTGTCACTTGGTTGGGAACTAGGGTCCCATCTTGCTTTGGGGCCCACCAGGTGATTCACCAGTTCCCCTGTGGGCCATTTCAAGCCTGGGTTAGGTCAAGAATTTGGCATGGGGGTGCTGTTTCAATTTTTGCCTTGGGCAGCATGACGGCTATATGCTCCCCTGGCCACAAAGCACTGAACTCTTGCACCAGGGCCCATGAGCCTTTAGCTACGCCCCTGATTCCTGATTACATGCCACTCATTGCTACGGCTCCAGTGTATTCCTGGCCACAACTGGTTATATGCAGGTAATTATATCATTTACTAAATTGCAGCACTCTTTCACAGCTTGAAAAGTTAGAAACACTGCATGCATTTTCACACTCAAGTTCTCATCTCTGGCAACAGAAACATACCGGAAAACCTGGCTTAACAGATGAAATGTCCTACATAGTATCCATGATGATGTAAAAGTAAAGCTGTGCCTGTTTCATTTCAGAAACTATTTCCTTGATTTTTCCATGATGAAAAAGAGTTTGAATTCTTTCAAGTTTTTGGACTCGGTTATTCATCTTTGTGACATTTGAGTTAGTACTTTTTAGGAAAGCATCATAGGCTGCTAGAAGTTGAATAATTAAAATGCTCATCTTACTTTCCACCTAAAGGCTCTTGATGGCCACAAAATTGTAGATTGGCAATCTGTGGAGATTTCTTATAATTTTCCATGTCACAATTTTTTTTAAAATGCTAAAATCATGCAGTTTTCGCACCACCTCCTAAGACTTACAATATCTTGGAAAATCCTGTTCTTTATCAATTAGCGCTTTACAGCAGCCACATAGGCCATAAACACAGTAGACTGGAGAAG
This sequence comes from Rhinella marina, assembly GCA_900303285.1. Taxonomy (NCBI): domain Eukaryota; kingdom Metazoa; phylum Chordata; class Amphibia; order Anura; family Bufonidae; genus Rhinella; species Rhinella marina. The sequence continues at coordinate 8,735 of ONZH01029102.1, forward strand.
ACTCAATGACTTGCTTTGTGACTGGGTATGAGTAAATCACATCTTGTCAAAAAGTAAGCTCTGAACAGGTCACAAATCGGGATAAGCGAATCGACTTCGGATGAAACATCCAAAGTCGATTCGCATAAAATATTTGTTATTATATTGTATGGAGCAGGAGCTCTGTACAGTGTTAGAATATATTGGCTCTGATGAGCCAAAGTTATTACTTATAATAACTTCATAAATCCATTTTTACTGTAAAAAACCATTTCCCGAACTCTCCCGCTCTGTACAGTATTAGAACGAAGTTTTATGCGAATCGATTTCAGATGTTTCATCCAAAGTCGATTTGCTCATCCCTATTTGTGACCTGTTCAGAGCTTACTGTAAGACAAGATGTCTTTTGTGTTATCCATACAGAGGTGTTCTATTTGTAACACCCCTTTGGGCAGTCCTTGGTAGGCAGGGTGTATGGTGGCTCTCACCTCACTATGGCACAGTGCATCCACCCAAATCTTGCTTGGAGCTCTATAGGATAAAAAAGGGTCTTCCTTCTCTGCCAGGGGTTGAGTTGTCCAGCTCAGTACACATTCACCTCAGGAAGGAGTTAACTGATCAACAGGTTTATTTAGGAAATGGTGAACAATGATGAAGGACATAAACATAATGTAATAAAAAGATGAAGTGAAAGGGCTGGGCTAGCTCTAATAGTAATCAGCGATAGTGAGTACACGCACTCTCCTTTAGCATACAAATACAGTATAATTTCCCAGCTATCTACTCCTAGCACTCAGCTTGATAAGCTCTAATAGTAATCAGCGATAGTGAGTACACGCACTCTCCTTTAGTATACAAATACAGTATAATTTCCCAGCTATCTACTCCTAGCACTCAGCTTGATAAGCTCTAATAGTAATCAGCGATAGTGAGTACACGCACTCTCCTTTAGCATACAAATACAGTATAATTTCCCAGCTATCTACTCCTAGCACTCAGCTTGATAAGCTCTAATAGTAATCAGCGATAGTGAGTACACGCACTCTCCTTTAGTATACAAATACAGTATAATTTCCCAGCTATCTACTCCTAGCACTCAGCTTGATATTAACTCCTGTCTAACAATAAACCTGTTAACGTTACAGATGGCTGCTGCTCCACTTCTACAGCCTTTTTTCCTGTTCTCTCTGCTATTGGCTACAGGGGGGGCAAGTGCTCATGGGATTTGTAGTCCACCATACCTCCCAACTTTGGAGACAGAGAAAGAGGGACAAATTGTTCAGCAAATTTTTTTTGCAGTAGGCCACGCCTCTAACTCCACCCAAAACATAACTATACACCTAATCCCACCCAGTCCCCTTACTGTTCCATATAGTAATTATTCCCCAGTTATGTGCCCCTATTAATATCCCTAGTTATATGACCACAGTAATATGCCCAGCTGTGCCCCCCAGTAATATGCCCAGCTGTGCCCCCCAGTAATATGCCCAGCTGTGCCCCCCATAACATGCCCACATTGTGCCCCCAGTAATGTTGTGCCCCCAGTAATATGCCCACATTGTGCTCCCAGTTTATGTTGTGCCCCCAGTAATATGCCCATATTGTGCTCCCCAGTAATGCTGTGCCCCCCAGTAATATGCCCATACTGTGCTCCCCAGTAATGCTGTGCCCCCCAGTAATATGCCCATACTGTGCCACTCACAGAAAAATTTAAAAAAATAAAAACCATATACTTACCTTCTTCCTAGCAGCATCACCAGCAGGAGATCTTCTTCTCTAGTTTGGACAGGGCAGAGCCAAGGCTGACTTATGGCCGGCCCCGCCCCCCACCTAGACCGAAGGTGTAGAGAGCAGAAGGGAGGTACGGAGAACCTGCAGGGGGGACGGGAGGTATTATGGATGAAGCACTGAGCCGATTCCAGCTCTCTGCTTCATCACAATACAGGCAATATAGGCTGTCTCTGCATCCTATGGACACAGGGAGAGCTGCCAGTAACCGGTACCGGGACATCAGGACAGCCACTGCAATCCGGGACTGTCCCGCTGGATCTGGGACGGTTGGGAAGTATGGTCCACTTAACCTCAGGAGAATCAACACTAATGCCTCCTACTGTGAGTCTCTGCTTGTAATTTACACCCACATCTACCTTCTCTGCAGGGTTTACATATCTACAGTATCTCACAAAAGTGAGTACACCCCTCACATTTTTGTAAATATTTTATGATATTTTTTCATGGGAAAAAAACTGAAGATATGACACTTTGAAACAATGTAAAGTAGTCAGTGTACAGCTATATACACTGTATAACAGTGTAAATTTGGTGTGTCCTCAAAATAACTCAACACACAGCCCTTAATGTCTAAACCGTTGGCAACAAAAGTGAGTACACCCCTAAATGAAAATAGCCAAATAATGCCAATAAGTGTCAATATTTTGTGTGGCCACCATTATTTTCCAGCACTACCTTAACTCCCTTGGGCATGGAGCTTCACAGGTTGTCACTGGAATCGATTTCCACTTGTCCATGACAACATCACGGAGCTGGAAATGTATTTGGGGTCAGTATCATGGTGGAATACTGTCCTGCGGCCCAGTTTCTGAAGGGAGGGGATCATGCTCTGCTTCAAGATGTCACAGTACAAGTTGGCATTCGTGGGCCCCTCAATGTAGCTGTAGCTCCCCACAGCCGGCAGCACTCATACAGCCCCAAACCATGACACTCCCACCACCATGCTTGACAGTAGACAAGACACACTTGTCTTTGTACTCCTCACCTGGTAGCCACCACACACGCTTGATACCATCTGAACCAAATAAGTTTATCTTGGTCTCATCAGACCTCAGGACATGGTTCCAGTAATCCATGTCCTTAGTCTGCTTGTCTTCAGCAAACTGTCTGCTGCCTTTCTTGTGCATCATCTTTACAAGAGGCTTCCTTCTGGGATGACAGCCATGTAGACCAATTTGAGGCAGTGTGTGGTGTTTGGTCTGAGCACTGATAGGCTGACCCCCACCCCTTTAACCTCTACAACAATGCCGGTAGCACTCATACATCTATTTTGAATAGTCAAACTCTGGATATGGCACTGAGCACGTGCACTCAACTTCTTTGGTCGACCATGGCAAGGCCTGTTCTCAGTGGAAATTGTCTTGTTAAACCACTGTATGGTCTTGGCCACCATGCTACAGCTCAGTTTCAGGGTGTTGGCAATCTTCTTATAACCTATAGTAAGCTATATTTATGTAGAGCAACAATACTTTTTTTTTTCAGATCCTCACAGTTCTTTGCCATGAGGTGCCATGTGGAACTTCCAGTGACCAGTATGAGAGAGTAGAGTGATAACACCAAATTTAACACACCTGCTCCACATTCACACCTGAGACAATGTAACACTAACAAGTCGCATGACACCGGGGACGGAAGATGGCTAATTGGGCACAATTTGATCATTTTCACTTGGGGTGTACTCACTTTTGTTGCCAGCGGTTTAGGCATTAATAGATGTGTGTTGAGTTATTTTGACGGTATAGTAAATTTACACTGTTATACAAGCTGTACACTGACTACTTTACATTGTATCAAAGTGTCAGATCTTCAGTGTTGTCCCATAAAAAATATAACAAAATATTTACAAAAATATGAGGGGTGTACTCACTTTTGTGAGATACTGTATGTAATCCTGCCTGTGAGGATAATGAGATGACTAAGGCATCTCAACATATTATACTAAGTGGTCAGTGCAAAATTTGCAGGACTTACGTTTTTTTTTCTGAAGCATAGATAGTGACTAGGGATCATCAAATCGACTTCGGATGAAATATCCGAAGTCGATTCTCATAAAACTTCGTTAGAATACTGTATGGAGCGAGCGGATCCGTACAGTATTAGAATGTATTGGCTCCTATGAGGCGAAGTTATTAATTTGTGAAATATCGCAAGACTTTGGGTAATAACGTCAGAAATTAACTACTATAAAAACCTTTTACCGAACTTGGGTTCAGTTCCAAGGTACCACTTGAAACCAAAACTGAGTTTTTCATAGGAGCCAATACATTCTAATACTGTACGGAGCACTCGCTCTGTACAGTATTCTAACTATCCCTAATAGTGACATGGGTAATTTTGAAAAAATTGGTTTAAAGAAGAACTCCCTGCAAAAATTTGTATTCTATGACCTGTTAGAAAGGTGCATGATATAATCTATAGTGAATATAATCTTCTTATCAGAGAATGTAATTGCGATTAATAACCTCTCTTCTTATTGTAGCTGGGTCATGTGACCAACTCCCTGACCTCCAACTGACCCAGGACAGAAAGCCAGTCACTTCTCTATTCATTCCTATGGGACTGAAAGTGAGGCTCCCATAGGAATGCATAGAAAATTAGACTTCCTGTCCACACATAAGTCTCTGTGTGAGTTGGTGGGTCTAATTGCTGGTCACATGACACAGATAAGAAACTTCAGGATGATATAAGTCAAAAATACAGACACTGGTAAGAAAATGACATTCACTACAGATTACATCATGTACATTTCTAGCAGGACATGGAATAAAAAATTTTGCGGGAGTTCTTCTTTAACAAAAAAAAACATTATTCACACAATAGGTCATTTTCTGATGACACATTACCTTTAAGATTAGTTTGTCTGGCATAAATGGTGCCTGCAATTTATTAAAGACAGAGAAGAGGGATCACACAACTTCAGGCAGAATATAGAACAATTTCATCAAACAAATGAGTGATTATAACTATGTTCCTTTAAAAATATAATTATCTTTTATTAAACATGATTTAGTATTAACACCTTTTCATGATTATAGTAGGGTTTCAAATATGTACCATCATAAATATTCAGTATAAAAAGAGAAAACTATTGAATTTTATAGTTAATTGCACATGTATCCTGTCTGCCTTGTTTTTATATATTCCCTGCAGTCCGACTATAAATATAAATATCAAGTGCAATAGTGAGGGAGTAAAGTGGGTTGTAGTAACACCCTAGGCCAGTGATGGTGAACCTTTTAGAGACCGAGTGCCCATACTGCAACCCAAACCCCACTTATATACAGTATCACAAAGTGCCATAAATGGCATATGGCATATTGGTACACCATATACTTTTTACAGGGTGTGGGTGCTCACAGAGAGGACTCTGAGTGCCACCTCTAGCACCCATGCCATAGGTTCTCCACTACTGGCCTAGGTTATACATCTGCCTTTCTAGAACTAACATAAGAATGAAGTCTGTATATTCTATCTGCATAATAGGGGCACAAATGAGTGGAGAAATGCAATAGGTAACATACCATAAGCTGAATACAGATGGTGACTTCCTCTCAACGTGCATTTTGCGTTACTGCTTCTTCAGGAGGAGAGGCTTAGGGGAATGCTGGGATAGATTTTAAAAGATAAATCAGCCTATTACATACGGCGGGCTGCTACATGTGACTACCATGCATTGCGGTCACCTTATTGGCTAAATGTTAAATCTTTTTTATACATTTATAACATTTTAAATATTTTGCTGATAGCATCCCACTGCCTTCTAAAACAGACATCATGGACATTGTTCATTGTTTTGCATATATGTAATAGTGCCATCAAAAACTGACACACAGTTTAGCGTCAAGCATTTATACGCTGTCATTATACTTCAATGTGTGTCCAAGTGAGTTTTTTTTTTTTTTTTTCAAAATGTGAAATTTAAATTTAAATGGTGCTGATGCATTCCTAGGAGACCTCATAGACCAATCGGGACAGTTTTGATTGCAAAAAAAATTATTGAGACCAAATTAAATATGCAAGGGCCATACTAAACTACCCCCAGAACTCCTTTAGAGATGAATGGAGCCACTCTATTCATTTTGGGGGGCCCAGAGGGGTATAGGGATCATAGTGATCATAGGGAGCCAAGCTGTAAGACCCACACTGATTTAATCATTATCTCTTATGCTTTGAATAGTGGATAACCTCTCACAACTGGAATATCTTTTTGATTAAAAAATTAATTTAGTCCCTAGATTAGTCACCTAAAATTCATTTATTCAGACCAGGGGCGTACATAGAAATCATTGGGCCCCATAGCAGGAGTCTGAATAGGGCCCCCCAGCTCCGCCTACTACCCACCTTTGGCCTATCCCACTAACTGCCCTGGCTCCTCCCTCATCACCCCTCCCTTTTTCCTGTGGATAGAGGATAACGTCAAACAACCGGAATACCCCTTTACAGCAGGAATATCCAACCTGCGGCCCTCCAGCTATTGCAACTACAAGGCAGGGCATGCAAAGAAGTTTAGTTTTGCACCAGATGGAGGTTGGGCGTCCCTGACAAAGTGTATCTAAACTTTTAAATAAAGTTTATTAAAACCTATTGTAGGTACCTTAAAATTACATTTTCTAACACTTTTTTCTCTATGAGAAATAGACGCTGAATTCAGGTGCCTATAGCACTTTATAAACTGTACTCTCATACACCAATGACATGACAGTGGTGTATGGGAGTAAGGATCTCACTGGGGCTGTAGCGAGTGATGTACAGCACACATCACTGCTCCTGCCTATCTGCTTTGGTAAAGCCAGGCACAGATGGGCTATGTCAGGCTTTAGCAGAGTGGGCACAGGGCGCCATATATATGAGAGCACAGCTGAGCGAGTGCAGGGCAGGGGCCCGCATACACATCGCTCATCCTGCCTGTGCCCACTGTGCTAAAGCCTGACACAGTCCATCCCCCCACATCTGAAGTCATTTTGCTGCTGATACTCAGTGTGCACTAGGACCCCCCACCCCCACAGTTCATGGTGAGGGAAGACCTTTGGACAGCCACACCGTCCTCTATATGAGTTTGAACAGTAAGCAGAGTTAATGGGAAGAGGGAGCACACTGTCCCTTATATACAGAACAGTGTGACAACCCCCCAGCTTTCCCTCACACACACATACACCTCCCAAACTCTGCTTGCTTCTTCCCCAGCAGAGCCCAGCCTCTTCCCCCACTAACAATCCACCTATTAACTTTTTTAAACACAGAGGCACTCACATTGTCTGTGGCACACATTGGCAAGTCTCAGAAACTTGCTAGCTAGCAACGCTGGGAGCTGGAGTCTGGTGGCTTCTCCTGCCCGTGCTCCATGCGCTGTGGCCCCATTGATAAAATGTACTCCGCACACTGCTTAGAAGTCAGCGGTGTACAGAAAAGTGGATTTTAAAGAGGACCTTTCATGGTTTTACATTATAGTAGGTAAATACCTTTACTTGCAGGGCACCCCCCGCTGATGCTGCCACCCGCCCAGGTTTTTCAAAATAGCGCTCCTGCGCCCCGCTCTGCCCCCCTGTATTTTTCACGCTCAGTATGCTAATACTGAGCATCGGTACAGGGAGGAGGAGACGCTCGGGTTTCTCAATGGGCTTCTCCTTCTCCCTGGCTGTGCCGCGATCCAATCACATCGGATAACATCACAGCCAAGGAGTTTTTTTCTCCCTGGCTGTGACGCTCTGTGAGCGCGAAAAATACAGGGGGGCAGAGCGGGGAGCAGGAGCGCTATTTTGAAAAACCTGGGCGGGTGGCAGCATCAGCGGGGGGTACCCTGCAAGTGAAGGTCTTTACCTACTATAATGTAAAACCATGAAAGGTCCTCTTTAAGCACACAGGGAAAGGTGCAATTTAGGGGGGGGGGATATCTCTATTTAAAATTCAAAATGTATTAATAAAGTACATTACAAAAAGTATTATTATAGCATTAAAGACATTTTTACCAAAAAGTAAGCTAAAAATTTAGTTACTCTTTAAGTAACTTAAGTGAAAAGATTGTTTATCGGGTAATAAATTAATAAATCATTGCTGTGGTCAATTATCGTATGCGGGCAACAAATAGTGCCATCTAAACAGTCTCCTTCCCGACAATCGTCTGCTTAATCAGTGTAAAGGGTCCTTTACTTTTAGAGAGTGTTAGTAAATCTGCCTCATATATCAATCTATTCAGTTCCTCCAGCTCTATTACATGCTGCCTGCAAATTAGATTGCATTATTAATATGACGGCTAACTTTATTTGGTAGACATCTTGGAAGACAGTCATTTAAATACAGAATATAATGTTAATGTCAGTTCCCTGAGATGCTGCACTTGCTAAGGACCTCACTTCATCCCTGATAAACCCAATCAGTCTTAGAAAATGCCATGTGTAAAAGCAGGAGCACTTCACTGATCATCTGGAGGGTTTGTTGGGTCTGTAGCCCTCTAAGGAGATAGAGTATAGAGCAGGCACCTGACTACTGATGATCTACTACAGGATCCTTATAATAAACAGTCTTTCGTCGTTCTGCTCCATGTAAGGGCAGTCATTAGTTGCAGAAAGACACAGCAGCTTAGAGGCTGGAGGACCACTGGAGATTGGAAGCAGGTGGGATGTTTATGCTGACAGGAAACTGATAGATCTTGACCTATGCTTATGCCATCTGGAACGAAGTTGCCAGATCATGCGTTCTGCTTTGAGAGAAGGGTAACTGAGCCTGAAGTAAAGTCACACTTTCAGGTCTGTCATCTGTGCGGGGGCAGGAAGAGATGAGAGCTGTGTATGCGGATCCCTAAGGTGATAATCCACATGTCAGCAACGTGAGACCACATGGATGAGAACCGTTTACCTGACCTCAGCAATTGGACTCAGAAGAGAAAAGATCTCATGATGAGACTCTGTAAGAAGATTTGATTAATTTACTTTTGTAAAAACCAAACCCCAGAATAACCATGAAAAGTTAAAGGGAAGTCTCACTTCAGTCAGTGGCATTTATCATGTAGAGAAAGTTAATACAAGACACTTACAAATGTATTGTGATTGTCCATATTGCTTCCTTTGCTGACTGGATTCATTTTTCCATCACATTATACACTGCCCGAATCCATGGTTACAGACCAGAGCAGGGTGTTGACTACTTAGTCTATCCATCTGGCAGGATGGATGTATTAGCCTGCCTGTCAGAATGACTATGCATTCTAATACAGGAGTATTATAGCGTATCGTGCAAGTGATCAAAAAACTGCAGTCCCCTAAGGGTGCTGTAGAAAAATGTAAAGAAAAAAATTATAAATTTCAAAAATACTGAAAAATATTAAAAAAAAACAACTTCCTATTTCTCATATATATAAAAAAAATGTAAAAGGTGAATACAACTGACATCACCACATCCTCTACCATTACCCAATCTATGAAAATATCCAATTTTTTAACCCACATGGTGAACACCATAAAAGAAAAAAATACACAATGCTAGAATTGATAACCTGAAAATTGATAACCTCTCCTCGCCAAAAGTTGAGTAAAAAAGTATCAAAAGGTTCCATGTATCCCAAAATGGTATCAATAAAAATTATAGCTCTCCCTGAAAAACAACTAGCCTTCACACAGATCCAATGGCAAAAAAAGAAAACGTTAAAGGTGTTAGAACATAGCGACACAAACAATTTTTTTTTATCAAAAAGAGGATTTTATTTTTTTTAAAACATTACAAAACATAACAACCCATGTAAACTTGGTATCTCTATAATTGTACTGTTGCAAAAAATACATAAATGTCATCAATACCATGCAATGAATACTGTAAAAAAAATAAACTCTAAAAACAGTGGATGAATTGTGTTGTTTTTTTTCAAACTGATGACCCCAAAATGTCTTAATGTCTTAGTTATAAAATTCCCCTGACATAACCCAAAATGGTTCCATTAAAAAATACAACTTGCCCCACATAAAACAAGCCCTCATACAGCTATGTCAAAAAATACAAAAAAATTATAGCTTTTGAAATGCAGAGATTATAATGACAAACTCAGCACTGCTACATTTGTACAAATAATAGTATGCACTCATATACAGTATATGGCTGTGTAGATACTTATAGGGTTATAGGTGACGGCATACACATACAGACGGCATTTTTTACTATTTGGATAAATTGTACAAGCTTCGGCACATGAAACAGATCTGAGAAGGTTCTTGTGACCTTTTGAAATCCTGCTGATCTGTTATTATTGGAAAGCACACGTTTATTCAAGATGAGAGATTACTTGTGCTTAAACTACAGACATGGATACTCATCATACTAATGGCAGAGTTGACAGATATTTGCCTTCACCCCTTATTTACTGAAAGGGAAGCTGTCACTATGAAAATGCAGTCTACTTTCCAGGTATCATATTTTAGAGCAGGAGGAGCTGAGAAGAGTCATATTGTATATATTTACTGTGTATATTCCTTGTATGAGAATGTACGCAGAGATCAGTGCCAATTGCTGGCACACAGGATGACCCACCAGACTCCTAAGCACAGAACGAGCAGGGATTTAACTGAATTAAGTAAAAGTTACACTGAATGTTTTCTATGAAACTATACATCAATCTGCTCAGCTCCTCCTGCTCTATAACATGCTGCCTGTTCAATGTGATAGGTTCCCTTTAATACACTTGGTTCTGGCTGCATCGGAGGCTGCTCCTATGTATAAGAGGGAGACTATGGATATTTATCTGATAAGGTCATACATTGCTTTAAGGTGCGTTTAGACGGGCAGATAATGGGAAACGGTAGTTTCTGCCAACGTTCGTTCCCAAGAATCTGCCCGTGTAAAGGTGCCGCAGATCATCATTCATCAGGTGAAATGATCGTTGGCGCAGACAGCTAAATTTTAGTTTCTGGCCACAAGATTGTGCCATCTAAAAGCGATCTGCTGCCCAGAAACAATGCAGCTGTATGAGGACAAGTGATTTCAATAGCCATCCCTCGTCCTCATACTATGGAGGTGAGCGAGTACCTGATTGTGAGGAAGGAACCTTTTCTTCCCAACAATCGGCTGCTCCTCGGCAGATGTAAACAGTGTCGGACTAGAGGTGCCTAGGGCCCACCAGTAAAATTTATTTTGTAGGCCGACCGTACGGATACAATCAAATATTACCTGCTCTCACAGCAGCAAGATGCTACCAGATGATTGAATATGGGGGTCCCTGCAACCACTATGAGAAGATAGGTCCCGGGGAGAAGAGGACACTGGCAGCTTTCCTCTATACCTAGAAGTCCGCTCAGCTCTGATCATGTCTACAATAATAAACTGGTGAGTTTCTTTAATGATCTATCAGGTTTTTTATATGAGGCTGGTTGAGGTGCTATACACTGAATATATGTATGTAGTGCAGTAAGTCTACTGTGTTATGTGCCACTGGTGCAGGGGGTGGAAGACTAGCGGCCCACCTTTCTCAGGGGCCCACCCGGGGATTCCCCCATACCCCTGTGGGCCAGTCCGAGCCTGGGTGTAAATGCACCTTTGGTTTACATCACCGGTTATATTCCCTCTGGTTTTCAAAAATAATAAATTTCAGCTATTTGGTAGGCTCCCAAAGATGGACCCTGTGACCAAGCTAAACTGAGGTGTATAGTACCTATAATCCATTCCATATTATATGGCTACGGCTACGTTGAAAACAACACTTTGTGTAGTAGCATTTCCAAACTACTATAACATTTTCAAATCAAATTGTAGGATTGGCAGACCTCCAAATAATTGCAAAGTCTTTAAAGGACTGCCCAGGTCATCTGCAGCCGATTTCACGCCTACTCAAATAAACTTTACAGTTGTGTTGCTTCCATTTTAGACCACAGTTTGTTGTCTCATTCGCATTTTAGAAAGTACCATTTATTATTAAGGAAAAAATAATAATTGGATTTTAAAGAAGTTGTCCAGGTTCAGAAGTCAGAACTAAACCCAGACATATCCCCATTTTCACCCCTCCGGCCCCCCTGATATGAATCACTGAATTGCGCAGGGCAAAGGCATTTTTGGAGGTCAGGTGACATACCAGGCTCTCCATGGGAATGCTAGGCAGAGGCTTCCTCCCAGCAGTGAGCCAGGTGACATCGCCGGCACTAATGGATGGGCTTTAGTGCTACCCCAGCCTGTAAAATGGCTAGGGCAGTGCTAAAGCCCGCCCATCAGAGCTGATGATGTCATTAAGAACACTGCTGGGTGCAGGGTAAGGCAAGGGAGAGCATCGAAGAATGAAATGCTCAGATTCTCATATCAGGGGAGCCGGAGTTGTGAAAATAGGGTTATGTCAGGGTTCACCTCTGAACTCGGACAACTCCTTTAAGGGAACACAAAATTTAGAAAATTCACAAAAAAAATCCCCCTCCTACTTCTCACAATCTTGTGTCTGGCTCTAGGACAGCTGGCTGCAGCTTGAGCCTCTCCTCTCTGTCTGCTTGATTTAGCCATGATCCAAAAGTGAAACAGGTCAGTAAGAATATAATAATTGTTCAAGAAATATGGAGAATTGCACAGACTGACAAGTGATGTCTAAGTTATAACCTGCTTATGGTTATCATTCATTTTTAGGCTTAAAGGGAGAGCTAGAAAGCCAGAAGAAAACAAGCCATGAACCAGAAGGTGGACACATACCGGAGTCCTCATGGAGGGTCAGAGTAGCGGGGAGCAGGTAAGTATGACTCTTTCGCTAACTGTGGCAGGCTGCTGACATTACACCGACTGGTTCTTTCTAAACTGAAATACGGAACCTGTCAGTTTTAAATACCTTTCCCTTCCTGTGTGATTTACAAAGTTCGGTAGTGTAACATCATATGTGAAAAACTGTTAACAGATCGTTAAATGCAGAGAAATATTTATTGAAACTTTGTCAAAATCATCAGCCAGCTTTAACCTGATATACGATTTGGCACACAATTTAAATTCACTGCATTTCTCAAAAGTGTGTCAGTCTGGCAGAATTGGTTTTGTAGTATACATTAAAATAAACAGTTCACTTTGTAACTATGGTTCAACACAAAGCCTCAGTGGAAAGGCCCCACTTGTGATAAAAGTAGTCAGATCTGCTAACAGAATTAAGCTATCGTCCAGTGTGTGACTTTCCATCGAATATGGTATTTTATACAGAAATGATTTTATGTTATGTACAGATGCAGCAGTTCTAAACTTGAGTGTGATATCACATCATAGCGTCACATCACAAAAGCCATTGAAAGTCAACTAATATGTTAGTTTATTGCCATTGTTTACTTAACTTGTGACAATTGCTACATCTGGAATTTAAAGAAACATTACTGTCAGGAACTTACCCAGCCATGTTCCTGCGTGGCTGTTCTAGGAGGCTTGCCATGCCGACTGACCATGCCCCAGCTGGTCAACCTATCAGTCATTCTGGACAACAGTGCAATCAAGTCCCTGGCTTAGCATCCAATCTGAGAACTAGGCAGAGGGCTGTAAGTGAGGCACATACTGCTTCTCAGCACCTGTGATTTTTGTTTTCCTGGCTCCGTATTGTTCTGTATCCTAAGAACAGTGCTACATTTCCTTTGGACCTTCCTGCATATTGACCTCAACATGTTTCAGTTTTCCCCCCTTGTCTATGATTACATTTCCACTGATTCTCCTGGATTTGACGTCTTGGCTTGTTTCTGGATTAACCCATGTCTATTGGTTAGACTTCAACTGTTCCTCCTGGCTTTGACTCCTCAGTTTGTTTCCGGATTAACCCCTTCTTTTCTGTTTTGGCTCTTTCTGACACACATGGCCTAACTCTGGCTTGTTTTACTCTCCTGTTACTTTTCAGCATCTGATAGGCCTGTGAGCTTGCACCTGTTTTCTGCTGCTATACTCCGCAGACTTGACCGGGGTCCCTAGCTGCCAGGTCCAACCATTCTTGCAGCAGGCATTGGTGAACTGCTATGGGTAACCTTAGATTTACTAACCAGAGTGGTAAAGGAAGATAGGTAGCCAATTTACAGTTTCATGGCAGGGCAGTGGTCCCGGATGATGACCGTGTATTTCTTGCTCACCACTGTATTCCTTAAGTTACTTTAGCTAATTTATATTAAAAAAAAGTATAGGTGGTTGTTTCTTCCTGGGCACTTATTCTACGTGCAGTCGTATCACAAAAAGTTTGTTTTAAGACAATAAAACAAAACTGCCATCACTAAAGCCACCAGTGATCTCCTAGCTGGTAAAATCTAAGAGACACTATTGTGTATGCCCCTACATGTCAACAGTCTTCTACTTGGTTGGTCTAGGGATCTACTGGATTCTCTCTTACATGCCTGCGCAGGCCATTTGTTTGGCCAACGCACACACAACTTCTTGCCTGCTTGCTGTTTTAGTTTGACTTCAAGGTTCTTCCTACAGATTCATTCTTCATCTTTACTTGGTTACTTAGTAACCTTGGGTCCCATAGTAAAACAAGGAATCATGTCTGACTCCAAACTGAACATTTCAGTGGCAAGTTAAGAACGTGAAAATGTTATAATTATTTTAGCCTCTCTAATGCATAGAGAGAAAGCACACTGTGAGATTGCTGTCCAAGGATAACACACACTATAATGTCACAGTACAAAGGTAATAACAATGTCAAAAGTGAAATAATAAACACAGTGACGTCACTGTGCAGATATATGGTAATAAACACTAATGTCACAATACAGTGGTAACTCTGTGTCACAGTGCAGGGATAAAATAAATACTGTTTTCATAGAACTGGAATAATAAACAAAGTGATGTCAAAGTGCAGGGATAAAAACACTGTTGTCACAGTACAGGGATGATGCACACAGTGATGTCATAGTACAGGGACAATAAACACAGTGAGACATCACAGTACAGGGGGAAAAAACTGTGATGTCATATTACAGGAATAATAAACACAGCGAAGCCACTGTACAGGGATTATATATATATATATATATATATATATATATATATATTCACAGTACAGGCATAATAAACACAATGATGTCACAGTACAGGGATAGTAAACACAGTGATATCACAGTACAGGCATAATAATCACAGTAATGACCCTGGTTTAAAGGTTTAAATTCATCTACACTCTTCAGTGTAGATAAACAAAAATACAATTTCTTAACTTATATAAAAAGTATTGTGATGTACATATAATAACAGTCAAAAATAATGAATATAAATACAAAATATTAAAAGAAAATATCTAGTCATGTACAGACAGGTGCACAATAAAGGGAAAATCCTGTAAGCTGGCATACAAGTTCTAGTCTTTGGAGGAATGCATGGCCATATTCCAGACTTTCGCATCAGACTCCACAAATATATTGAAGTGCCATTTTTAAGTGTTACTTTTTATAGATGGTCTTTGGGATTCAGGTTTCTAAAGATTTTGCCCCCTTGTTAAGGACACAAGGTGAAAGTTAGCTCTAGCCACTGGTGGTTACTTATTGCAATATACTTATACATATGCACCAAATGTTATTCTTGCATATTGTGATTTTGCTACTGGAAGACATTAAAGGGATGCTTTCGTTTTGTTCACATTTGGGCCGTGTCACGGCTGTGTCTGTGTTCCGTGAGCTCCCAGGCCCTATCTTTGGCTGCATTTTGCTGATCGAGGACCCATTGAAGTCAAAGGGTCCACACCGCGATGACGGGTGTACGCGGCCGGTTCCCGTGTTTTGCAGATACACAGACATGGCCGAGACATGCATCAACTATATCTACAGTACAGACCAAAAGTTTGGACACACCTTCTCATTCAAAGAGTTTTCTGTATTTCATGACTATGAAAATTGTAGATTCACACTGAAGGCATCAATAATGTGAATTAACACATGTGGAATTATATACTTAACAAAAAAGTGTGAAACAACTGAAAATATGTCTTATATTCTAGGTTCTTCAAAGTAGCCACCTTTTGCTTTGATTACTGCTTTGCACAATCTTGGCATTCTCTTGATGAGCTTCAAGAGGTAGTCACCTGAAATGGTTTTCACTTCACAGGCGTGCCCTGTCAAGTTTAATAAGTGGGATTTCTTGCATTATAAATGGGGTTGGGACCATGAGTTGTGTTGGGCAGAAGTCAGGTGGATACACAGCTGATAGTCCTACTGAATAGACTGTTAGAATTTGAATTATGGCAAGAAAAAAGCAGCTAAGTAAAGAAAAATGAGTGGCCATCATTACTTTAAGAAATGAAGGTCAGTCAGTCCGAAAAATTGGGAAAACTTTGAAAGTGTTCCCAAGTGCAGTCGCAAAAACCATCGCAAGGAAGACCAAGAGTCACCTCTGCTGCTGAGGATAAGTTCATCTGAATCACCAGCCTCAGAAATCGCAGGTTAATAGCAGCTCAGATTAGAGACCAGGTCAATGCCACACAGAGTTCTAGCAGCAGACACATCTCTACAACAGCTGTTAAGAGGAGACTGTGTGCAGGAGGCCTTCATGGTAAAATAGCTGCTAGGAAACCACTGTTAAGGACAGGCAACAAGCAGAAGAGACTTGTTTGGGCTAAAAAACACAAGGAATGGACATTAGACCAGTGGAAATCTGTGCTTTGGTCTGATAAGTCCAAATTTGAGATCTTTGATTCCAACCACCGTGTCTTTGTGCGACGCAGAAAAGGTGAACGGATTGACTTTTCATGCCTGGTTCCCACCGTGAAGCATGGAGGAGGAGGTGTGATGGTGTGGGGGTGCTTTGCTGGTGACACTGTTGGGGATTTATTCAAAATTGAAGGCATACTGAACCAGCATGGCTACCACAGCATCTTGCAGCGGCATGCTATTCCATCCGGTTTGCGTTTAGTTGGACCATCATTTATTTATCAACAGGACAATGACCCCAAACACACCTCCAGGCTGTGTAAGGGCTATTTGACCAAGAAGGAGAGTGATGGTTCTACGCCAGATGACTTGGCCTCCACAGTCACCAGACCTGAACCCAATCAAGATGGTTTGGGGTGAGCTGGACCACAGAGTGAAGGCAAAAGGGCCAACAAGTGCTAAGCATCTCTGGGAACTCCTTCAAGACTGTTGGAATACCATTTCAGGTGACTACCTCTTGAAGCTTATCAAGAGAATGCCAAGAGTGTGCAAAGCAGTAATCAAAGCAAAAGGTGGCTACTTTGAAGAACCTAGAATATAAGACATATTTTCAGTTGTTTCACACTTTTTTGTTAAGTATATAATTCCACATGTGTTAATTCACATTTTTTATGCCTTCAGTGTGAATCTACAATTTTCATAGTCATGTAAATACAGAAAACCCTTTGAATGAGAAGGTGTGTCCAAACTTTTGGTCTGTACTGTAGGTCCACCCCATAAATATCAAGGGGTTGTTCGAGATGAGAAAAACATGCCTCATTTTTATTTTTCAAAAAAACTACCACACCAGTCCACAGGTTATGCCTGGTGTTGGAGAAAAGTTTTCTTCAGTGGAGCTGAAGTGGAGTGAGCTTTTTAAAAGGTTCTCTGGGAATGTAACCTTGATGGTCTATTTTTAAGGTACTGTAGGCCATCAATGCTTGATCAGTTAATGTCCAACCTCTGGGACTCCTAATGATTAGCACAATGAAAAGAGAGCAGAACTCACCCCCTTCTTTGTAGGCACAGCAGTTTGTCGCAATACAATTTATCCCATTCAAGTGTTTTTGGGGTGCACCTACCTGTCCAAGGCTGTGTTTATTTAGTACAGAATAAAGCTGGGTCCTACCTATCCAGAGTTCATTTTGTAGGCCAAGACCCAAGGGAGAGAACAGTCCAGTTATACTGGTACTGTACAATATTGAGTGTGGTGGGCAACTGAGGTTTCTTTGTTGTGGCAGGTGGGCTTACACAATGTAACTAAAATGCATGCAAAGAATCTGTACTGGAAATCTAGAAATAATGCAATATAAAATATTATAAATATTACTTTTGCAAATATCCTAGCACCTGCATGTTCTACAAAATGTGTTTGCTTTCTTGTAAAAAGGAGCTATTACCACAAAATACAATGCCGTCTGCAGACAGCAGGTTTTAGAGCAGGAGGAGCTGAGCAGTAACATTTGTAATTTATACATTTATATATTTGCTATTGCTGATTTCATTGTTCACATGGAAATTGTTATCAATGACTGACAACTATCTCTGTATTCACACTTACACAGAGAATGCTATCAATCACTGATAACACCTCCCCTGTGTACAGCTATCAGTGACTGACAGCTATCTCTGTATACACACTTACACAGAGAATACTATCAATCACTGATAACACCTCCCTTGTATACAGCTATCAGTGACTGACAGCTATCTCTGTATTCACACTTACACAGAGAATACTATCAATCACTGATGACACCTCCCTATGTACAACTATCAGTGACTGACAGCTATCTCTCTATACACACTTACACAGAGAATACTATCAATCACTGATAACACCTCCTCTGTGTACAACTATCAGTGACTGACAGCTATCTATGTATACACACTTACACAGGGAATACTATCAATCACTGATAACACCTCCCCCGTGTATAACCATTAGTGGCTGACAGCTATCTCTGTATTCACACTTACACAGAGAATACTATCAATCACTGATAACACCTCCCTGTGTACAACTATCAGTGACTGACAGCTATATCTGTATACACACTTACACAGAGAATACTATCAATCACTGATAACACCTCCTCTGTGTACAACTATCAGTGACTGACAGCTATCTATGTATACACACTTACACAGGGAATACTATCAATCACTGATAACACCTCCCCCGTGTATAACCATTAGTGGCTGACAGCTATCTCTGTATTCACACTTACACAGAGAATACTATCAATCACTGATAACACCTCCCCTGTATACAGCTATCAGTGACTGACAGCTATATCTGTATACACACTTACACAGAGAATACTATCAATCACTGATGACACCCCCCTATGTACAACTATCAGTGACTGACAGCTATCTCTGTATACACACTTACACAGAGAATACTATCAATCACTGATAACACCTCCCCTGTGTACAACTATCAGTGACTGACAGCTATCTCTGTGTTCACACTTACACAGAGAATACTATCAATCACTGATAACACCTCCCACATGTACAGCTATCAGTGACTGACAGCTATCTCTGTATACACACTTACACAGAGAATACTATCAATCACTGATAACACCTCCCCTGTGTACAGCTATCAGTGACTGACAGCTATCTATGTATGCACACTCACACAGAGAATGCTATCAATCACTGATAACACCTCCCCTATGTATAGCTATCAGTGACTGACAGCTATCTATGTATACACACTTACACAGATAATGCTATCAATCACTGATAACACCTCCCCTGTGTATAGCTATCAGTGACTGACAGCTATCTATGTATACACACTTACACAGAGAATTCATTCAACTACTGATAACACCTCCAGTCTGATGTGCTGGGATAGTAAGTTCCAGAGTATGGGGGGATGCACGTGAGAAATCTTGTAGGCGATTAGGTGAGGAACAGACAAGAGGAGAGCAAAGAAGAAGGTCTTGTGAGGATCGGAGATTACGTGTAGGGATGTGCGCATAAGGAAAGCAGGTCAGAGAGAAGGGGACATATTGTGGATGGTCTGGTATGTTATTGTTAGTATTTTGATCTGAGTTTGCTGGACATTGTGGGCCAGCAAAGGGATTGACAGAGAGGTGAATTAACAGGGCAGCAGAGTTGAGATTAGCTGGAGGGAAGACCATAGAGAAAGATGTGGTAGTAGTCCAGGCTGGAGATGATTTGTGCATGCACTAGCATTTTTGCTGACTCAGGGAGGAGGAAAAAAAGCAAATATGAGAGATGTTCCTGAGTAGAATGTGGCAAGTAGGGAAGGTTTTGGATGTGCAGTTCAGCATCTTCTGCTTCATATGTCTGCCTGCAGAGTGTACTGCATTTTGTGGTGATAGATCCTCTTTAAAGACACCAGAGAACTATTGCCTCATACATATACATTGTGCTATGTTTACTCTGAAATGTGATAGAATTATATTGCAATTCGTGCATGGTATATACCAAATGTTATTTTACGCAAAAACATATGTCTATCATAGAGAGACAAAAAACATGGAGCCGATATCGTGCTAAAAAATGTGAGAATCTTTATTAAATACATATACAAGATAAAAGTACCGTAATAGGGAAAAAGGTTGACAGTGCAAGAAAGAAACATCGTCCCTGGTCTATATTAATAAATCAGTAAATAA
Source organism: Rhinella marina (assembly GCA_900303285.1). Lineage (NCBI taxonomy): Eukaryota > Metazoa > Chordata > Amphibia > Anura > Bufonidae > Rhinella > Rhinella marina. The sequence continues at coordinate 28,752 of ONZH01029102.1, forward strand.
TGAATGAAGTATTAACAAGTAACAGACAAAAAAATAATAACAGACAAAAAATTGGTGGGCTACCTAGTAAAATAGAGGTGCCATAAGGTACCACATCACAAACAATGTCGCAAAGAAGTTACACCCATATAATAACATACCGCATGGCACCTCCATAAATTCAGGTTGCAGCCATTGCAATTCAATAGGACATACAAATTTCACGTATATCCAAGTAATTACGATAAAGGCAGCTCACCACAAATGAAAGGAAATCACAAACAAGACCAGGGTTGGTGTTACCCCGAGGCGCGTTTCAGCGCGTCCTTCGTCTGGGGACCCCAGAGGGGCAAAGAGTCAATGTATATAATAAAAGTACAAAGTTAAACCAAGACACTGGGCAAATATATTAAGATTGGGTTAAGGTTAATTGTGCCTGAACTATTTTTAATTTGCTACAAATTAAAAATTTGAATTGTTAAATGCGTCTCAATCTATGATGTGAGACAATGTTCCATGGGGCTTTATAGTATTAAAATGTTACACCAAATTTTATACCATCTTGGAGCTGGTATAGTTTTTTTCCAAAACATGCGCAAAAAATTGTCTAAGACTGGGAAAAATGAAGGAGTAAAAGTTGCCTGAAAAAAGCTTGTGTCGGAAATAGAAAAAAAATTTGGTGCTTATATTTTATATATTTGGCACAATATCTGGCGCAAATCAAGACAGAATCCAGGTGCAACATCACTAATATATCTTATATATGTTATATATAGGGGGTCAGAAGGGGCACAGGCAGAGAGTCCTGTGCGCAGTGTGGCCATATTACTATATTTCAGAAGCAATTGCAAAAAAAGGGGGTCAGTCAGCACATCCCAGTGTGCAGGTGCACGTCACCATGGCTAGAGACACAAAGGAAAAAAAAACAATGTAGCAGCACTCTGCAAACACAAATAAAGTACAATAATGCCATAGTAATAGAAAGTATTCTGGTGCTAGTGCTACTCTTATTTTGCAAAATTGAGATTCTTGGAAAATGCATTTTGTACAAAATTATTTGGACCCATCTGCCAAGCCGTGAGGCACCAGGAGAGGTATAGAGTGGGCTCAGCATGCATGATGGTACCTGCATCCCTGGATTTTAGGGAGGCCTTTAAGGGACCAAAATGGTAAAGACAGAGTAGACCCAGCATGCATGTGGAACCTGCACTCCCTGAATTTAATGGTGGCCATTATGGCACATAACAGGTAGGAATTAGTGTTAGGTTCCCGTCTTAAAGAGATCGCCTTGACGTTTGGCAGACGGGCCCAAATAATTTTGTACAAAATGTATTTGCCAAGAATGTCAAATTAATTAATATGGCATTATTGTACATTATTTGGTTTACAGAGTGCTGATGCATTGTGTTTTTTTTCCTTTATTTCAGAAGCAATATATCATCACTTTATCACATGGGAAAACCCCTTTAACCATTTTTTGTAAATTAAGGATAGAAGAATACAGCATATGACATGAACGCAGAAACAGGACACAGATACACAATTTTTAACTGTCTTACATAAGGTCTCAAATTCAGCCCTCCAGTGTGGTACAGGCATGTGACAATCGCTGTATATAAACACCGGCTTGTTTGCCTGACTGTGTAGTTCCACTTTTTATCTGCACAGTTTTACAGTGGATTTACAAGTGCTAGCGAGGTATATATATAGAGAAAGAGATAAACCCCATGTCTCTGTGCTCAGTGGCTACAGAAAGGAATCCTTTTACTTAACGTTCCTAAGGTCTAGTTACAGAGTCATTCCAGCCCTCCTCCACTGTAGATTTCTCTTTATGGAAGTTTGGCTCTTCGGCAGGAAATGTTTTGGCTAGATCAGATTCATTACTGAGCTAGTGCAGAGGTCAAGCTCTGTCCTCAATTACTAGGATGACCCTTTTTGTGTGCAGACATGGTGAAATGTTTGCAAATATTGGTACGAACTGAAATATTTGCCAGGTCTTTTAGGTAGAATGCTGCCAACTGTGTGTACGCCGTAGTGCAAATAGCCTGTCTGCGCTCCTCCCGCCAATCACCATCAGAAGAAGGTTAACTATGGGTTTCCTATCTATCCTTAGACACTGGAATCTGGTATCTGCTAATTGGTCCCTCTAGGGCCTGCTCCATGACAGCATTGGTGGCATTGTGCTTGTACGCTAATGAAAACAAACAACAAATTTCAGAAATGTTGAGACAGTCATGGGGGAAGTCATCCACTGTACTTCCAAGCGAGCACCACAAGGTCTAATGAGCGTTCATTTAATTATCACATAAACAGTCATGCTGAGGTTTTTAGAGAGCATTAATATGCACACCAATAATATCCATCCCACACGGTATACTCACTCAGAATAAATATTTCTCCTGGTTTCCTTAAAAGTAATAAAATGATAGAGGGTTTCTGGTAAAAAATAAATAAATAAATAAAGATAAAAATTGTATTAAACTGGTTTTGCAGGACTTTGATTTCCATGGCTTATGCATAGGATAGACAACCAATATCAAATCAGTGGAGGTCCAACTGTCCCGCACCCTGATCCGCTGCTTGGAGTTGGATTTCTAGTAGCCTATCCTCAGGATTCACCATCAATATTAAACTCCCAGGAAAACTCTGTAACGTGTCTGCAGTGTTTCTTCCCTCAGGGAACACTTTAGGAGACATGCAGTGGGAATTGCCTGGCATCCAAGGGAAATGTCCATAAACACAAGGGGAGGAAGGTACATTTGATCCTTGGTGCTAGGGCATGAGGGGGTCCAAAATGTTTCTCTGCCCTTTATGAGGAGACAAATAATATAAATATCTGTGATAATTTGCGACCCTATAGATTTTGCACAGGGGCCAAGGAGCTGCTTTCATTATCATTAACTGGAGGATCTGCAGTGTGTGCATCACTGACTTCATCATAATTATAGCCATATAAATTATATATAAGAGATGCTTATGGAGTTCCCCTTAAAGAATGAATGTTAAGCATAGTGGTTAATAGTAATGTTTATTTTCTAAATAAGGAGACCCAGAAAAAATGATGGTTGCAAATACACAGGGTTATAGTATACAGGCAGCACTCTGTTTAGGTAGCGGTGCACGTGTCTGTGGATGGCATCCAAGATAGTATTATGAAGAAAAGACCGGCACTCGCTGAGATTTCTTTATAGAACATGCTGCTTTATTGCCTCATTAGTTGTGACGCGTTTCAGCACTAACCGGCCTTCTTCAGACATAATAAACAACCATACTGAAACAAACATTTAAATAGCCCGCCTGTATGACGTATCACTGACGTCATGTTGCTTGGCAACCAAAATAAACAAAACAGAAAAACAATGAATCATAAAGAAAATTCCAAAATAGGCACTACTTATCCAAACTAGAAGTTGCAAGAGGTACATTCATTTCAATGTCGCTGTAAAAAAGTAGAAAATGGTATAATCAATATTTTATATGCAATATATTTACACAAATTTTTTTTATAAAAAACTGCTAAGTGCATAATCTCTATTGAGACCTCTGGGTTCCAAAGTCTGCAGACGATGGATCCAGTAGGCCTCACGTTTCATCAGCCACCTATTTCTGTCACCATCTCGCCGAGGTTGAGGGACATGTTCTAAGATCTGAAACGTAATTGTGCAATGGTATGGTTATGTCGATGAAAATGGTAAGGTATTGGTAACAATAAGTTACCCTTGCGAATGGTGGATTTGTGTTTGCTGAACCAATCCTTCATGCGCATGGATGTCTCACCGACATATAACATACCGCACGGACATTTGAGTATATAGATCACAAATTTGCTGTCACATGAAAAGAGGCCCCGTATGGGTATCTGTTCACCTGTTTGTGGATGGTTGAGGAATGCACCCTTAATGACACTTGAACAATGGATACAATGAAGATAAAACGTTTCCAGAAACGTTTTATCAATGACATTTTTTGCGTGTGGCGGGGCGATGTTCGGACCCTACAGGAGTTTACCATATACCTTAACTCTATTAGAACAGACTTACAGTTCACTCTACACTCTGATCTTGATAGGATTCCCTTTTTGGACACCTGGGTGATTAAGGGCAATGATGGAAAAATACAGACAGATCTATATACGAAAGAGACAGATCGAAATAGCCTATTAACTTATACCAGTAACCACCCGGTGTCCACTAGGGAATCACTTCCATATTCCCAGTTTCAACGAGTACAGCGAATTGTGAGTGACCCTGAAAAACGTGAACTCAGATTTAATGAAATGACCACCAGATTCACTAACAGAGGCTATCCACTAAACTTATTATCACAACAGAAAAAGAAAGTGATTACCCATATTACAATCAAGAAGAAAGAAAGGCAACCACGTATTCCTTTTGTGGTTCAATATCACCCGTGGATTAGTAGAGTGAGAGCAGTGATCAACAAACACTTGCACTTGATTACTCAGTCCTACCCACTAGTGCAGGAACTTCAGAATCCTCCAATGATTTGTTATAAGCGAGCTAGGAATATCAAAGACAAGATTGTCAGAGCTGACATAGGTAGTACCAGAAGTGAACTCAAACAGAGTACACTGGCTACTTCCAGGGTAGGGACATATCCATGTCTTCATTGTATCCATTGTTCAAGTGTCATTAAGGGTGCATTCCTCAACCATCCACAAACAGGTGAACAGATACCCATACGGGGCCTCTTTTCATGTGACAGCAAATTTGTGATCTATATACTCAAATGTCCGTGCGGTATGTTATATGTCGGTGAGACATCCATGCGCATGAAGGATCGGTTCAGCAAACACAAATCCACCATTCGCAAGGGTAACTTATTGTTACCAATACCTTACCATTTTTACCGACATAACCATACCATTGCACAATTACGGTTTCAGATCTTAGAACATGTCCCTCAACCTCGGCGAGACGGTGACAGAAATAGGTGGCTGATGAAACGTGAGGCCTACTGGATCCATCGTCTGCAGACTTTGGAACCCAGAGGTCTCAATAGAGATTATGCACTTAGCAGTTTTTTATAAAAAAAAAATTTGTGTAAATATATTGCATATAAAATATTGATTATACAATTTTCTACTTTTTTACAGCGACATTGAAATGAATGTACCTCTTGCAACTTCTAGTTTGGATAAGTAGTGCCTATTTTGGAATTTTCTTTATGATTCATTGTTTTTCTATTTTGTTTATTTTGGTTGCCAGGCAACATGACGTCAGTGATGCGTCATACAGGCGGGCTATTTAAATGTTTGTTTCATTATGGTTGTTTATTATGTCTGAAGAAGGCACGGTTAGTGCCGAAACGTGTCACAACTAATATGGCAATAAAGCAGCATCTTCTATAAAGAAATCTCAGCGAGTGCCGGTCTTTTCTTCATAATACTATCTTGGTTGCAAATACACAGAGAAGCACAGTAAAGTTGATGGTTGTAGATGAGGCACAATAAATACTGAAAGGCATAGTATTTGAATGTTACTTCTTAGTCATACATCTTATATTTTTAGCTTAAACCTTAGCTAAAGAATTAATCATTAAATTGAAATGAATACTGATGTACCGTATTTTGCGCCCCATAAGACGCATTTTTCCCCCCAAAAGTGGGGGGAAAATGCCCCTGCGTCTTACGGGGCGAATGCTTATGAGCGCTTCCATTATGGAAGCGCTCATTAGGACCAGAGGACCAGGAAGCGGTGAAGACTTTGTACTCACTGCTTCCTGGTCCTCGGCTGTCGGCTGAGCTGTGGAGAGCTGCACACAGCGTGAGGGCGCTCTGTGACTTCACGCTGTGCACGCCAGGTCACAGCTCAGCCGACAGCAGGAAGAAGAGGATTGCGCTGGAGGACAAGAGTGGCGGCGTACAGGAGCAGGAAAGGTAAGTGCTTTTTTATTTTATTAAAGATGAGGCAATGGGAGCTGACCGAGGAAAGGGGGGCTGATCTGAGGCAAAGGGGGCTGCTGGGGGCTGATCTGAGGTGCTGGGGCTGACCAGAGACAAGGGGGATACTGGGGGCTAATATGAGAGGAAATAGGTGCTACTGGGGGTTGTAATGAGGCAATTAGGGCATATGGGGGCTGATATGAGGCAATGGGGGCTGCTGGGTTCTTATATGAGGCAATGGGGGCTGCTGGGGGCTAATATGAGAGGCAGTGGGGGCAAATAGACAATGGGGCTGATATGAGTAATGGGACTGATGAGAGGCATGGGGCTCTCATCTGAGGTCTGATTGGGAGTCATTCACATTGGGGTCTGATCTGAGATCTTGTTGGGGTCTTATTAACATTGGGAGTCTGATTGGGGCTGTCAGCTGAGGTCTGATTAAAATTGAGGGTCTGACCGGTGATCTGACCTGGGGTTTAATGAAAAATATTTTTTTTCTTATTGTCCTCCTCTAAAACCTAGGTGCGTCTAAGGGCTCGTTCACATCACCGTTCATCTTTCCGTTCGATTCCTCCGTTCAGAGGATGAATTGAACGTAAAGAAACGTATCCGTTTAAAATCCCATTCACTTGTATTGAACTGAAAAAGTGTCAGTGGTACTCCGTTTGGCTCCATTCCGTCCGCTTTCCGCTATTTTAGACGGAGAAAAAAATCCTACATGCAGGACTTTTGTTCCCGTCTAAAATAACGGAGATGTAACGGATCCGTTACTATTTTCATTGAAGTCAATGAGTAACGGATAGAAACGGAGTGCTTAAAATATGATCCGTTATTCCGTCCGTTTTGAAGATCCGTTTTATTTTCTGAGCATGCTCAAATGAAAATGTCTTCTGTCTTCAAAAGTTCTCTAGTGATGGAAAAAAGGTCATGTGACCATCACCTGACCCTCCCAGCGGCCATTTCTCATAGAATTGAAACTGGCTGCAAGTGTGTCTAGCCAAAAAAAGTAAGTAAAAGTGTAATAAAAGTTCTAAACTGCAAAAACATGTCCCTATACTAAGTCTCTTGCAGGAGAGCATGAAATATTTGCATTAGTATTGTCATCCATATATCTCCACATCTATCCATCTATCCATACAATAACATGGACAGAGCAACTATGTTTGTCCTTTTTTTTTTAACCGTAATGTCAACAAAAAAAAAAACGGATCCGTTAGAAAACGGGAATAACGGAACACAACAGACATAAACGGACGCATTATGTCCGTTATTATAACGGATCCGTTAGGTCTATCCGTTAAAATAACGGACAATATGTTGTCCGTTTGTATCCGTTTGCCTTCCGTTATTATATTTAGATCCGTTATTAGAAACGGATCTAAAATATAACGGAAATCCAAACGGTGATGTGAACGAGCCCTTATAGGGCGAAAAATACGGTACTTTTGCTGAGAAAATAGAGGTCTTTAGGTGATCAATTAAAGCATATGTTTTCTGATTAGGACTAGTTAGTTATGAGATCATGGAGTCTTAGTGACATATTTATGTACTACATAGCTTCTTTTAAATACATGATTATTGGACACTTGTCTGCATCTTTATTTTATGGCAAACACTTTCAATGACAATAGAATCCTGCTTATATTTCTCAATGCTCCTCTTCCATACCGTCTCTATATGATATCCACTGCAGTCCTATCCCTACCTGAGGGATGCCCCTCTTTCAGAGCTTTTTTTGACTGCTTGATTCCCATTGAAGAAGAGTGGATAAGGTTCTCCTTCCCTTGGATGTTCTTACCCTTGGACATCGGTGTCACTTCAACATATGCGAACGCGATGATTGATTGCTTATTGGTCGATCACACAAAGCTCCCTTAACCCTCCCCGGTCGCTCACACAAGGCTCCACTAACCAGCCCCGGTCGCTGACAGAAAGCTCCACTAACCAGCCCCGGTCGCTGACACGAAGCTCCACTAACCAGCCCCGGTCACTCACATAAAGCTTCACTAACCAGCCCCAGTCGCTCACACAAAGCTCTGCAAACCGGGCTCCAACCTGCTTGCACAAAGCAGCCACAGATTGGGCTCCAACCCAATAGCACTAAGCAGACTCAGATTGGGTAACACTTGGGTTCTCTTGTGAATACTAAGAGCACAGTTTCAAACCCCAAGAGGGATGGGCACTCGATGGTTCACTAACTATTGGTGAAGGCACTGTTACTCAAATCTGTCCTAGTTCCTTGATATCTACCTGTACTTTTTCCAACTTATACAATATCTCTAGACAAACAAACCTGGACTACTCCTAAACCTTGTAATGTAATGAATACCATGGTATACAGTATCTCGTTCTTTTACAGCCCCCCACTTTCAGGCCATACCACAACAGAACGTGCCACTTGTTCATTCTCACACTCATCACACTCACAAAACTCACACTAAACCTAGGTTTCAGACAATTTCATACATTGCTCCAGAGACAAGGGTGTTCTTTGAGTCCCGAGATTCACCAAAAGGACAATACCTGAACAATGGTCATGACAAGTAGGAAGGCACAGTAAGAACAAAATATCTTACCTGTGCATTTGAAGGTGCTGTTCCCAGTTGCTGTAACAACCAAAGCTCTTCCACAAATGTCCCCTTGGACAACTGTTGGGATCCTCACACAGGACACCAAAATTTGTCGCTGCAATTTAGGAAAAGTCCCAAACTAGGAGACTGCACCTCACTTGTCTGTGGGATTCAAATTGATTAATAAGTTCTCCCCATGTGCCAGGGTATGTGGTCAATCTAAGAATCAAAGACTCAGACACTTTGCTGGTTAAAGGATTCTCTGCCTGGCAATGTCCGAAGAGTCAATTTTATTAGTTGCACATTGTGGGTCTAACCACCCCCCTTTAGCCATCAATTTTATTATGTCCAATCATAAGTATTAATTAAAGCAACCAATCAGAAGAATAATAGTATGGAGAAATACATGTACACGTATAAACATGACTCAGAACAAAGCAAAAAATCCTTGTATATATTTCATAATGTCTGTGTCCAAGCAGTTCCCCAATTGCCATGTCTAGCTTCCTGATATGTTACAAAACTGATTTCTTAATTCAACTTAAAATTCATGCTCTTTAGAAATTTAAGCATACAACTTAAAAATGGAGAATATTTGACAATTAAGCAGGGCTCCAGATGGCGACCAAATGGTCGCCAATGCGACTCAGAATTTGCAAATGGCGACAAGACTTTTCAGTCTTGTCGCCATTTGCGCCTAGACCCCGTAGTTAGTGATACTAGGCTGCTCTGCTCCGCAGCCTAGTATCAGAGAACATGGTGCGCGCTGCTACTGTAGTGCTCCCCATGTGAACCCTAAACGTTCACGGCAGAGAAGAAGGGCCCGTGATACACGCCGCACAGCACCGCACAGGATTGAGAGGCGGGGACTATGGCGTCATTGGTAGTGGTAACGTATAGCGCCTCACAGGCCTGAGGAGGCGGGGACTGTGATGCTACGGGACTGAGCCAACCGCACAGGAGAGGGGCCGGCTAGGCCGCGTCACGTAGGCGTGCCCCCCTCCTTCTCCATCATGGTGCCGCACAGGATGAGGGGCGGAGAGATGGGGCCCGAGATCTGCGGCATCTGCGGTCTGCAGCGTCATAGTACTGTTCTCATACCCCCCAAAGTGCCCACCAAGCCTGTAATGCCCAATGACTGCCCCTCTAATAGTGCCCTCTGAGGGGCCCTGCAGAGTGATCACCTATCTCCTAGAACTGCTATCTGATATAAAAGTGGTAAGTGCGTTAGACTGAGTGGGTGGACTGAGTTACCTTGTGCACAGGGGCTGATGTGGCATTTTGTCCCCCAAGGAAAAATGATGTATATAAGCCCTTATCAGCCTGTTATGTCTCCCCCTGTAGTGCTCCAGCCTGTAACATCTCCCCATGTGTAGTGCTGCAGCCTGAAACGTCTCCCCCTGTGTAGTGTTCCCGCCTGTAACGTCTCCCCCCTGTGTAGTGCTCCCACCTGTAACGTCTCCCCCTGTGTAGTGCTCCAGCCTGTAAAGTCTCCCCCTGTTAGTGCTCCCGCCTGTAACATCTCCCCATGTGTAGTGCTCCAGCCTGTAACGTCTCCCCCCTGTGTAGTGCTCCAGCCTGTAAAAGTCTCCCCCTGTAGTGCTCCCGCCTGTAACATCTCCCCCTGTGTAGTGCTCCCGCCTGTAACGTCTCCCCCTGTGTAGTGCTCCCGCCTATAACGTCTCCCCCTGTGTAGTGCTCCAGCCTTAAATTTGGCGACTAAAAATTTTATTTGGCTCCTAAATTTTCAGTTCAGGAGCCAATGGCTCCTAGGTATTTTTTTTAGTCTGGAGCACTGTTAAGTACAATCAGCACAATTCATGTTCATTAACAATTAATTTCTTTCACAGATCAAAGGTTAAAAATTAATTATTAATTCTCATATGTGTTAGAAAACTTTTTGCCAATTAAATATCATGAAGTATAAAGAGGCATAGGTCTTCCTTATGCATATTGATGTTTGGAGGTTGTCACATAACAAGAACTTTTAACCAGTCAAGAATTGAAAAGTGTACAAGAGGTGTGCCTTTTCTAACATATGAAGATGTTCTGTTCTAATATGGTCACAGAAATATTAAGCTAGTAATGATGTAATGTATGAAACACATTGATGTCTATGGACTGCGACACACTGTGGAAAACTTGAATTATAGTACTAATTATTACTTTGTTCTCTGGGTATAAAAGTCTATGTTTGGGGATATAAACCAAGCATTGATTTTTTCCACTGCTGCTTCACGCTTCCATCTACCTCATGCCGTATTCTGCCTGATTTATATATTCATTTCAATGCTCTCTTTCTGCTCTTGTCACGGAATAAACAAAAGAATCTTCTCAAGAAGAAGCTTTGGGTTGCTTTGGGCAGTTTCCAATACTCTCTACCTTCAGCCTGCCCACCTAGTAGATACTCTCCTGGTTGAACCAGGCCTCCCATGTTGTTTTGCCCAAAACCTCCAGAGGTCCTTGTCATTGCAAAACTTGGACTACACCCGCTCATTTGCTAAACGTTGTTCCTTTAGAGAAGTAGAGTCCTGACCAAGTTTTCATCTCCAGTAGAAGAGGAGATAATCCCAACTAAGACTGGGCCCCCTCTTGCTCTGGTCCCCATAGCAGTTGCATGGTCTTCCGCTATGGCAGTTACGCCCCAGAGCATAAGTCGTCTTATACATCGCAATAAACATATTTTTTGCTGTCGTGCATTCCTCAGAACATTCATATTTTGGTAGGACAGTGTTAACACATAAGGGACATGATGGTCGGGACTGTTGCCAAAACAGTTTGGGATACAGTCAGGAGGATCAGACATGGTTTAGCAGACTGAGTACATGGCATAATACCTTAACCCCTTCGCGCATTTGGACGTAACTGTACGTTCAAATGGCAAGTAATTTACTGCATTTGGACATACAGTGACATCCAAAATGCTTACCGGGGCTGTGACACTATAAAATGTCACAGCCCCGGAGTCTCCGCTCTCCCGGAGAGCAGAGACACCGGGGCAGCCAGCAAGGGACCAATCAGAGTGCCAATCAAGGGACCAATTTCTGCAGACTAACCAATCGGTGCGCTCCATTGAGAAAAAAAGACGGTTTCAGGCTGTGATCTCCATGCTGGAGATCATAACCTGAAAACAGGCATGTAGATAGTGCCCCGTAGTAAGTGATCCTCCCACCATGCGGCCATTGCCCCCAACCCCCACCCCCCCATGTGGCCATTGTCCCCCATTGTCCCTGCTGTGCTGTTATCTCTGAGGGCAGTGGATGAGGATCGGAGCCGTTGCCATCAGCAGAGAGTGTGAGCTGTAATTCAGCTGTTTAACCCCATAGATGCCGCAGTCGGTAGCCGCCCGCGGCATCCATGGGGTTGAGAGGGAGGGAGCTCCCTCTCTCTGCCATCGGGCCGCCGCTGCTGCAATGGCAGCGGCCCGATGGTTACCATGGCAACCGGACGCCTTACAAAAGCGTCCTGGCTGCCATGTACCTAAGGCTGATTAGACCCTCAGGGTCTTATCAGCTTTAGGCCCCATTCACATGACCGTATGTTCATTTCCGTATCTTATCCGCATTTTTGCGGATAAGATGCGGAATCATATGGACCCATTCATTTTTCCATAGGAGAAAAAAATGCGGAATGCACACCGTGTGCATTCCGCATCCGTATATTACGGAAGTTCTCCCGCAAAAAAAAGGAAACATGTCCTATACTTGGCCGCAAAACACGTCCGTAGCCCCATTAAAGTCAATGGGTCCTCAAAATTACGGAACACTACAGAAGACTTTCCGTATGTCTTCCGTTCCGTTTTTATACGGACACGGAATACATACGGTCGTGTGAATGGAGCCTTAGATGACTATTGCAATGCACTGTATAGCCATCAATATCTGTATAGCCACTGGATCTTCAAGATCCAAATGGGTCTTGATAAATAAAAAAAAGGTGTAAAAAGAAAGTAAAAAAAAAGTGTAAAAAAAGAAGTAAAAAAAAGTGCCTTTTTCCCCAAATGAAGTAAAAAAAATAGTTTAAAAAAAGGGAAAAAAAGAAAAGTTCACATATTAGGTATCGCCGCGTCCATATCAACCGGCTCTATAAAAGTATCACATGATCCACCACGCCGGGTGAACGCGAAATTTTTTATTTTTTTTTTAAACTATGCCAAAACAGCCATTTTTTGTCACCTTGCCTCACAAAAAGTGTAATAGCAGGCGATCAAAAAGGCATATTTACCTATATGGTACCAATCAAACCGTCATCTCGTCCCGCAAAAAATGAGACCCTACCTAAGACAATTGCCCAACAAATAAAAAAAATATGGCTCTCAGAAAATGGCAACACAAAAAAAGATTTAATACTGTTCAAAAATGCATCTAATGTGTAAAACTTAACAAAAATAAAAATGATACACATATTGGGTACTGCCGCGTCTGTAACAACCTGCTCTATAAAAAATATCACATTATATTCCCCCTCAGGTGAAAACTGTAAAAAAATGAAATAAAAAACCTATGCCAAAACAGCCATTTTTTGTCACCTTGCCTCAAAACACAAAAGGGTAATAGCAGGCGATCAAAAAGGCGTATTTACCCAAAATGGTACCAATCAAACCATCATTATATTATAATCACATTATATTTCCCCTCAGGTGAATGCTGTAAAAAAAAAAAACCCAAAAAAACAAAAAAAATAGTCTTATGTACCCCAAAATGGTACCACAGTATCAGTAGTAGACCACAGAGTGGCTGGCGGCCGCATATGAAGTAGTAGACCGCAGAGTGGCTGGTGGCAGCATATGAAGTAGTAGACCGCAGAGTGGCTAGCGGCAGCATATGAAGTAGTAGACCACAGAGTGGCTGGCGGCAGCATAAACGTGAGGCCGCAGAGTGGCTGGCGGCAGCACGCATGGTAGGCCGCAGAGTGGCCGGAGGCAGCACACACGCTAGGCCGCAGAGTGGCCGGAGGCAGCACACACGCTAGGCCGCAGAGTGGCCGGAGGCAGCACACACGCTAAGCCGCAGAGTGGCCGGAGGCAGCATACATGCTAAGCCGCAGAGTGGCTGGAGGCAGCCCTGAAATGCAACCTAAAGTGCCTAAATGCATCTTCCCACAAAAAATGAGCCCCCACATAAGACAATAACTCAAAAAAATAAAAATCAATGGCTCCCGCAAACCAATCCATCAAAATCTGGTCTGCAAAATCCATATCGCGCTCCTTCTGTTCTGAGTCCTGCCATGTGACCCCACAGCAGTTTACCACCACATGTGGGGTGTTGTCATATTCAGGAGAAAATGGGGAACAAATTATGCGATGCTTTTCTCCTGTTAGCCCTTGAGAAAATGAAAAAAATTTGGGGCTAAAGCAACATTTTATTTGAAGAAATGCAACTTTTTATTTTCCAAGTGTTTCCAAATTCTGTAAAATGCTTAGGGGGTCAAAGTGGTCAGTACCCCCTTAATATATTCTTTGAAGGGTGTAGTTTCCAAAATGGGGTCATTTTTTGAGGGTTTCCACTGTAGGGGTACGTCAGGGTCTCTCAATTACAAAATGGTGCCTAAAAACCATTCTAGCAAAATCTACCTCCAAAATCTGTATGGCGCTCCTTTCCTTCTGACCACTGCCACAAACCCATAGAGACGTTTACCACCACATATGGGGTATTTCTGTAAACTGCAGAATCAGAGTAATGTATATTGAGGTTTAGTTTGCTGTTAACCCTTGCTGTGTTGCAAGAAAAAATTGCTTAACATGAAAAATCTGCTAAAAAAATAAAATTTAAATTTCCCTTTAATTCTTGTGGAACACCTAAAGGGTTAACAAAGTTTGAAACATCCGTTTTGAATAATTTGAGGGGTGTAGTTTCTAAAATGGGGTGATTTATGGGTGGTTTCCATTATGTAAGCTCCTCAAAATCACTTTATAACTGAACTGGTGCTTAAAAAAATGGTTTTGGAAATTTTGTTGAAAATTTGAAAAATGGCTTCTAAACTTCTAAGCCCTCTAACGTCCTAAAAAAGTAAAATGACATTTACAAAATGATGCCTACATAAAGTAGACATATGGGGAATAATGACTGATAACTATTTTATGAGCGATTACTATCTGTCTTAAAAGAACAGAAATTCAAATTTAGAAAATTGTGAATTTTTCCAAATTTTTGGTAAATTTGGGATTTTTTTTAAATAAAGGAGAAATATATTGACTCAAATTTACCACCATCATGAAGTACAATATGTCACGAGAAAACAGTCTCAGAATGGCTTGGATAAGTAAAAGTGTTCCAAAGTTATTACCACATAAAGTGATGCATGTCAGAGTTAAAAAATTTGGCTTGGTCCTTAAACCAAAACAACCTGCAGCGTCACGGGGTTAAATATAGTATGTTGAGGTTTATGTTTGTGAGCTACATTTGATTAAGAGACAGTTTATTAAAATGACCCAACCTGTAGTGTAATAAACCACAACAGTGCAAGAATTCTTATTCTCTTCATGCTTCTAGTTTCATACTCTTCCCGAAAGACAGCATCAGGTTTATCGTAGTGCAATTAAAACAGATACCACGGAGATATCATAGATACCAAGAGATGTTCAACTGTAATGGGAGAAAAGAGACTTGTAAGTGTATAGGTAAATGATCTTGTGTTTATGACCATGTATGCCTTCTCACCACTCGAGCACTCTACACATTATACCCGCTACAGTTTGCTTGGTCTGAAATGTTACCTACACCTACAGTATCTACTTCCTACTGTTGTCATATTATAACTTGACAAATTGCACATGGAAATATTCCTAATATTCCTCCTCGGCCTTACCGCGATAAGCAAGATTGGTAAGAACCTCAAAAGCCTGAGGACCTGACCTCCCCACATTTCTGGGATTATGCTCCTCATTGGTCAGTCTTGAGGAAGAGCTCTATTTCGCTATATATATATATATATATATATATATATATATATATAGTGGGGGCAGCAACATATGCAAATGATATATGTTAGAAAGACCACTCTCTTTTCATGGAGAACCCAAAGAGGCTTACTGGTTTCAACTGGACAAAACTAATGTTTAGCGTATTACCCCTTTATAAATTAATGTTTGCCTCCAAGGGTATCACTGACAATTTATTGAATATTTAGGATCCGTAACTTGGGATTAATGAACAAACTGAAATTGTTAGGTTACTATTAGGTTTGCTTTCTTGACCAAAGACTGGGATCCCTGATAGTCATGAAAGTACCCTCTCCATGCTCGATAGTGATGGTGAGAAGTTATATCTAGCATACAAAGATACGATCACTGGTTGCAGAAATAACCAAACACAGCCTATAATTAACTGAGGAACATCAAAAGGATGTGGAGCCCAGTGGGGACCTGGGTACTGTCAAAATGAGGCCAATGGGGTAATATTTTTTTGCAGGCCATGGGACATCTTTTTTTATTGGGCTGGAATGCCCAATTTACAGTAGGATAACTGAACATTCTAATTTTAAATATGATGTACATTAAATATGAAGTTGGCAGGTTTGGGGTCACCCAGACACTGTCTAGATGTCAACATGTGTTGTTGCTCTCCGGAAAGGATAGTAAGGCGTGGTGCACCCCAATGGGAAATAAGTCCAGAGAGTCAGGGTCTGCAGTAAACTGGTGTGCTTCTTTACTGGAGGAACTGAAGTGCAAAACAATACAGGCAGGGTACTGAGTTGGCTTCTCTAGTTTCCTCCCTACCTCCCTGGCAGAAGAAGGTTCTCTACTAAGGAAAGGTCTGACATAACTCTCTCTCTCTCTTTCTCTCTTCTCTCTCTCTCTTTGTGTATCAGAAAGGTGGTACCCTGGCAACCTTAGCTAAAGGGCTGGTGACCCAGCATCTTCTTCTTGTCATTCGTGCAGTCTGGCAGAGTCTCTTCTACTAAACATTGGTCCCCATCTGTACTATATATATATATATATATATATATATATATATATATATATATATATATATATCTTTAATTGCAAGTCTGTCCATGTAAGTCCAGATGGTAGAGTGTCTGTCAGCCTTATATTATTTTATTATTGCTTCTAAATTGGCAGTAGGTAAGCCTAAGACAGTGCACCTTGGTCCAGAAATCAAGAAGGGAGAGCCACAATACCATTATACAAAACCTGTCCTAAAAAGTGAGCAGGACTAGTTGCCTCCATTTTAGAGAGCTGTCGGGTACACACTACACTGCACTACAATAAGTGATAATGATGCGATCCTTCCTATAATATACCATTATGGCTGAGCAGCCAGACAGGAGCACTCACCAACATATAGTATATGCAAATGCCAGAGCGTAGTGTGTAATGAGGCACCATACCCTCATACCTCTAGGCAACCAGTCCTGCTCACACTGTATGACATGTTGCTTGTAGCCATTTAAAACCATTCTTGAAGAACCCCTTTTAATAAAAAAATGTTTCCATCTGGCTTTCTATATAAAATAGTTTTCACACTGAACATTAGTGGGCATTAGTAGCACCCTGTCTGGAGTTTACCCAGCCAATACACTATGTAGTCAAGCACTGGCTGGTTGACCTATCAGTAAGAGCCGAAGTCACGCCAATCAAGTTCCTGGTTCAGCGTCCAATCCAAGAGCTAGGTGGAGAATTTAAGTCTGCAACTCATGTTAGTCATTGACATTTGCCTGTGATTGCATAAGTGTCCTGGCTCTGTTTGTTCTTCTGTGCCTCATCTCTTGATCTGGTTTTTATGATTCTCTTCGTATCCTGACTGTGGCCTGTTTTCTGGATTAACCCAATATGCTGAATTGACTTCTACTAATTCTCTTGGTATTCTGATTGTCTAGTTTCTGGATTTACCCCTCATCAGCTGTTTTGGTACTATCCGTCTCTTGTGGTTCTGACCCTGCTTGTCTACTACTTTTTGAACCCTGTCGATTCTGGTAGGTCTGCTTCTATTTAGCTAGCAACAATTGTATATTACCTTTTGTGTCACGCGAGGTCGGCGTCGCGCTCCCTCTGCACGACGTCACCAGACCTCTCCGCCCCCCTAGAGACGAGCAATAGGGAATTGAAGTGCTGGTCTTGTCAGCCAGCACTTCATGTGTTAATTCTCTGTTTGGGTTTAGCCATGTGGTGCTGATCACACCACATGGCTACTTTACATATTGTTTTGACAGCTTGCTCCGCCTCAGGTCAGGTGATGCTGGCCACATCACATGATCCTGGGCGGGCTATTTAAAGATGGCAACTGCCTCACCAGATGCCTGTGATTAGCGTTACTACTTTGATCAGTGCTTGTGCGACCTAGTGTTTGATTGCCTGTTTGACCCTGACCCTGACCTTGGACTTGGACTTCGACCTCTCTTTGCTTCACCCCTGGTATTGACGTTATCTCCTGTGTATGACCCGGCTTGCAGACTATTCTGATATTGTGTTTGTTTCGTCTGTGTTTGTCTCTCCAGTTGTTCCCTGTTCCTCCCTGCGCACTTATACAGAGCAGGGACCGTCACCGTGGTTGTCCGCGGCCGCCTAGGGCCGACTGAGGCAAGCAGGCAGGGAGAGAACGGGGGGGTTTCAGTACAGGGCGCACCTCCCTTGTCTCCCCCGTGACAGAATCACAGGCCATACTAAATGGAGCCGTTGCGAATTCTCACGGATCATATAAGTGACATGGCTCAGATGATCCAGGATCTGGCCGAGAGAATCCAACACCAGGAGCAGCTGCAAACTGTACCCGCAGCCGCTTCCTCCATTATTGAACCCTATATAAGGTTGCCCGATCGGTTTGTGGGTAACCGAAAGACTTTCCGTTCTTTCCAGGAAAGTTGCAAATTATATTTTCGTTTACGCCCACACTCCTCGGGTTCTGAGCAGCAGCGGGTAGGAATAATTATTTCCTTGCTGCAAGGGGATCCGCAGGAGTGGGCTTTCTCATTGCCATCTGACTCCCCATGTCTGTTGTCTGTGGAGGCCTTTTTCCAGGCCTTAGGTCTTTTGTATGAAGAACCAGACTGGGCCACTGTAGCAGAAACTCAGCTCAGGAACATTCAGCAGGGAAACCGCCCTGTAGAGGATTACTGTGCAGAGTTCAGGAAGTGGTGTGTCTCCTCTGGGTGGAATGACCCAGCTTTGAGAAGCCAGTTTAGGGTGGGGCTGTCAGACCAACTCAAAGACCTTCTGGTATGTTATCCCACTCCTGACTCCTTAGAGGCGACTATGACCTTGGCCATTAAACTAGACCGACGGGTGAGAGAGAGGCTGAGAGAACGTTCTAGCATTCCTCAGGTGGCCGCTTTGCCTGAGATTCCTCTTCCGAGTCCATCGCCTGCCAGAATTCCGGAGGAACCCATGCAGTTAGGGGGGACCATAAGGGACCAAAGACGCCTGAAGGGAGCCTGTTTTTACTGCGGTGGGATGAACCACTGGCTCCAGCAGTGTCCCAAACTTCCACCTTCTAGGAGATCTCCGGTGGGAAGCAAGGTAACTCCGACGGTGGTAAGAAGGAAAGTTTTGCTACCTATTTCTGTTACCTATGGTCAAATTAAGGGGGAGGGTCAAGCATTTGTTGATTCAGGTTCTGCCGTTAATTTTATTAATTTTGATTTCGTACAAACTGTTGGTATTCCGCTAGTTCCTCTAAGGGAGGTAATTCAAATTATTGCCTTAGATTCCACCCCATTGAATAATGGGCGAGTGGAATTTTGTACCCCCGAGGTGTCCCTAACGGTGGGGATTTCCCATACTGAGACCTGTTCCTTCCTTGTCCTAAGGGATTTACCTGCTGACCTCGTTTTAGGTCTGCCATGGTTACAGGACCACAACCCCGTGATCAACTGGCCTGCAGGTGAATTAGAGAAATGGGGAGGTGATTGTTCCAAATGTTGCAAATCAATTTTGCAGTTAGGAGGTACTACTGAGTCTCTGATCCTGCCTGGATATATCAGAGATTTTCAGGACGTATTCTCCATGTCCGAGGCTGAGTTCCTCCCTCCTCACCGGCAATATGATTGTGCCATCGATATTATTGAGGGGTCCAGATATCCTAAGGGCCGTATCTATAATCTCTCTACTCCAGAGCGTCAGTCTATGAGGGATTATCTCAAGGAGAGTCTGGCCAAGGGTCACATCCGGCCTTCTGTTTCTCCCATGGGGGCAGGATTTTCTTTGTCGGGAAAAAGGATGGAGGGTTGAGGCCCTGTATTGATTACAGGGAACTCAATAAAATTACTGTTAAAAACAGGTACCCGCTGCCCCTTATTCCTGATTTGTTGAATCAGGTTCAGGGTGCTTGTTGGTTTACTAAGCTAGATCTGAAGGGGGCGTACAACCTGATCAGAATCCGTGAGGGTGATGAATGGAAAACTGCCTTTAATACCCCGGAGGGTCATTATGAGTACCTAGTAATGCCCTTCGGGTTAAGTAATGCTCCTGCGGTGTTCCAAAATTTTGTCAATGACATTTTTAGACCATTTATTGGAAAATTTGTAATTGTCTATATTGATGACATCTTGATTTTTTCTACAGACTGGGAGAGTCACGTATCCCACACCAGGCAAGTGCTGGAGGTGTTGCGTGAGAACAAGTTGTTTGTCAAAGGGGAGAAGTGTATCTTTGGTGTTCAGGAAGTGACCTTTTTGGGATACATTCTCACCCCTTTTTCCTTCAAAATGGACCCGGGTAAGGTACAGGCCATTGTAGATTGGGTGCGACCTTCCTCTCTGAAGGCGCTCCAGCGATTTCTGGGTTTTACTAATTTCTATCGGAAATTTATCAAAAATTTTTCTGTTATAGCCAAACCCATTACGGATTTGACCCGCAAGGGAGCTGATTTAGTCAACTGGTCCCCTGCAGCTATTGAAGCTTTTGAAAAGCTAAAGCGGTTTTTTGTTGATGCTCCTGTGCTGATCCAGCCTGATCAAAATAAGCCGTTTGTAGTTGAGGTGGATGCATCTGAAGATGGTGTGGGGGCAGTACTGTCCCAGGGGTCTTCCACCTTAACTAATCTCAAGCCATGCGCCTTCTTCTCCCGCAAGTTCTCTCCTGCCGAGAGAAACTATGACATTGGTAATAGGGAGTTACTAGCAATCAAGTGGGCATTTGAGGAATGGCGTCATTTTTTAGAAGGGGCATTACACCGCATTACGGTCCTCACGGATCATAAGAATTTGATGTTTCTGGAATCTGCTAAGCGATTGAATCCCAGACAGGCGAGGTGGGCTTTGTTCTTTACTCGTTTTGACTTTTGTGTTACCTTCAGACCTGGAAGCAAGAACATTAAAGCCGATGCCTTATCCCGAAGTTTCCAGGCGTATCAGCCTCCTGACGTCCCTCCTGAGCCCATCCTGCCAGCTGACATCATCGTAGCCGCTACCTCATCTGATCTCGCTTCTGAAATCGTGGCAGGACAACATCTTGCTCCCACTGGTACTCCCAATGACAAGTTATTTGTGCCAGCTCATTTGCGGTTGCGACTGCTGGGTGAGTGCCATAGCTCTGTTTTATGTGGACATCCTGGTATCAATGCCACCAAGGAGTTGGTCTCTAGGCAGTATTGGTGGTCGTCAATCTCCAGAGATGTTCAGGCTTTTGTAACTGCGTGCAATACTTGTGCCAGGTCCAAGAATCCCAAGACTCGGCCTATGGGTGAGTTGCGTCCATTACCCATACCTGATAGACCTTGGTCACATCTGTCCATGGACTTCATCACGGATTTGCCATGCTCTGAGGGTAAAACCGTGATTCTTGTAGTGGTGGACAGATTCAGCAAGATGTGTCACTTTATTCCTTTGTGTAAATTACCCTCTGCAAAGGTTTTGGCTTCCGTATTTATGGACCACATAGTTAAACTTCACGGTGTTCCTGAGAATATTGTTTCTGACAGGGGGGTGCAGTTTGTGTCTAAATTCTGGAGGGCCTTCTGTAAGAAGATTGATATTTCCTTATCCTTTTCGTCAGCCTTTCATCCAGAGACCAATGGTCAGACTGAACGTCTTAATCAGTCCGTTGAGCAATATCTCAGATGTTATGTTGCTGATAACCAGCATGTGTGGGCCAGATTCCTGTCTCTGGCCGAGTTCGCGATTAATAACCGTGTGAATTCGTCTTCTGGGGTATCGCCGTTTTTCTGCAACATGGGGTTTCATCCGCGCTTTGGCTCCTTTTCTCCAGCTGTTTCGGCGGTCCAGAGGCCAATGCTCTCTCTCAGGAACTGTGCACAGTTTGGGCACAGGTTCAGTCGAACCTGGAAAGAGCCCAAAGGATTCAAAAAACTAAGGCCGATAAGAGACGTTCTAAGGGTGTGAATTTCAAGGTGGGGGACATGGTATGGTTGTCAACTAAAAATCTACGTATGAAAGTACCATCCTATAAGTTTGCGCCTCGCTTCATTGGTCCATACAGGATCACTAAGGTGATCAATCCGGTATCTTTTGAATTATGTTTACCCGACTCCCTTCGCGTTCATAATGTTTTTCACATGTCTTTGCTGAAGCGTTATGTTGCTCCTATTGGTCCAGAGGTACAGCCCTCACCTCCGGTAGAGGTGGAGGGACAAGTGGAGCACGAGGTTGCTAGAGTCATTGATGTGAGGAAGGTCCGGAATTCCTTTCAGTACCTCGTACACTGGAAGGGATTCGGGCCAGAGGACAGATCTTGGGTACCGTTGACCAGGATGCATGCAGACTCGCTCATCCGAAAGTTCCATCTACAGCATCCCGATAAGCCTGCTCCCGCTGGTAAGGGTCCGGTGGCCCCTCGTGAAGGGGGGGGTACTGTCACGCGAGGTCGGCGTCGCGCTCCCTCTGCACGACGTCACCAGACCTCTCCGCCCCCCTAGAGACGAGCAATAGGGAATTGAAGTGCTGGTCTTGTCAGCCAGCACTTCATGTGTTAATTCTCTGTTTGGGTTTAGCCATGTGGTGCTGATCACACCACATGGCTACTTTACATATTGTTTTGACAGCTTGCTCCGCCTCAGGTCAGGTGATGCTGGCCACATCACATGATCCTGGGCGGGCTATTTAAAGATGGCAACTGCCTCACTCAGATGCCTGTGATTAGCGTTACTACTTTGATCAGTGCTTGTGCGACCTAGTGTTTGATTGCTGTTTGACCCTGACCCTGACCTTGGACTTGGACTTCGACCTCTCTTTGCTTCACCCCCTGGTATTGACGTTATCTCCTGTGTATGACCCGGCTTGCAGACTATTCTGATATTGTGTTTGTTTCGTCTGTGTTTGTCTCTCCAGTTGTTCCCTGTTCCTCCTGCGCACTTATACAGAGCAGGGACCGTCACCGTGGTTGTCCGCGGCCGCCTAGGGCCGACTGAGGCAAGCAGGCAGGGAGAGAACGGGGGGGTTTCAGTACAGGGCGCACCTCCCCTTGTCTCCCCCGTGACATTTTGGCTCGCTTTGGTGAAGAACCTAGGGATAGCCTTAGCTTCCTACCAACCAGAGTGGTTAAGGAAGACTGGTAGCAGTTTCTACATTTGCTGGCTGTGGCTCTGGACAGTGACCACAGTATTTCCTGGCACACCCACACCCGAAAAATACGGTAAATAAAAATAACTAAAAACAGAATGCAATGATTTGCAAATCTCATATATACAAATTATACTCACAATAGAACACATATCGGATGTTAAAAATGAGACATTTTACCAACATGTGTTCTATGTTCTATTGTATATGGTTCTATGAGATTTGCAAATCAGTGCATCCTATTTTTATTTATATTTTACACAGCGCCCCAATATTTTTGGAATATTCTTTGTATATTGGATAGCTGTATAGCATTTCACCATGGAAAGAATAACCTTTATTTGCGTAAATTAGTACACTGCTGTTTTGCATATGTGCTAATTTATGTTATTTATGCTATGTTATTTTTTACTCTTACTTAATAATTGCATTTTTTAATATACTTGAATTAACAATGGTATTTGGTTATTAACAACTACTGGTACAGTTGGATCCAGAAGTATTAGAATATTTGGATTTTCATAATATAGACCATACTATAATGCATATATAACAGTATTTGCATCTAGGTATTAAAAAAATAATTCTTATATTTATTATTATGTTAGTTTGTCCACGTATCGTTACTTTTGAGCCTGTTAAAATTGAAGAACTAGTCAAAAATGTCTGTACTTCCTTAACAGTTAAAGCAAACATTTTGTTAAACCTGAAAGTCTACACTTCAGTCATCTATTAAGGGCTTTGTTTCAGATTCACTGGTAGTGTACAGAGGCTAAATTATGAAAATTGTGCTGCTGCCCAAAAACTTCTGGACCCAAATTAATAATTTGCACATTGCATATTTCTTGTGAAAGGACACATATGAGCCTACAGTGATTCAAACTGAAAATGCTGTTCCTTCTGTCAGTGTTTTATGTGAATTCTTTTGTCTATTATATTGCATGGGTTTATGACGAGACTTCTGCTTGACATATTCATAGGTACAAGGGCTAAGAAGCAGCACCATGATCAGCTACCCCTACTCAATACCCCCCGCTACAGGTTTCATGCTTCAACCTCTATCTAGGTCCCTAAGGTAGTGTGCCAGTTAGCAAGTGTCAATCACCTCTACTTGCTAGCTAACTACCATGCAGTATGGTTGATTCTCTCTGTTTCAGCATTTCAGCATCTGCTGTGTTCTCTGCCTACTGTGAGCTACACCTGTTGTGAGATCCTGTACCGACCCTTGACTTGGCTCAGCATTGCATGGTGATTACATTTCAGCTATCTACAGTTTCTTACTGTTTACAGAGCAGTTTAACTTAGACATGTTGGTAGCATCCATCAACTTCCTGTCTGTGTGTATATGGCTCACAAGGGCATATCCCTGTTTAACAGGCCACTTATGACATCACCACTAATAGAACCCCTGGCAAAAATTATGGAATCACCAGTCTCTGAGGATGTTCCTTCAGTTGTTTAATTTTGTTAAAAAAAAAAACAGATCACAGACATGACAAAAAACTAAAGGCATTTCAAATGGCAACTTTCTGGCTGTAAGAAATACTAAAAGAAATCAAGAAAAATAATTGTGGTAGCCAGTAAAAGTTACATTTTTAGAACAAGCACAGGGAATAAATTATGGAATCACTCAATTCTGAGGAAACAATTATGGAATCATGAAAAGCAAACAAACAAAATAACACTCCAACACAACACATGGTTTTTATAACTGCTTGCAGTCTTTGAGGCATTGACTTAATGAGTGACAAACCGTACTCTTCATCAATCTGGCTCCAGCTTTCTCTGATTGCTGTTGCCAGATCAGCTTTGCAGGTTGGAGCCTTGTCATGGACCATTTTCTTTCTCTTCCACCACAGATTTTCAATTGGATTGAGATCCGGACTGTTTGCAGGTCATGACATTGACCTTATGTGTCTTTCTTCAAGGAATGTTTTCACAGTTTTTGCTCTATGGCAAGATGCATTATCATCTTGAAAAATAATTTCATCATCCCCAAACATCCTTTCGATAGATGGGATAAGAAAAGTGTCCAAAATGTCAATGTAAACCTGTCCATTTATTGAAGATGTAATGACTGCTATCTCCCCAGTGCTTTTACCTGACATGCAGCCCCAAATCATCAATGACTGTGGAAATTTGCATGTTTTCTTCAGACAAACGTCTGCATAAATCTCTTTGGAACGGTACCAAACAAAAGTTCCTGCATCATCACCTTGCCCAATGCAGATTGGAGATTCATCACTGAATATGACTTTCATCCAGGCATCCACAGTCCACGATTGCCTTTCCTTAGCCCATTGTA
Source organism: Rhinella marina (assembly GCA_900303285.1). Classification (NCBI taxonomy): domain Eukaryota; kingdom Metazoa; phylum Chordata; class Amphibia; order Anura; family Bufonidae; genus Rhinella; species Rhinella marina. Next base: position 53,965 of record ONZH01029102.1, read on the forward strand.
ACCTTATTTTTTCTGTTTAGGTGTTAGTGATGGCTTTCTTTTAGCTTTTCTCTATGTAAATACCATTTCCTTTAGGCGGTTTCTTACAGTTCGGTCACAGACGTTGACTCCATTTTTCTCCCATTTGTTCCTCATTTGTTTTGTTGTATATTTTCTGTTTTCAAGGCATATTGCTTTAAGTTTTCTGTCTTGACGCTTTGATGTCTTCCTTGGTCTACCAGTATGCTTGCCTTTAACCACCTTTCCATGTTGTTTGTACTTGGTCCAGGTTTTAGACACAGCTGACTGTGAACAACCAACATCTTGTGCAACACTGCGTGATGATTTACCCTCTTTAAGGAGTTTGATAATCCTCTCCTTTTTTCAATTGACATCTCTGGTGTTGGAGCCATGATTCATGTCATTCCACTTGTTGCAACAGCTCTCCAAGGTGTGATCACTCCTTTTTACCTGGATACTAACGAGCAGATTTAATCTGATGCAGGTGTTATTGTTTGTAATGAAAATTTGCATGGTGATTCCATAATTTTTTCCTCAGAATTGAGTGATTCCATAATTTATTCCCTGTGCTTGTTCTAAAAATGTAACTGTTACTGGCTACCACAATTAGTTTTCTTGATTTCTTTTAGTATTTCTTAAAGCCAGAAAGTTGCCATTTGAAATGCCTTTAGTTTTTTGTCATGTCTGTGATCTGTTTTTTTTTTTTCAACAAAATTAAACAACTGAAGGAACATCCTCAGAGACTGGTGATTCCATAATTTTTGCCAGGGGTTGTAATATACACTTTAACTCTCAGGGTGTTTAAGCCACAGTGGGTGCATACATTACCCATTACTCAAGTAAGCTGGTGTCTCACAGTGGCACAAGTCACATCATAAATAGCAAAAAAAGGGTTGTCATATATAAATGAGGTAGCACTTCACATAATAAGCACAATACTGGCATTCTACAGTAAGTAGGCATATAATAGTCCACATAAATGTTAGTACCACCATAGTCAATGATATCCCATAGCAATGGATACATATCTCTGTAAGAGGGGGTGTGGACAGTTTCAACCCTCTTACAAATATACCCTATTGGCATCCATATTGATACATAAACCAGTGCCATTCACCACACTAGTGTTGATGAGATATATGGCTCCAAAATAGCCATGAGCTTTATCTTTTTGAGCTAAAAGCCCATCAGGAAGGAGGGGATCATGTTCTTTAGAATTGTTTTCTAGGTTTACATTAGCATGAACTTAATCTCTCTGTCTATAGGTACACATATGCTTATCCTGCATGTGACACAAGAAGACCTTTAATCCTCCTCAGTTGTTAACTTTCTCCATGGCGCAAAGCCAAGAACAGCTGCACTGACAGATCTTCCTGTCGGATGGATGCATCAGATAATTTTAGAATGGCTTTTTGCCTCTTCAGCCTTCTTTTTCCACCTGCAGCAAACAGCTCTATGAGTGGTAATTGTCTATGTAAACATTCATAGATTCTCCGCTCAGTAAAACATGAAGGACAAAGTGGAAGTGACAAAATGTTTATTTTGGAGGAAGCAAAAGTATTAGGGCTACTTGGGCAATCCAGGTTGATGTTGTATATGGCTACCACTATGCACAACTAGTAAAATAGTAGAATAGAAGATAGAAAAGGTGACCTGTATGTTCATTCATACTCTGAACTGTTAGCGTTTAAGTGAATCTATTTTCCACCTTTAATCATCATGTGTTTAATCATTGGAGAAGTGGATCCTCTAAACCTCAATCAGTTGGTACTAGCTGGACTTGAGTTTAGAATCTAATGGATAACCCCAATCTTAAATCCCTCAAGGGAGTACGATATTTCCCAGTCGGATTAACTCAATCTAAGGTAGCAGCTTGCATTCAATCATCCTTATGTGCAATAACATACTTACAGAGGTATTGCTGGATAGTGATCAATATTCTCTAAACATTACTCTAAGGATGGTATCCAGAGGAAAAGTCCAAGGAGGTCTTTCACAGTGCCTTACAGAATGTGAAAACAGTCAGCACTTTATACAGGCATCACAATAGGCTGTGGTTCATTTCAGCTTTATACACACAAACTTACAGTCTTCAAGTGTGGCACACTGTTAGCCACAACTGTTTACACTTCTACACAATTGTTTCTCTCTGTGGCAACATGGCTGGCCTGTTGCTCGTGATCTAGCATATTACTGATCCTTTGAATATTCATGGGTATTAGAAAGGAGTAGCACAAAGAGAAGGAACCAGGATAATAAAATCACAGGCAATAACAATCACTGAGTTGCAGACTTAAATCATCCTAGCTCAGGGATTGGATGCTGAGCCAGGAACCTGACTGACTTGGCTTCCAGTCTCACTGATAGGTCTACCAATTGGGTTTTGACTGTTTAGCATGGTAACCCTCCCAACACAACCATCTTGGCTGGGTAAATTCCTGACGTATTTAGAAGGCAAATTTCTCCAGACCATTGCTTGTCTACCACAAAAGACCTGGACCTGCACATACTGTGACCTAGGAGAGAGAGCAGAGTAGAGGGTAGAAGAGAAAGTAGCAAGAATTGTGGTGATAGTTGGTATTTACTCTGATGCTCCTCTGTGCCATGAAGTCATAAAATGGGTGCACCTTTCTTCCATCTGGGGCACAGTGGGATCATGAGGTTCTCCTGCCTGATGATGGTTCAAGGTGCTCTTGATGGCAATGAATTGGGATGTGCAAGACAGAGCCCCTTGACAGCTAAAGGTGTTGGTGCAGTGTAGTTGTCCAGAAAATAATGAGGCTAAGTTAACTGCAGAACAGTTATTTACTGAAGAATAAAGTTCAAAGACATTATTCACCACTGTCAGCATGCATGGACTGCTAGATCTTTCACCTGTGCAGTTTCCACAGGTCTTACAGGGTACATGGCTGCATTTGTGGTTGACAGGCATGGTTGTCTTTTTGGAACAATTATGCTTGCATCCACGAATGAGGTGGGGGGGGTGAAATATTAAATGTGAGGCAATGTAACCACAGGAAGATCCCTAATGTCAGGCATAGTGCTGAACCTTGTTTAGACATGTTGTGGTACTGCTGCTCAGGGGTGTCCAGGCACCGTAATCCAGACTTTAATCTCCTAGACACAGGGCTATGGAGACTTAGTGGCCTTTTTCAGTCAGCATTTCTCAACAGGTCTTCCCCTCACACTTCCTCCTTACTTCTGACATGCCACTTAAAAGGAAAGATTTGGATCTGTATTCACTTTTCTATCTGTATGGCTTTTCTCTGTTAGATTTAATCCAAAACTGGGTTCATCTAGCTATGCTCCCAACAATGTCTAGATTCTAACTACCTCTAGTCTGTTGTAACTCCTTCACCATGTCCCAAAATAAAGGAATATTGGAAGGATATATTAAGAGTAATCTATAAGGCCTATGGTATTCTTCTTATGGAAGACCCAGTTTTATGTATTCTTGGTTCTCTGAATCGGATTAGTGTGCCTGTAAATCTTAAATTGGCGATTTTAAGGCTGCTATATCAGGCAAGGAAGCGTATAGCGCAATTCTGGATAAATGAGAAAATACCTACTGTAAAACAATATGTGGAAAAAGTTAATAAAATAATATACCTGGAAAAAGGAATATACTTAAAACGTGCCCAGATGGAAAGGTTTGAATCAATGTGGGCCTTATGGCTTAAAAATGTTGGTGAGAGGGAGTAAGTACGGAGAGGGAGTGGGGAATGCCCTTTTTTTGTGCTTTTTGCTTGTCTTTTGTGTATTGTAATATGATGTTTTGCATTTTTTCAGCCAAGATATGATATATAATGTTGGTGATATATGCTGATATTGTGATAAAAATTAACATTATTATTATTTTGTATATGATTAATGTGATAAAAATTTTGAAAAAATAATAAAGGAATTAAAAAAAAAAAAAAACTCCTCCACCTTGCTGAGAACAGGACACACAGCCTCATCTAGTGGGCTGGAGGTTACGACCTGTTAACCATATACTGGACTCTTACATGAAAATGCATTAATACACAGCAGTTCACATTTTTAATCCTGATACCAGCATGAAAACCTATTTGCAGTGTACTACTGCCTTAGTAGTAGAAAACTTCACACAGGATCACACATTGTTCTCTCCCTGCTACATGAGGACAATATATTGCTACAGATAAGTAATGGATATCGCTTCCTTGGTTCTGAACTCTCTTGATATGCAACACGTGTCCACTCCTGGCTATTTCTGATGAGTTCATCAAGGCCTGTTATTTATACCTAGATAGGTATCTCACTCATGGCCTAGGTGTCAGTGTACAGATCACAGTGCACTTCCTGAATCTGGTTCTACCCGACCACTGTTTCTGTGGTTTCTGCCTCAAAACATTGTGTTCTTGGCCTTGTTCCTAGTTCCTGTTCTTGCTTCCTTGTGCCTTGACTCCTGTATACTTTGGTACTTGTGGAACTACTTCTGGCTGCTGCTAAGTAAGGGCCGAACTGGGGCTTTAGCCCGGAAAGAAGGCTGGCATGAAGGGTTTTGGTTAGGAAGGGGCAGCAGCTAAGGGGTTAAAGTAGTTAGAGGGGGTGTGGTACTTAGGGGCGGAGTTGGTGGGTTTTATAAGGGGGTTGAAGAGGGGTCCAGGGGCCATTTTGATTTTAAAAATCAGGAGCTGGGAGCGTTTCTTGGCGAACGGTATACTCACCAGCATGCAGGCGATTGAAGAGGTGTTGCAGCAGCTTAGGGCGGCAGCGGAGGCTGTGGGTTCTTCGTGGCTTCAGGATCAGGTGGCTGGCTTGCTTCAGGGGGAGGCGGCGGGCACAGCAAGCCCGCAGTCATGTGGCAGACAGCCGCGGTGGGTTCGCCCACCGGCACACCTTAGCCCGGATGAGACCCCCAGGGTTCGGCGCTGGGTCAGGAGCCCCTCCGGGACCCTCCTCACCATAGGGAAGTCAGAAAGGGAGCAGCGCGGCCCTCCCGGTGCGAGAGGAATCCATCAAGGTGGCAAGACCCAGAGGAGGATGGGACTGTCTCGTCCCCATCCTCTGCAGCGTGCAGCATGGGAGCGGGGCCAGGTGCTGTGGGTTCCACAGTGTCAGCTGGTGGAGGGAGGTCCGCTCAGCGAGGGAGAGGAACCAGGAGCAGGGGAAGTGGGGAACACATGGCTCAGCGCAGTAACAGGCAGCAAGGGGCTGGCCCTTCTCATCTGGCAGCTGAAGAAGACTCCAGAGCAGCACAGCACGCATCCAGCAGGGCGGCTGGGATGCAGCTCATTGTCAGTCAAGGTGATTCCAGGCGTCCAGAGGAAGTAGTGTCCAGTGAGGAGTGTCAGGAGTCTGGACAGCACACTGCTGAGATAGCATTGGGGTGCCTTCATGCGTTAGCTAATTGCCCAGTGGCAGGCCCGGGGGTAGTCAGAAAGAGTTTATTGCGGGGCTGGTGTGGTTGTTGTGTTCTTTGGCGGGGGTAGGTTCCGGTGTGGGGGTAGGTTTTGGTGTGGGAGTAGGTTCTGGAGTGGGGGCATCAGGGGCAGCCCCCCTGCAAGTGTGGGGGGTAGGGTCAAGGGTTGGCGGTGTGCTTGAGGGTGTGACTCTGAAGGTGTCGGTCTCGGTATCGGTGCAGACACAGGCTGGCGGTGAGGATGATAGGCCCAGGGTGGATGACGCGGCGAGAGGGGAGGTATACGTGTGCTTTGAGGGTCCGTTGGGGGCGTACTTGAAGCAAGAGACACGTGAAAAGATTTGGAAAGGGGAGTATGTTGAAATTTTTTCACTTCTCCCTTTGGAACGGTTTAATTTGGATAGGAGTAAGAAGGAGGAAGGGAAAAAAGAGGAGGAGGAAAAGCGCTGGTATCGCTTGATACCGCGCACTTTTTCAAATTGGCTCCAGGCATTTGCCATTTTGGCAAGTATGATAGGGGGAAAAGAAGCCGTAATGTTGTTCGGCGCTTTTTTGCTATCTGGATGCAATAGGGGAAGCTTACAGAGTGTATGGGGGTGTAGGGTGGCTCAGATATGATGAGCAGTTCAGGCAGAGGAAGGCGGTCCGCCGGAATATCAGGTGGGACCATACGGATATTGGATTGTGGATGAGGGTAATGGTGCTGGTGAGAACAGGGCAGTCCTTTCAGGGGGAGTCAGGAGGGTCGAGTCAGTCTAGCTTCGCAGCGGCATCCGCCAAGGGCCTATGCTTCCTGTTTAACGAAGGAAGTTGTAGGTTCGGGGCAAAATGTAAATTCAAGCATGAATGATCCTCTTGTGGGGGCAATCATGGGGCAAGTTGCTGCTTCAAGGGAGGGAAGCAGAGGGGACGCGGGGATTCCGGTGCAAAAGGGTCTGACTCCGGTACGGGTGGGAAGGATGGAGCCGTACCTAAATAGGTATCCCGACCAATGTGCGGCGAAGTTGTTAAGGGAAGGTTTTACCTGGGGTTTTAAAATTCCCTCAACGCCAGTACAGGTTGTTGAGGTAAGAAAAAATTTGTGCTCGGCATTAGAGCCCCCCGAGGTCGTTTCCAAGAAGTTAGCAAAGGAAGTTGCGTTGGAGAGGATGGTCCATTTTTGGAGCCACCATTGGCGAATTTGAGAATTTCGCCTTTGGGGGTTGTTCCTAAGAAGGAGCCGAACAAGTTTCGGCTCATTCACCATTTGTCGTCTCCCAAGGGTACGTCGGTCCGTGATGGTATTGATCTGGAACTTTGTTCTGTGATTTATACCTCATTTGATGCGGCTGTTGAGTGGGTGAGGAAGTAGGGTCCGGGAACGTTGATGGCAAAAACGGACATAGAGGCAGCGTTTCGCCTGTTGCCAGTTAACTCCGAAAGTTTACATTTGTTAGGGTGTTTTTGGGAGAGTGGTTATTTTGTGGACAGGTGCCTGCCGATGAGCTGTTCACTGTCTTGCGCTTATTTTGAAGCGTTCAGTTCGTTTCTCGAATGGGTAGTGGTTGATGTTTCAGGGTGTAAGTCAATTATTCATTACTTGGACGATTTTTTGTGTTTAGGGCCGGCGGATTCGCGGGTTTGTGCGTTATTGTTGTCAACTTTGCAATCGCTGTTTAATCAATTTGGGGTGCCGTTGGCGGAAGGGAAAACGGTTGGACCGGTAACGGAGATAAGTTTTTTGGGGATCGTCATTGATTCAGTGAGGATGGAGCGCAGGTTACTTGAGGACAAGTTAGTCGACCTGAAGAAGGTGGTGGGAGCAGCGCGGAGGTCGGCAAAAATTCGGCTGAGGGATTTGCAATCCCTTTTGGGGAAATTGAATTTCGCATGTCGGATGATGGGGCGAATATTTTGTCGCAGGTTGGCAGCAGCTACGGCAGGTGTCTCCTCCCCTCATCATTTCATTAGATTGGGGCGGGAATTAAAGGGTGATCTGGAAGTTTGGGCCAGGTTTTTAGAACAATTTAATTGGAAGGTCTTGGTGATGAAAGAATGTGTTGATAATGTCGATTTTGAGTTGTTTTCCGACGCGGCGAAGGGAGGTTGGTTTTGGAGTATACTGTCACGGTCAGTGGTGCGCTGGTAGCTGGCCGGATTCGTGGATAATGAGGTACGGAATTTGGCTTTACTGGAACTGTTTCTGATTGTGTTGGCGGTTGTTTTGTGGGGAGATAAGTTCAGGGACAGGAAGATTCGGTTCCATTGTGACAACATGGGGGTGGTGCAGGCGATTAATGGATTAACGGCATCATCTCCCCCAGTGGTCAGGTTACTTCAACGTTTAGTTTTGTTATGTTTGTGAGTGAATTCTTGGATTGCTGCGGTTCATGTGCCAGGTATTTCTAACGGTATTGCGGACTCGCTTTCTTGTTTGCAGTGGGAGAGGTTTCGGCATTTGGCGCCGGAGGCAGAGGCATTCGGGTTGGTATGTCCGGAAGACATCAGGGAGATCTTGGAGGTACCGTAGAGGGTCTTGTTAGGGAATTGTCGAGTGCTGGCACGTGGGCGTCTTATGGTAAGGCGTGGGATTCATGAGAACAGTGGTGCGGGGAGCTGGGGGTGAGTATCAGTGAAGGTGAGTTTCCGTTGCTGTTGTTGTTAGGCAAGCTTAAGGAGGATGGTTGGTCTGTTTCGCGGGTGAACAACCTGGTTGCGGGTTTGGCATTTGGGTTTAAGGTGAGAGGGTTGTTAGATGTTACTAAATCCTTTTTAGTAAAACAGATTTTGAAAGGGTTAAGGCGTGGCCGGCGGGTGGAGGATAAGAGGAGAACGGTGTATTTTGTTTTGTTAATGCAGATCGGTGATCAGGTGGGGTTAGTTTGTTCTTCGCCGATTGAGGCTACGTTGTTTAGAGTAGCGTTCTCGTTCGCGTTTTTTGGGGCTTTTCGTATGGGTGAGCTGTTATGTGGGAATGTGAAGAGGGAAGGGGGGTTGTACAAAGAAGATGTGGATTTGTATTCGGACAGGGTTGTTGTTAGGCTGCGTAGATCTAAAACGGATATGGAAGGAAAAGGGCGTTGCATTGCGTTGTTTGCTGTATATTCTGAAGGTATCAGTAAGGTTGAGGGGGCCTCTGTTCAGGCATGCGGATGGTTTGTTTTTCTCGCGCTTCCAGTTCGTGGCAATATTAAAAAAATGCGTGAGAGGCTTAGGGTTAGATCCGAAGGTTTTCATGGGCCATTCTTTCCGGATTGGGGCAGCGACCGAGGCGGCTAGGTTGGGGTTTTGTGAGGAGTTGATTAAGAAGATTGGTAGGTGGGAGTCTAGTCGTTTCAGGTCGTATGTCAGGCTAGGTTTGGCTTAACTCTTAGAGTACCAGCGCCGTACATGTACGGCGCTGGTGTGGTGCGGGGACATGATGCCCGGTCGCCCGTGCAGTCAACAGCAGAGACTTGCGGCTACTTACCGCCATCGGCGGCGTCTTGCTGGGCCTTTAGGATGCGTACGCTTCCGGGTGGTGTACAGACGCCCCGAGTGGCCAATCGGGGTGTCTGTACACCATATGAAAACTGTAATCCTCGCTGGTGAGGATTACAGTTTTCAAACTGCAATTCTTATTCTGACCACTAGATGGCAGGCCAGTATAAGAAATGAGCAATTCTTGGATTTATCTCAGTCTAGTAAATCCCTGATTGCTCATAAAGAAGAAAAAAAACACAATATATCAGCTCATATTTGAGATTTAAAATAATCACAAAAAATAAAAAAAATGTTAAAAAATATCTAAAAAAATATAAAAGTTCAAATCACCCCCCTTTCCGTATAATTAAAAAATAAATACCTAAATAACAATAAATATAGATGGGTATCACCCGATGGTGGCGCTCGTGACCATGCTACTGGCATTACACTGATTGGCTGTCTGGGAACGTGTCATCGGGTGCTATATAGCACCCGGTGACATGTGACCATCTATCGAGTCAGGGAGAGCTGCTGCAAGGAGGGACAGATAGTGTAGGGAGAGAAGAACACTAGGCAGGGATAGTATTTCTGTTCAAAAGACCCAAAAGCCCTTTTAAGGGCTATTGTGATATCTGGCTACAATATTTTTTTTTATTTTTTGGGGGTTAAAAATTGCTCAAGTTGGCCTGACATTAATGCCACCTGGTGCATGGTGTATTACTCTCTGTATACTATATATCTGACATCCTTTGCTATTTTTTCTGCCGTTAATTAAGGCCGCAGTTCCTCAGCTGCGCCTGCTGTATAACATTTGCGCAAGGAGGGACATATAGTGTAGGGATAGGATTTGGCTGGGTAGGGCTAGTAGTTCTGTTCAAAAGACACAAAAGTCCATTGTTATATCTGGCTGCATTTTTTTTTTTATTTTGGGGCAAAAAGAACGGAAATGTGCCTGACGCTAATACCACATGCACAGCGTGTGCATTAGAACCTTTCTGTAGTCTATAAACCTGACATCCGTTGCTATTTTTTCTGCCATTAATTAAGGCCGCAGTTCCTCATTTGCGCTTGCTATATAACATTTGCGCATTCTAAATATTTGACATTTGGTGAAATTTTTCTGATCATACACTTAATAAAATCTGCACTACTGTACTTGTGACAAAGTTGCATATATACTATATAATATGCGCAAGGCGAGCAGTAAGGGACGGGGAAGTGGGCGTGCTGCTGATGGTGGTGAACACAGAGGCCATGGCTCTGGGCGCGGTGAAACTGTGCCTGCTGGCAGAGCCCAAGAAACAAAGTCATCCAAAACTCCTAGCTTCATGTCACAGTTTGCAGGGCGGCGCAAGACACAACTCTTGTTGCAGCACCAGTGCGAGCAGGTAGTCGGTTGGATTTCAGCTGATAATGCTTCCAGTCTGTTAAGCACCACCCTCTCTTCCACAAAGTCCAGTCTCTGTAGCCAAGAGTCTCACCCTGATCCTCCTACCTCCCACCATGCAGAGTCTGGGCAAACAAGTAATCCCACACTCGGATATTCCGAGGAGCTTTTTTCATCGCCGTTCCTTGGTTTGGGCCTCTCGCCAAGGCCGCTTGAAGTGGGACATGAGGAGTTATTGTGCCCTAATTCCCAAAATATTGAGCATCCACAGTCTGAAGAAGATGACGGTGGGGAACGGCAATTAGTGTCTGGCAAGGTGCATGATGATGAAGAGATACAGTTGCCAAATAGTCAAGGGCAACTAGTGCCTCAAGAGGTTGATGATGAGGATGAGACGCAGTTAAGTCAGGTTCTTGTTAGGTCACCATGTCAGGAGGAGGACCAGAGTGAGGAAGTGGAAGAGGAGGTGCTGAACGATGAAATAGCTGACCCAACCTGGGAAGGTGGCAAGCCGAGCGAGGACAGCAGTACAGAGGGGGAGGGATCCGCAGCACCGCAACAGGCTGGAAGAGGCAGTGGGGTGGCAAAAGGGAGAAGGCAGGCCACGCCAACCAGGCCCGCAACTGTTTTCCCCGGAGCAGCCCCTTGTGGCAATCTCCCTTGCCAAGGGTAAGGTGTTCCGCAGTCTGGTGTTTTTTTGAGGAAAGTGCTGACGATAAACGTATTGTAATTTGAAACCTGTGCCATACCAAGATGAGCAGGGGCGTAAACACCAGCAACCTGACCACCACCAGCATGATCCGCCACATGGCAGCAAAGCACCCTAATAGGTCGGCCGAACGCCTGGGTCCACGATCTGTGTCTGCAGGTCACACCACTGCCTCCTCTTTCTCTCTGTTACGTGCTGTCCAAGACACAGACCCAGATGCCTCCCGCCCTGCACCTGGACCTTCGCAAGAACCATCAGCAAGCACTTCTACTTCAGTGTCCCAGCACAGCGTTCAAATGTCCTTACCCAAGGCATTTGAACGCAAGCGCAAATACCCTGCCACCCACCCACAGGCCATAGCACTAAACGCGGAACTTTCCAAATTGCTGGTCTTGGAAATGTTGCCGTTCAGGCTGGTGGACATGGAGGCTTTTCGCAGCCTGATGGCGGCGGCTGTCCCTCGTTACGCAGTCCCCAGCCGCCACTATTTTTCCTGGTGTGCTGTCCACGCCTTACACCAGCATGTGTCCCAAAACATAATTCGTGCCCTGACCAATGCAGTTACTGGGAAGGTCCTCTTAACAACTGACACATGGACAAGCGCTTCTGGCCAGGGACGCTACATTTCCCTGACGGCATACTGGGTGAAGGTTGTGGAGGCTGGGAGCGAGTCGTAACCTGGTATGGCACAGGTGCTATCCCACGCCAAGGATTGCAGTGGAATACCAGCTGCAACACGGTCGGCTCCTTTCCAGTCAGCTTCCGCTCTTCACAAGCGACGAGTGGGCAATGATGTCTGACCTCTGTGAGGTTTTACGCAACTTTGATGAATGTACACAGATGGTGAGTGGTGATAATGCAATTATCAGCGTAACCATCCCACTTCTGGGTCTACTAAAAACCTCACTGCTCAAAATAAAGGCGGACGCTCTGCATGTGGAAAAGTCTCTGATAAGTTCCGTAGTGTCACAAGGAGGGAAAAGTTTTGGAAGATGGTGAAGGAGTACCTAGCTGACTGTGTCAACGTCCTCAGTGATCCCTCTGTGCCTTAACCATAATTTTTTCGACGGTCAGCGTAGCAGCAGAATGTCACACATCATTTCTTCTTCGGTCTTTCGGTCAGCATAGCAGCAGAATGTCACATCATTTCTTCTTCAGTCTTTCGGTCAGTGTAGCAGCAGAATGTCACCTCATTTCTTCTTCGGTCAGCTAAGCAGCAGCTCCTCAACCATAATTTTTAGACAGTCAGCTCGTAGCAGCGTGTCACCCATAATTTTTTTGACGGTCAGCTTGGCAGCAGTACCTCACCCCTATTGTTTTTGAGTGTCAGCAGCAGGCCATCAATTATAATTTTTCAAGGGTGTGTCTGATGCCCTCCTTTATGTGTAATAAAGGGTTATTGGAGTGCCTGTTCCTTGTAATTTTTGTCAGCCCTTTCCCTTTGTGCATAGGCTTTACGAGTGTAGGAGTCTCACATCATGAACAATTGTATCACAATGTGAATGAGGCCCTCCTTTATGTTATATACCGGTTGTATCGGAGTGCCTCTTCCTTGTAATTTTTGGCAGCACTTGCGCTTTACGTACAAGTAAATATATTTTTCCTAACAATATTTCCTCTAAAATCGATGTTATCTTCGGTTTTTGGTGGTATTATTGTCATTCCGTAAAAGAGGCTTAATACTCGGACATCATTGTTAACAGCAGCGACTTTGGTGTCCAAGATGCATCCAGACATCCTCCCCATGCTGTTCCCAAACCATTTCTGTGGTGTTTCCACCATTTTCTCACCTTTCCCTATGAACCAGACATCCTCCCCTCTGCAGAGCGGTTGGTGCCTGGTGTTCTCCCATTGACTTCCATTATACTCGGGTGCTCGGCCGAGCACTCGAGCACCACCTAGTGTTTGGTCAGAGCACCCGAGCTTCGCGGTGCTCGATTAACACTACTTCCAGTAAGCTCCCATAAAGGACTGGACACTTTAGGGAGATCCAGCACTCAGCCTGCCGGAATCCTACTGACTAGTGGCAAGCACTCTGAAACAGTTGTTTATTGATGGATATCTGTCTTGGCATTTTCCCTTGTCGTATTCCAAGGCTTGTTAGAAAGTTGGATTTTGACTCATAGGGATCCTCTTCCACAAGGTGGTGCTAGCGAGGTGGTTCTCTTCTTTTGTATCTTTTTGCACATTAATTTCCTATGGAGCATTGCCAATAAGTCTCTATAGAGGTCTGGTTTCCTCTAAGTAGATCCAGCACCCTGCCTAAGCGGCATCTATTAGGTTAAATGTTGTCCATTGGTATTAATGCAATCCCAGGCCATATGTTCTCTGCGAGATGATCCACAGGGATTATAATGCTAGTATTTCAACACTCTGCACGTATAAATGTCAGGATGTTAACTTATGAGGCCAATCAGCAGTGAGGCACATAAAGCGTAGTGTACAGCATGGGGTTTTAATGGCTCCCCATAAAAGTTCAGAGGGTTTTACAATGTGTGCAGTAGCACCCATAGGCACCATTTAAACCTAGACATTAAATAGATACCTAAATTAATGAAGACCTTTTAGTTTTCCTGGCATGACTACTTTAGAAAATGTGTCAATCACTGTAAAACAAAAGCATTGTTTCTTAAAACTCTGCAATATTCTATTCATCTGTTAGTCCTCCTTGAAATGTATGTTATGTGTTATTGTTCCCATTTTCAATAGGGTGTGCTCCTAAATAGTCCTATACTTTTAACTTTGATTAGGGTTAAACTGTATAGAAGTATGCCCTATTAATATGGGAAATGATAACACTCAATTATGAATTTAATTTTACATTTCCAGGAGGAATACTGTAGGAACAACATAATAATGAGTTTTATTAACAGGTACTCCAGGGGAATGCAAGTACTATATTAGAACAAATGAAAGGGACTGACCTGAACTATATGTATGTGGTGTCTTGTAAACAATGAAGGGACCCCTTTATTCTGCTCATCAGAAGGAGTCTTGGGGGTCAAATCCTCATCAGAAGGCGTCTCGGTGAACTAACTGAGGCTGGGCTAGCTGCAGTGATGCAGGAGCTACATGCAGGGCCGGTTTTAGTCAAAATGGGGCCCCAAATCTTGTAACAATGTACCAACATCACGGTTACATTCCGTTGACTCCAGCCTTCCCCTCCCTTACAGATTTACACCCCATAAAGCGCCCCCCCCCCATCTGCACCCTCATGGCCCCAGAATACACTAAATGTCCCCCTTCCCTCACAAATGTACACCCCATAAAGCCCCACACACAGAACTGCGTAGTCATGGGCCCCAGAATATGCCAAATGCATCCCCCCCTCACAGATTTGCACCCCATAAAGTACCCAGACAAAGATCTGCATCCTCATGTCCCCCAGAATATGCCACTTGCCCCCTCCTCTCACACAAATGAGTTAATGAGTTATGATAACCCTGCTCTCCCAAAGTACCTCCATGAGCTCCAGGAGTCTGTGCAGAAGGAAAGCTCTGTTCTATACACATTTAGTCATGAGACCATTAAGGAGCATGTGACCAGTGACATCACAAACCTCCTTCTAACAAATCCATTCTAGCTTCTACCCTAGCACAGTAGTGTGGTAAGAAGAAGGAGGAGACGGCACCAGGTTCACGCTCCTCAAAAAACGTCCTGATGCTAGCATCCTGACATTTTGAGGACTGACTGAGGCTGGGCTTGTTGCAGTGAGTTGGTCTATAGAGGTCCTGAGCGGAGTTGCTGTTAGGGTTGCCACCTTTCCCAACAAAAAATACCGGCCAAGTTTACACAGGTTAAAAAGGCTGGCATGGTTTGGGGCGTGGCTTAACACAGGGTGTTATTTCATCAAATTTTTTACGTATTGCTCCCATTTTTTTCAATAAAATCAAACTTTTCACTGTAGGGGACATCCTATGGGGATATCCTTCAGTCTCTATTTTTAAGGTGTTTCTGCTGGGATTCAAACTCACAACAATCTACTTTAAAAACAAGAGCCTTAACCACTGAGGTATAGAGCTTAATGTTAAACTGATACAGATATATTATGTCTAAAAACCTCAGTAGTAATTTCCCATGTATTATGTATTTATATGTATCAGAGTTATCATTTTATATTGTTTTTAGTAATTTATTTGCAATTACTAAAAAAATATGAAATTATACTTCTGATATATATCAATGCATAATACAGGTTTTTAGACATAATATATCTGCTGCAGTTTAACACTGAGCTCTATAGCTCAGTGGTTAAGGCCTTTAATATAGAAATTTATGAGTTCGAATTCCAGCAGAAACACAAAAATAGAGGCTAAATAAAACTTAAATATACAGGGTATCCCCCAAGCATAGGATTACTGACTATGCTTGGGGATACCCTCTTCATCTTCATAGCTCTGACTCCATATATGAACACAACCATATATGGACATAGAGCTGGGACTCCCAAGCCATATATGGAGTCAGAGCACAGACTCCTAAGCAGCTTCCTCAGTCAGCAGCTTAAAGCAGCTGATGGGGGAAACACTGAAGCTGATGAAATTACCAGCAATAATAATTGCTGGCACAATGCCAGGCCCTCTAACCTGCCCAGCTTAGAGGGAACACTGCCTGAGTCCTGACTCCCTCACCTCTCTTCCTCATGTTTAATCAGTTGGACATAACTGGCGTTTCAGCTGTCCGCTTCCAGCTGAAACATTTACCTGCAGTTCTTTGAAAGTTAAAGATTTTATGTTTCCCTTCTTTAAAGCAGTTTTCAGTATTGATGTACTCAGGATAGGCCATCAATATCTGATCATTGGGGGTCCGATTGCCAACATCCCAGCTGTTTGAAGAGGCTGCAATACTAAGCACAGCCTCTATACAATGTGCAGTGCTGTGCTTGATAGGTTGTAAGGAGGCTGCAACACTCATCACAGCACCGCAGCCTCTTCAAAATGCATGATTGGCAGGAGGCGGACCTCTACCAATCAGATATTGATGACCAATGCTGAGGATAGATCATCAATATTGAACTCCCAGAAAATTTCTTTAATATGTTAATATTTTGACTTTTGGCACCCAACACCACTCTCAGTCGTTTATATGTGGCTAAGAATGTATGAAAGGTTGGGAGAAGCTATCAACATTTAAGTCCTACACAACAACTTTTAAAGGGGTTGTCCAGCAGTGCAAAAATTTTAGAATGGGGCTTAAAGCGGTTTAACTTCTTAAAGGGTTTCTGTCACCAGATATGTCACTATTAAACAGGCTGACATTGCACATGTGCCAATGTCACCTGATTTTAACAGTGATATTTATTTCTAACTTAGTGGACCCATTTTCCTAAAATTGTGACTTTTATTTTATGCTAATTAGCCTCTAGGAGCAGGGGGGGGGCATTACCCCTGAGTGAAGGGAGCACGCCGGCTCCCGGCTCCCTCACTGTGCCTGTGCTCTGTTTCACTGTGCCGTATTCGGCACAGGCGCAGTGAGGAAGCTGGGAGCCGGCGAGCTCCCTTCACTCACTGCGCCTGCGCAGAGTGCTGAAGAGGACGGAGCAGGCACGCCATCTACACGGAGGACAGGGCCAGCAGGAGGAGACCAACTCTGCCTGGCCCCGTCACTCCAGACAAAGTGGGCGTTACTAAAGGTGGGCAACTGAGCCTCTAGGAGCAGGGGTAATGCCCCTGCTCCTAGAGGCTAATTAGCATAAAATAAAAGTCATAATTTTAGAAAAACGGGGCCACTAATTTAGAAATAAATATCACTGTTAAAATCAGGTGACATTGGCACATGTGCAATGTCAGCCTGTTTAATAGCGACATATCTGGTGACAGAAACCCTTTAATACATAATCACATACATGTACATCATTATGCTTAAGGGTTGTAGGGAGCGGGCTGATGCGCTTAGCCTCCTCCATATGCAGCAGCTGGTGCCGCCGGGATCATGAAGAGGATATGAACAGTATATGTACCAAGTTTTGTTGAGATCCATCACGGCACATAGGAGCCTATGAAGAACAAACAAAAACAAACTTTTTCGTTTATAAATATATAGATTATTCTTTGCTGATATTGGCTTGATCAGTAGGGCAACAAGTACCCTTGGCACTTTTGTATTACCTAAGGTTTACACCCTCAGCAGAGGGCCCTTGAACAATAACAGTGTATGAGCTCCTTGCTCTCAAATAATTCACAATACTCTCAATTAATCCACCATTAATTGTGGGCTATGAAATTCATTAGCTCCCTTATATGCAAAACAATAAGCTTTGCTTTGAAGGTGATTGTAGGGTCTCTTACTTTGTGGGTACCTATCCTGCTGCACAGTTTTCACATATGGTATGTCCGCCTGGGTTTCACTCTCACTCCTTGAAGATTGTAATTTTTTAAGCAAGGTCCTCTTTCCTCATGTGTATGGTGTAACATTTTACCTTCAGTTCTAACTCATTGTACATCTCTGCAGAAAATGTTAGCAATGTATAAAATATTAGCTTACATGGAAATGCAATTTTCTGTAACCATCAAGCAATGAACCATCCTGTACCTTCCCTCTGTGGACCATGTGATCCATGAATGCTTAGGGAATGGAGAGTCCAAAAATTTCGGCTAATCCTGTTCCTGTAAGCCCTTTCATCACAACAGTAATAACAATTTTATCTGGGATCAGCTTCATCAACTATTTTTAGAAGGGCTAATTTTAATTTAATAACATTGTTACTAGATATGAAAGGGAACTAAGAAGAACAATGAAGAGTCTTCAGAATAGTAACCTATATCATAGGCTGAGGAGCTTCGTCTAAAATAAGGAACTGACTGCACAATCTCTGGGGGTTTAAATCAATGTGTTGGGATTTTCCACAGTCTGAGTAATCCTTGCCACTTTATTTAGATGTAGATTGAATGCTGTGCAACAAACAGTTTTTGTACCTTCTTCCTGCACTCTGTCAATGTAATACTAGTAGGCTGGGCAGTTACTTGTTTTCCAATACCTGCTACCACCAGTCATGAGGCAGCCAGTTTGAGGACATACGGCAGTAATCCAGATTTCGCTAGTGGGAAGTTACTCTCAAGGTGACCTTAACAGAACATTGATAGTCGGCATCAACCCAGAGGATAGCCAACAAAAATATAATGCTATGTGTTTCAACTTTGTAACAAGTTTCCCATCTGGTTTGATGAAGACCTCAGAACAAGTCTGAAACGTGTAGCATCAAATGAAAAAAGAATCCAGTTCTTTACAGTTCTTGTAGTCTGACTCTACATTTAGTTAGTCAACATATGACAGCACAAAAAGTAAGCATTTTTTATTGGTTTAATGCTACACATCTGTTTACTGTGCTCCATTGTGGACTGGTTCCCGAATATTGAGGCTGTGTATCTAGGGCCATGTGTCGATGTGGCACTGCACCCGCCTCTGTGCATACTGTCCACTGATTACTTGTGAGCGTGAATAGCTGTACTGTGACATGTGCTGTCTCTAATCTTGTTCCTTAGGGGTTAATTCCTCAGTCTGTGTCTGAATCTGCACCTGTTGCCCAAGTGTTTGCTTAGTCTGCTAGTTCCTCAGTTTTGGGTTGAGTTCTGTCTAAAGAGTGTGTCCAGATCCTGGCTGTGCAACAAGACCTGCTCCTGTATCCTGAAGGCTATATCCCAAACCCTGTTCACAAGGTCTGCTCCTCTATCCTGAAGTCTGTAACCTGAAGCCTGTTCCCAAAGCCTACTCCTGTATCCTGAAATCTGTTTCCAAGACCTGCTCCTCAAGTCCAAAGCCTGTATCCTGGAGCTTGTTCCCAATGTCTGTTCCTGAAGTCCTATGCCTGTTCCTAAACTCTGTTTCCTTATGACGGCTCCTGGATCCTGAAGCATGGTTCCTGAAGCATTGCCTTGTGTTTGCCTGTGCCATTTTAGTATGTTCAGGTTCCTGAGGTTACTGCCATGTGTGTAGTGATCCCTGCAGTTGTTAGCATTTGGACTGGTCTTTTGTTATCTGTCTGGGTTCATGAAGTTCCATGTCTGCCTGCTATTATCCGGTATAGTCGGGTTCCTGAAGTTACTGCCCTGGGTGAGCTGGTCCCTGCAGTTGTTATTGTTTGGACAAGTTCTCTGTAGGTCTGAGAAGATCTGAGTCTGAACATGTTCCATGTTTCCAGAGGTCTTGATCCAGGTCTGAACAAGTTCCAAATCAATGTCTCTGTTGTTTGGGTTCCTGAAGTCTTAATCCAAGTCTGAAAAAGTTCCAAATCCTTGTCTCTATTTGTCTGGGTTCCTGAAGTCTTGATCTAAGTCTCAACAAGTTCCAAGTCTATGTCTTTGTCCTGTCGTGTAGGTCAGCTTCCTTCAATCTTGATTCCATCCTTGCAGTGTTTTCAAGTCTTAGGCATGGTGGTTCCACAAAATCCGTAACACTTAAAAGTTAAAAATCTCCTGTATAGACCCTAGCTAATGTGATTTTTATCACAATATACATTTATTACCTATCCATGATGTACTTGGCGGTCTCCATTAGTCCCATAGACCCATATACTGTGAATGGAACTTTGCCTTACATGTTTGTCAACCGCTCTATTCAATGTGATCTATTCTATTCTAGTGATCAGTGGAGGACCCAGTGGCAGGGCTCCGGCAATCATCTATCCACAGAATGTATTTGAAAACAATTTGTGATTTGTGAAAATATTACTGTCTACTAACATAGTCCAGTGATAGCAAGACGAATCTATGTAATGTTAAATGCTTTTGTGTGAAAAAGAACACAAGTGTTATAGCAGTGATACCTTTACTGCCTAATCATCCAATGCACATAGGCTACTTCATCAGGCAGGATTACCTGCCTGATGAAGATTTACCAGCCCGATGAATGTCTACCTGCCTGGTGAAGGTTTACTAGATTGATGAAGGTTTACCTGTCTGATGAAGGAATACCTGCCTGATGAAGGTTTACTTTCCTAATAAAAGTCTACCTGCCTGATGAAGGTTTAACTGTCCGATGAAGATTTACCTGTCTGATGAATGTCTACCTGCCTGGTGAGGGTTTACCATCTTGCTGAAGGTTTACCTGGCTGATGAAGGATCCTTTCTCCTATGAACACTTGTAAATACGATATAATGCTTCTGGGTAGCCAATAAAGGTATCACTGATTGAACACGTTTGTCTCTTTTAATACAAAAATCTTTAACACTACACTGTCTGCTGGAAAAGTGAAAAAAAAAATCTGAAAACTCCAAAATGTTGAACATGTATCTGCATCACAAAACAGGCCCCAGATGAGGAACTTATCTGATATTGGCATGGGAAGCATCTGATGACCCTGCGTTCCTTTCAATATTGCAAGAGAAAAAAAAGTATTACAATGGACCATCCGTCAAAGACGCAGGAAAATGCAGCCATTTGAATAATACAACCATCTGCATCCATTCAGAACTGATCCGGTTGTATTATATCAAAAGTAAGCATGCCGGATCTGGCATCAAATAAGTAAGTCAATGAGCACCTGATCCGTTTTTTGATGCCGGATGTTCATTTTTGCAATGGTTGTTCATTGCTTGCAGTGGTTTTGTATCCGGCATGGGAACGCAACCAAACGGAATGGAATGCATTCTGGTGCACTTCATTCAAGTTGACAATCAAATGGGGACAATCCTCTGCCGGATCTCAAAACTGGAAAGGGAAACGCAGTTTTTCAGAACCAAGGGTCTTTCTTCTTTTAAAGCTGGGTTTGTGAAATATGAATCCAATTTTCCAAGCTTATGCTGCTTTATGTTTTCTAAAGGGAACCTGTCATCATGACTGACATATAGAGCTGATTAAATATTCTTACTGTGTATCCTCAAGTCATTCATAAACTATCTTCTAGTCTATACTCAAAAATATTATCTTGATGTAAAAAAAAAACTTTGAAAATGTCTCTCTGACGTCATGACCAGGTACCTCATGGAGTTATCGGGGCATTGTTCTACCTGCAGGGAGCCTGTTCTCATGTCCATCTCATTCTCCAAGACTTCTCCTCTGCCTCTCCCACACCGCCCCTTTATTTCCTGACGTTGGCATCGGTCAAGTGAAATCTCACACCGCTGCAGAAAAATTCCATGCACAGTCACGATAGCCAACATTTAGACTGGGTTCCTTGGATTCATCAGAGGAAACAATTTTGAGGTTCACCCATTCAGAAGATCTGTATGTCTACTTTCCATTGCACACACACATCATCAATGGAATTTAATGAGTTTTTTGTGAATCAGTCCTATAAAAATACACTTTAGTGACAAGTGATTGACTCCAAAGTTAGCTCCAAATGAAGGTTGTCCCCAACCTAGTGGCCCATTATCAAGTCGGTCCCACTGGAGAATCCTCTGGTACTCAGTGGGTCCTGTCCAACCCTGGTTTGCACTAAGATTTGTACGCCCTATTGGGGCATAAGGAAAGGGATTGTTTTATGGGTAAAAGTAGTTGTAAACAGAAGCAACAGATAATATTCCTAAGCAATCTGATATCTAATAGGCCTCCATCAGAAACAACATTCCAAGGAAGTTCACAGTCCCAGTTTTATCTATACAAACAGTGTAAGAAGAGGCATCTTAGCTTGAACTACAGTTTTAGCTTGGCAAGCGTCCCAAGTGTTCTCTTCAACAAGCTCACATTAAGCCAGAGAAGGCTGGCACATAATGCCGAACAGGTGTGCAAACTGCTGCTAAACCATGTCCCAGGGAAAACGAGAGGAAACCCCATCTGCAGGGGGTCTCAGCTATCAGAGTAACTGAGTACAGAGTCCTCAGGGTCCCCTTTCTCCAGGGTGCTAATGGAAAGCTGGACGCTGCGGCCAGAATTTGTTAGCAGCGGTTCTGTAGGGAGGGGGTAGGAGAGAGGATTGGAAAGTAAAAGCTGGGGTTTGTTGCTGGCTGTCCTGCAGAAAGACTGCCCAGGCACTGCAGTAGCTGCTAGTTCATCTGACCATACAGTGTCTGCTCTCAGCTATGGAGATAAGGCAGGACTATAACTCATTACGCATAAATCTGATGCTTATAGTGCAAGCCCAGGACAAGCAGACAGAAGAGAACCAAGACCAGGAGTCTGCTCAGCAAACGCAAGGTACATACACATATATGCAGCTCTGCTATTGATATCTCTGCACGTCGGGGAGCATGAAGAGTGCAAAAGTACTAACCAGACGAGAAAGGAATGACAGCACAACACTGACTGACACTGGTGGGGTAGATGGCCCCTTCACACAACTGTATATTAGCATTGTGTTCCTGCTTCTGAAAGGACAAATCTTAAAGGGGGTAGTATTTTTCATACTCGTGTGACTGATATATATATATATATATATATATATACATTTTTTTGTAAGAATGAAATATCCAAAAATGGCAAATGGGTATATATTTGTATTGGATATACTATCTATCTAGAATAGTAAAAAGGCAGCACTCAGAAAAAGAATAAAAAATACAAAAAGTTTATTCACCTATCTGGATATGCGACATTTCGGCTCAACCTTAGGGCCTTTCTCAACTGCTTGAGAAAGGCTCTAAGGTTGAGCTGAAATGTCGCATATCCACATGGGTGAATAAACTTTTTGCATTTCTTTATACATTTTCAGAGTGCTGCCTTTTTGCTATTTTGTATACTGGGCAATAAGTCTAGTCCCCTCAGGCGTGGACCTATTTTGTTCTTTGATTAATTTTTTTCTCTAGTGCTGCCATTTTCTTGGTTATCTATCTATCTATCTATCTATCTATCTATCTATCTATCTATCTATCATCTATCTATCTATCTATCTATCTATCTATCTATCTCCTATCTATCTGTCTATCTATCTCATATCTATCTATCATCCATCCATCCATCTATTTATTATATAAGTCCTCCATGACATATGGATGCATTATGGTTTACTTCCCCCAATGAGTTCATTTGAACTGTATACCTGATTGGAAAAGGACCAAGTGTTGTGAGTACTGGGAGGAATTGTATTCTTATTATGATTCATGGCCAGAATGGACTGTTATTCCAAGGACAGTGCAGTCTACTCTTACACAATCGGGCCGGGAGGTACTGTAGTAAGCATACAGCACATTTTTTTTAACAGCTCCCCAACATAGGATTTTGGGGCCATCAATTAAAACACCTCTTTAATTACAATACAATGAGCATCTTGCTTCACGCCTGGTGACAAATTCTCTTTAATTGCTCTTATATCTACATGGGACACACACATGTGGCAGATGTAGATTGTGCCGCTGCAGCAGAGCTTGGGATTTGGCATTAATTCTGTGCTGTTTTCCATCGGAATGGACAGTTAAAGACAACCTGTCACCATGAAAGCCAGTGTAATCTGCAGGCAGCATGTTATAGAGCAGGAAGAGCTGAGCATATTGATATATAGTTTTAGGGAGGAAGAATTCAGTAAAATTTTAATTTATGCATTTAGGGGGTCATTTATGAAGCTGAAATACGCCTATATAAGGTGTATTTCAGGCGCAGATTGCAGTGCAATGGATAGTTGTGCTGCCATCTGCCACTTTTCCCCACTCACACTAGGTCTAAAAAAGTGGATGTGGCGTGGGCGGGGCAAGGAATGGGACGGGTTGGTAAGCATTTACCATTTTCTACACCCGTTTCAGGTGTAGAAAAAGGTCTAAATGTAAGGAAGCTGTCTTACATTTAGAACTGGCGCTAGATGCGCTGAAGTTATGTAGAGGCCTGCGTCTCTTCACAACTCTGGCGGATCCACTACCAGGTATAGGGGTTTATTAAGACCGGCGTCTAAAACGCTGCTTCTCTGAATTCAGTTGTACACGGGGGCTGTTTTTATCAGTGACTAACAGCTATTTATGTATACATAAATTTCACAAGAGTGTGTTTGGTCCAGGAAATACATCTGTGTTATGGCTGTCTTTTCTGGACTGAACTCTTCACTTCTGATCCTAAGTCACAGCATTATGACTTATAATGTTGTAAGTTTCTGCATGACCATGGATCTGTACTGTGCTGTACTTACTGCATTATGTAAGTATGGCAAATAAGAACCACGGACATGGGAGTACAGTACAGTAGACCCACAGTCAGGCAGGAACTCACAGCATCATAAGCCATTATGAGACTGTGCGTTCTGGTCAAAGGAGTAGTGTTTGGTCTAGGAAATGCAGTCGTCATACGAAGCATGCTTCCAAACCAAACACACTTGTGTAAAAATGACCTTACACCGATAGTGCTAGGAATCACTGATAAGACACCCCCTGTGTACAAATAAGCTCAGAAAAAACTGAGATGTTCATATATAAATTAAATATTTAGCAGAATCTTTTCCCACCAAACTATATACCATATCTGCTCAGCTCCTAGTGCTCTATAACATGCTGCAGATTAAACAGTATTTCGAGGCTCTCGTGTACTGAGAATGTTGGGCGGAATTTATCAAGCCCTGCACTTGAAAAAGTGGCAAAATAGAGCTTTTGCAACTTTTTGTAGTCATTTTTACACCATTCACTCCAAAGTGGGTGCTGTTACCTATGTAAATTAGTTGCACTCCAGATTTATCACAAAGGCTTTTTTAAAAAGTTTCAAAAAAGTCCCTAAGCCACTGGAGTAGAGGGTGGTGTAGAAATATGGACTAGTATTTCTAAACAAAAGTGTTAGGTTTAAAGATGAGCCACGTTTAACAGACTGTGCCGCAATTTGGCACAAAGTTCACAAACACAGAATCAAGGAAAACTGACGTCAGATATTACCCTCATGATAAATTCCACCCATTGTTTTCTTTTAATGCAAAATCTTTAATACATTTCTCAAACTTGTGCCATGTTTTACTGGTCCTCTACTATTTATGGTCTCTTAAAGGCCTTTCATTTTCTCAGGTTCATGACCATGTAGAAATATGGGTGTGTAATGATGTGGTTTCTTTGGGAGGAATTTTTATATTAAATACATAACTAGTCAGGCTTGGTCCTGCTGAGCACAACATGCTCTGTGTTGCATCATTTCACATCAGTTAATAGATGGAGCATGAATAAAATTAAAGCCTTTATGCATCTTAGACATGAAAAAAAATATTTTTTAGATATGATTATGGAGTCGTCTAAGTTGTTTTTTTGCTTCTTTGAAGGCTTGTTTTGTCTGACGTGTGTTATGTACCTCTCTCTACTCCATTGCTGTTACTCTGCGTCCCTTCAACGGGCACGGTACTTTGTCATGGCAACTAGCATCAAGTGAAGATGCCATTGACCTGAAGACCCATTTGCCTTCTATGGCAATCAGATACAAATCGATTCATGATGGCCTCATAATCCTTGGAAGATTATCAATCCCTGCCTCTAGCCTGCCTATTACAGCTTTCATATGTATTGATCCTGCTTTCCTAACTAGACATTGTTTCTCATCTTGCCCATCAGATGTGATGCATTTTCCCTATAGTTTGATCTCTCCATTACATCATTTGGACTTGTTCATGGTTGATCTTCAGGTTCTGACCGATTGCTATGCTTCACTATTCTCCGGTTCTACATCAATGCCATGTTCCAGAAACCCGTGGATCCAACTGATAAGTTCAAACTTCCTTGTGAGGGTTCCTAGTGAAGAAAGGGTGTTTTAGGGTGTTCTTAGGGTGTTTTTACCTTCCCAATAATTGCTTGCTCATTAATGGAGGCGAAGCACTGCATTTATATGCAGCGATCACCTCGACAGAATGAGGATGAGCGATGGCTATTGCTATCACGCATCCTCATACTGCTGCATTGTTTCACAATCTGCTTCCCAGAAACAATGACTTAGGTGTCCCCATGAATGACTATTTCACTCAATGAAGGAGCGTTACGCTTGTTTATTGGGTGGATTGTGGCACCTTTAGACGGACAGATTATTGGGAATCAGTATTCGTAGGAACGTTTGTTCCCAATAATCATCCCAAACTTCAGGCTGTGTAAATCCAGCTTTAGCCAGTGCCAGATTGATTGCAGTGGCATGTCCAAAGCTCAGTGGGTGTTTACTTTGAAGCATGCTCTCTTTGCCCTAGCCGGTGTCTTTTTGTTTCCTCCATCTCCCTCTCGAGTGCTTGAGAAAATGCAGCTAAATCGTGATCAAATTTGACCTGCTTTGGCCACAGAGGCCTCCACAGTGCTAACTGATTACATCAGCAAAAAGCAAGGGTCAAAGGGAAGAGGATGTAATCATGGTTAGGGATGAGTGAACTTGTGTTTACAAGTTCAGCGAACAAGGTTTGGGTTATCAAAGAATTCCATTATGGATTCCGCTACCACGGACCATAAGTTATATATGTAATAGTAGTGGAATCCATAACGGAATTCTTAGATAACCCGAACCTTGTACGCTGAACTTGAAAACACAAACTCGCTCAACACTAATCATGTCACAAACTGCACATAGTTTTGCATGGGACCTGCATGTGTAAACTATAGCATATTTTTGATCAATACTTTTTGCAAACTTCAGACACATTGGGGCATAGAAAAATGGATGCAAACATTTCGTAATATCCATACTCATTTTGATGTACTTTTTGTTTGTGTGTAAATTAATAGTAATTATACTTCAGAAAGATTTTTCATAGGGCATAGCGACATATAAAAGCTTTTGATCGATGGGGGTCTTCTGTCACTAAATGAGTACATTCTCTTGTGCATCCAGAGGATGAAAATTGTAAAGGATTTGTCCTGATCCTAGCTAGGGTATGAGATGGATTGTATACATTCTAAGCAATCCCTCTGAGTTAAATATATCAGCAGCACAAACCCCTCTTGAGGGTATGTGCACACAGCTAAAATCTGACACTGATTCAGCAGCAGAAAACAGGAGTTTTCTGCTCCTGAATCCACATTCCAAACTCCATCAACAATTTCCCGTTGACTTCAACGTAATAAACTCGACAGTGTGCACACAATGTAAATTGGCAGAGATTTTTTTCAGCAGCTGATTTGAAAAACGCTTGAGAAGTGACTTGTTTCTTTTAAGAAGCAGATTCAATCAATGGGGAAGCAGAAAAAAACTATTTTAGAACTATTGTAAAAACTCCACCAAATTACAAATCTGCCACCAAAAACGACCTGTTTTAAGCTACTGATCTTCTACTCATTTTTTCTGCTGTGGATTTTAACCATGTAAACATAGCCTGAAAGTGGAACCTTGATGCTACAACCGGTCTAAAGCTGAGTTTAATAATGTGCAGAGTCTAAGGAATCCCCAGGTCATGGTTCTTAAAGAAGTTAGGGCTTGTTCATATCTGTGTTCTCTATTCCGTTATGGCTTTCCGTTATAACAGAAACCATAAGACGGAAATCCAAATGGAAGCCTTTAAGAGGCATTCCGTTTTGATCCATCATAATAGAA
Organism: Rhinella marina; assembly: GCA_900303285.1. Classification (NCBI taxonomy): domain Eukaryota; kingdom Metazoa; phylum Chordata; class Amphibia; order Anura; family Bufonidae; genus Rhinella; species Rhinella marina. The sequence continues at coordinate 81,220 of ONZH01029102.1, forward strand.
GCCTATGGGAAAGCATAACAGATCCGTCTGGTTCCGTTATGACTAGACTTTGTTTTCCGTCCAGCATAACGGAAACCAGACGGATTCTGTTATTTTCCGTTATAACCATGTTATAACAGAAAACCATAACAAAATCCAAACAGTGATGTGAACAAACCCTTAGTGGTTGTAGCAGGACCCAGCACTGATGAGGCACCTGGAGAGTGGTCACATGGAGATATGGGTCACAGCTAAAAGATCATTTATCATCAAGCCAGGATTCAAAACCAGAAAATAGACCACATGGAACCCAATGAGAAGATATAACTTTCCCCTAGAGTAGACAGATACAAAGTCCTTAACATCATTTCTCCAGCGAAAGCACCAGTAGTAACATGCAAGGAGATGCATAGTGTGTAGTCTGTGTGTCAGGGTGACCTGATAATTTAAAAGAATGGGCCAGTATAGAACCTGGAATAGCAGGGCAGGGGGCAAAAAGGTTACAAGAAGAAATTTCCCCCCTGACTTGAATGCACTGGGGATGCAGAATGTGTGCAGGATCTTCTGGGCATGGTCTGTATGCAGTAGATAGTGATAGGCTGTTTAGGCTCTCCCAGCGGATGCCACAATCCCGCCAGGGCAGACCACATCCAGCAGTTCACAGTTTTCAATGCAATAATTCTATCCTGCTGAAGAAAACATTGTAGAGAAGAAGGCACATCCTTACTTTTGAGACAAAATGACTCCTACATTCATGATCAAAGTCGATCAAAAGCACTAACCACCCCTTCAGAAGCAAAAAAGCCTGCTCTGGACAAACATCTACAAATGATGTCCCTCTGAAAATTGTCATTAATAAGAGTGGATATGGCATTTCTCTCTGGTAATGAGATGCATGAAATTAATTGTGCAGTCGTAGGGGGCTGCTTCTCAGCTTTCTATTTAGAGAACACATCAGCATAGTCAAAGTGTTATGGAGAAAGTCCAGAAAGCGCTTCACGCTACAGAAGAGAAAGCAGAAGGAGAAAGAACCTGAAGACAGATTGATCCCTCAGAAATAAGTTGTCTAGTAGCCCAATTATCTAGACAGAGTCAAGAAGTCCAACAAAATTGGATAGGTGTCAGATGGTAGAACCAAAAAAGTAACTCACAATGCAACAGACTAACCTGCAACAGGTGAGGTGCTATAACAAACTAGACCGGAGCCATTCCTAGTCATTAGAAAAGTGATCAGTTCAGAGGTAACAATGTGAGCTACAGCATTTGGGTTAACGTGACAGGTTCCCTTAAAAGCGGAACATCACGGAAGAAGCGGTGGATGACCATTAAGGTTCATCAAATCTTATGGAAGGTCACCAGGAACAGTTGTAGTGAGGAGATGGCAAGGTCATTACATTCTAAGAGAGGTAATGCTCAAGCCAGGGCTCATCCAAAGAGAAAAGGCAATTGTTGATTCAGAGATCTTCCCATTCATTGCTCCAATTGCATTGCTAGATTTTCTTCAGGCAGGCTGCTCAGGGGTGTGTGTCCTTTGTGCTGCAGATCTCTCCTCATTACAGCTTCTAATAGTAGATATGACAGGTGGCAGTTGATGGAAGGAACCTAGCATGTTCAATCACCTAAGTAGGTGGTAGTATACACATTAAATACCAGGAGGCACCATTGTAATAAAGGAAGAGAATATCTCACAACTGGAGCATTTTTGTAACAGAAAGTAAATTACAAAAGTAACACATTTTTCATTCTGAATTATATTAAAGTAAATTTATTTGTTGCACAACCCCTTTAGCTGAGCTTTATCTCAGGTGCTACATCTACATATATACATACTGTGGTAATGTGTACAGTAAAGTGTATGGTAAAGTCCTGGAAGGGGTGTATATCCCACCCAGGTTCCTCAACTGGGTGAGGTAAGTAAAATCCAGAAAGATGGCGCTGGCTTCAGCAAATGTAGTTGCTGGAGCTATTTTTGGTTAAAGTCCACCCCCATTCCAGGGCATGTTTTCCTCTAACCTGAGGTGAATCAAGTGGGGATAAACCAACCAATAGTGTATGAGTCTGGAGGAGAGGAAGTAACCCTACAGAGAGGGAAGCCTGAGAGGCTCTGTGTGGTCTCAGCCGGATCTCTCCCCTGTGTGGGACTGCACCTGGTGAGCTGACCAGAGTGTTGGAACCTGATACCCTGTGTGTTTGAACTGGGCTTTAGAGGTAAGGCTACTTTCACACTAGCGTTTTTAAATTCCGGTATTGAGTTCCGTCAAAGGGGCTCAATACCGGAAAAAAACGCTTCAGTTTTGTCCCCATTCATTGTCAATGGGGACAAAACTGAACTGAAGACAACGGAATGCTCCTGAAAGCATTCCGTTCCGTCTTCAGACCGGAGAACAAACCGCAGCATGCTGCGGTTTGCTCTCCGGTCCAGGCATCCGCACCAAGACGGATCCGGAATGACCCCCAATGGAAGTCAATGGGGACGGATCCGTTTGGTGTGGACACACCAGTAATCCAGATCTGTCCTCCATTGATTTCCAATGGGGGGTCATTCCGGATCCGGCATACATACACACAGACTACATACAAACAAACATACAGACATACATACAAACATACAGACATACATACATACTCACATACTCCCGGGACGCCGGCAGCAGGTCTTCACGCGCCTCCTGCACGCTGCGATGACGTTTCCCCACTGCGCCCAGCAGAGGGCGCTGTGGGGAATCGTCATCACTGCGCGCAGGAGGCGCGTGAAGACGTTCTGCCGGCGTCCCGGGAGTATGTGAGTATGTCTGTATGTTTGTATGTATGTCTGTATGTTTGTTTGTATGTAGTCTGTGTGTTGTTTTAATGTGTGTCATGTGTGGGGCCGGAGCGCTGCTCCGGCTCCACACATGTATAGCGTTAGCACGGATCCGTCGGCACCCTTTAGGTGCCGGATCCGTGCTAACGCTAGTGTGAAAGTAGCCTAAGATAGGGAGACCTCTGTGTTAGCCAGTGCCTAGACGGGCAGGTGTTTATTTTGTTGGTTATGTTTTGTGCTGGTGCCGAGGATCCAAAAAAAAGCACTGTTGGACTTTAAATCCCCCTGTGTGCTGGAAGATCTGTCATTGCCGACCCCTTGTGAGAGAGCGATCCCTAACAATACATACATTTAGACAATTATACACTATGACGTGGGACCTCTTGATCAATTGCTCTTGGGGAAACCCATAATCTAGGATGGCATTGTCCAAATCAGACAATGCATAGTAAATTTTATCAGCTGATGATAACAATTAGGTATGTGGCTCTTTTGGCCTCATGCCTCAGTGAAATTATAGTTTGTATACTGAATATTGGATTAGATGGCAAAAATAGTCAGGTCTTTCGATAAGCACACCAGAGATAATTCAGACAAATTGAACCTTGCCTTGCTTATTAGAAGATTGCCCAGGCTGTAATGAATAAATTGGGCATACATCTTAGCAGCTTTTTTTTACCAATTACTGCATGCATCACAATCTGGTGATTAACAAGGATATTATGTACAGTGAGAGCGTCCAAGTCACAGGTCCCATTAATCCTTTTTAGCTTCAGAACTTAATTTATTGGCAACATGAAAGAAATAAGACACCAATTTATTTCTGGTTACAATGGTGTCCTCAATCCAAGGTCACGCTCTGTCATTCATGGTTTTATTACTACTTGGTAAATCGGCTTTAATTTTCACACGCTTCATAAGAAATAGAGGTGGACAACTTTTATGGCAGGGTTCACGCATGTGATAACATCTAGGGTGCATGTATGCATGGGCCAGTGATATATGATTTCCATCTTTTTCATTAGTGACACCTTCTCTGAAAAACCCTCTTGCTGGGCGACACATCATCAGTAGCTATGAGAGTCAAGGTAAGTCAATTTCCTTAATATGAGTCAAAATTGTAAGTGTTAACTATAGTTATATCTTTCTGGACAATAGTATGAGAATTTTGAAGCTGTACAGCGTACTTCATTTATGTTCACAGCCAAATGTAATGATCAAAGCCACCACCATAATGTAATTAGTGTCACAGTGGGTGCTCCTCCATGATCTACCCATATTACCAGCTCTATTAAGGCTGTCAAAATGATGGAAACCTTGATTTGAATCCCAAAAGACCCTATTATAATTCGTAGTCTATTGGTCATCATTTGGATCCATCCTAGAATGGGTCAGGCACTGCTTTATTGCTTTCACTATAAGTGGAAGCATAGAAGCCAGGATGCCAGTGTAAATATAGCATTGCCTACATTATTTCACCATCACCAACCATTCCCTTACAACACTTTGTGTATCACTGGTCTTCACCACTCACTCTGGCATAAAATGCACTGATCTGGAGACTAAAGTCACTAGGCAACAATGGCACACCTTGCCTAGAAGATCTGTGTTTCCTCCAAGCTAGCTGTAAGGATTGTACTGATAGAAATGTCCATCACCTTGGCCATCATTTTTGAAACAGGCCTGTAGATACCCAACATGGTCACTTCCAGCAAACTCAGACACCTGTAGTAAAACTATGCACGTTGCATAATTGCTCTAGGTCTTCATGTTCTGATGCATTAATATATGAATGTTTTACATTTTGCATAAGGAAGTCAAGTTCGAGTAGAAATTCATCCCAAAAATAGCCAGCCACAGCTCTTCAACAGGCCATCAGTGCCTAAAGGTAAGTGGCTGTATTTTACATTTTGGAGTTGCTATAATTTTTTTTAGTAAATGCACAGGGGGATTGTTACCTACAATTCCTTTATAAAGCTATATCACTGATGAACTTTATGTGATGACGGCAATTGCTTCTTGTTATATAGTACTTATTCTCCAGTTATAGGTAGAACCATTAAAGGGTTATTCCCATCTTAGACATTGATGGCATATCACTTGGATATGCCATCAAGGCAAGATAGATGCAGGTCCCATCTCTGGGACTTTCTCCTACCTCCAGAACGGGCTCTCAGAAGTGAAGGAGAGTGCATCAAGCAGGCATGGCCACCCTCTGTTCACCGCTATGGGAGTGCTCAAAATAGCCAAGTGGTGGCTTGGCTATTTCCGGCAGTCCCATTGCAACCTTGGTTACGAGGGGGAAGACCAGATTGGTTCCACGCCCTTTTCTACTGAGTGGCAAGAACATATGCAGATCTTCTATCTCCAGAGGAACTTTATTGTTTGCAAACTAGAGGGTGGGCAAGGATCCAGAGAGGGAAACAAATACCCAGCACCACTATATGGGACCCATTTTGATGTCTGCTATTTGGTCCCCTCTATTCCCTGTTCAAAACTGGCTACATGATGACATCAGCATGGTCCTTAGGGTCAGCTAGGTCCTCTTTTCTCCACTACTGTAACCAATAAGGCCTCATGCACACAACCGTATATTCGGTCTGCATTCGATACATATTTTTTGCGGATTGGATGCAGGCCCATTCATTTCAGTGGGGCCACAAAAGATGAGGACTGCACACTGTGTGTTGTCCATATCCAAATGTCCGTTCCACGGCCCACGAAAAATGTAAAACATGTCCTATACTTGTCTGTTTTGCAGACAAAGATAGGACATTGTTACAGAAGTTAAAAAAAGAAATGGAGGCATGCGCTTGGCCGGCATCTGCAATTTGCGGACCGCAAAAAGGATACAGTCGGAGCTGCTCAAAAGAGTTAACAGTTACTCAATTAACTCATATTAAGAGAAGGACCCATCAATATCAAGACAGAAGAAGCTATGTACTGTACTAGGAACGCTGCCAGCGTGCTAAGGTGTCAAGGTTACATTGGCTGTCATGAGAGAGCCTACTAGAACACACTGTATGTCCTGTATCTTGCAGATGCAACAGTTTCTACCTGGAATGGCAGCAGATGGGAGCAGGTGTCACAGCCTAGTGCCAAAGACTTTTATGGTAAGATGGACATTTAAACAGAACTAAAAACTTGCATATACTTATGTACAACTGTACAAGAAATATATTAGGGAAGTTTATAAACTGAAATAAAAAAGTCTGAGATTAAACATCTGCTGTACTAGATTTATAAGCCATACATACAAATAAAAATCTCTCAAGTTTTTAAAGGGGTTTTCCAGTTTGCATCAACATCCTTTAAGATAATCTTTTCTGAAGAGATTTGTTATTTTTTTTTCACCTTTATTGCTCCTATCTCCCATTCTGGGCTGTGGTCACATGACCATGTCCATGCAGGTCTTCCTGTGATGTTATGTCCATGGGCGTGTCAGTGATAGGGGAGTGTCTATGTAACTAGCTGAGTCAGAGTAACTATCAACTAGTTGGGTGTTAGGAGCAGTGATAGGTGAGTTGCTAAGTAAATAGATGAGTGGGAGGAGCTATAAACTAGCTGGGTGTTGTAAGGGGCAGTGATAGGGGAGTGTCTATTTAACTAGATGGTGGGAGTAGTCATAAACTAGCTGGGCATATTTAGGGGCGGTGCTGGAGCAGAGAAAGGAGCAGTGCATCATGGGTTTGGCTGGATACAGCACCAGGAAGTTCTACATACAGGATAGAAATAACCAGAGTGATGTGTTTACATGGTGAAAGTGGGTCAATAGAGTCCAAACTGAATTTAAAAAAAAAGCATGGGGTAGATGTACATGAGGGTGGCAACTACATGAGCATGTCTGGTAAACATTATAGTAGTCCCAGAAAACCCTTTTAAATGTTTTAGGTTCCGTGAACCTTTTATATAGACTAGTGCATACTGGCATTAAGAATACCTTCGTATTAACCAGATTGGTTACAAGAACGGAAAGAATGACAGCACACAATATTTTAATGAGCAATTTATCTAGTAAATCTGATGCTATCAATCTGTACAACGCTGCAAAGTGCATAAGTCTCAGTCTTGCCCAAGAAGTGAAGCACAAGTATCAAACAGATCAGTGTAAAATTTTAGGTCAATCTGTCTGGCTTATTGTAATAAAAATTAGGTTAAAATTAGACATGAGCGAATCATCCAAAATTCGCTTTGCCGAATGTTCGTTGAATTTTTAAAAACATTCGTACTTCATACGAATCTATTCGGCCGAAGCTGAGTACAAATCATACGTTATTATGTAGTGTTCTGCGAACATTCGCGCTCTGATAACGAACATACAATTGTTAAAGGTACGCAAGTTCTGTGAACACGTACGCGTGAGCGTACAAATTGAGTGTGAATCCTTAGCATACTATTGTCTAGCGATTGCGTAATACGCAGGCATGCACGATGCTAGGCTTTGATGGAGCGGAATGGTGGAGCAGGAGGAACGCTCTGAGTCTGACCCCTGGCTACATGATACTGTATCAGCAGAAGAAAGCACATTACCGGCTGTGATTGAGATGAGTGTGCCATTCACTCCACTACCTCATCCACTTTCTCCTCCAATACAATTTTGCGCCTTGCTGGGTTAGCCTGGTGGAACAGTGGCCAACTATTACGAATTCTACAAGTAGAAGCTCCGGCTACATGTTCTTTGCCACTGCTGCCCTGTGCCACCTTCTCCTTTTTTTTGGAGCTCGAGGTCTGGCTGGAACCCTTTTGCTTTTCCATGCCAGACATTTTCACTTGACTGTGGCCCTGCAGGTCTTTGTCTCTCTCCCTGCCTGATTAATTACTAGCCCTGCACTTGCCCTGCACTGGCCCTGCACTAGCCCTGATATCTGTATTATGGATGCCCAGAACAATTACACCACAATTCAGTTCAGAAACTGCAGAACTTCACAGACAGTGCTTCTGCACGTCTCAGCAGTCGCAGCGCAACTGATGTCACAGGCTTACCGAGCCTAAGAGCCAATCGGAGCAAGCCCTTCCCACTAGGTCAGGTGACCGCTTTCTTCCCAGGCTTTTAGACGCCTATTTCCACACGAATAACGAACTTACAGTAAAAGTTCGCTAATTAACTGAATTTGTACGCATCAGCGTATAAAGTAACTTATACGTAGCATTAGCATACAATTCATCAGACAAGTACGTAGCATATGTGTACAAAGCTTTAAGTACATTTTCGAATCGAACAGAGCGAATCTGAAAAAATCCGGGTTCGCTTCGGAGTGGAAAATTGCGTAGATTCGTATTGAATCTACGAAGCGGCGAATAGATTCGCTCATCTCTAGCTAAAATATATTTACCTATATTGTCTGTTATATTCACAAAAGTGAGATATATTTACTGTCAAAACTTTGTCATTTACTTAAAGTGTACCTGAGTTTTCAAAACAAGTTTGCATAATGGTTGTGCTTTTTTGTACAATCATAACTGTGAAGGACCAGTTATGTTTGGTCCTCTCTAATGTTTTTTTAACCATATTATTCTCTGTTTCAGCTGCACAGCTAGATGCATTTTACTCAGAAGAAGGGTGGGGCGTCTGCCTTCTATGGAAGTCTGTCAGCACTGTACTGATGTTACATCCTTTCCCTTACTTCCCATTATGTTTGTTTTTAGCTCCAGAGCTCACAGAGCAGATAAGGAGAGAGAGATCAGACACACAGGAGCTTTTCAGTTCTTCAGAAGCAGTGTAGAAGTAGTTGTTTTATCAGGCTCAGGAGCTCAGCTAGCTCGGGCATGCCACCACTTCCTCTCTGCCATCTTCTGAGTCTCTATTACCATGGACAGATTGTGCCTGACAACAGGCAGTGGACCGCAACTTAGGTAAAAGTGAGAACCCTAGTGGCCATGACTTTACAGTTTTTCTCAGGTGGATGCAGACTATTTTTTAAATGAAGTGATTTAGAAATTTGCTTGTTGCACCATTCTCTATTAAATGACAATGTGAGAAAGTATAGTGACTCTCTAAAAATATTATCTTATTAGCTTACCCCTGGGATAAATCCTGCCTCAAGTCAATGCCTGTTAACTTGAAGAACTTTGAGAAACTGGATGCTTATGCTGTGCAGGTATGCTTTCCATGTTATTCTATTAAGGTCTGACATTGAGTAGAAAAAGATGGAAAACAAAGTTCAATATCCATCATTTATGACTGGGTTGCAAATATCAGGATTTAAAAGTTAAGAAACTGCATTACTTGCAATTCTCTATTGCTATTAGCCAAATATATCCAAACTATAAAATGTTGCGGCTTAATATGCTGCAGGGTGGGCCACATGTGTGTGTATTGCTTGCTGTAGCTTCAGAGTGTACAGAGTATATTAAAGACAATTTCCACAGCCAAACATTGGTAATTATCTTTGTTTTACTTACTTAATGAGGTTCTCTGAAACTGGGACTCCCTTTTGTATTTGCCAGACAGGGTGCAGGGATTTAAAAAAAAATAAATATATATATATATATATATATATATATATATATATATATATATATTTTTTTTTTTTTTTTTTTTTTATTTTTTTTTGCCACTTGGTTCCAGCGTGGATCTTCCTTCTTTTCCGCTTCCACTTCAACTAGATCAGGGATGCCCAACCTGCAGCCCTCCAGCTGTTGCAGACTTACATTTCCCAGCATGACCTAATAGCTGTAGGCTGTTCAGGCATACTGGGAGTTGTAGTTTTGCAACAGCTGGAGGGCCGCAGCTTGGGCATCCCTGTACTAGATCATAAGTGTGATGTGCAGTCTACAAGCACGTAACCAGTACTGGTCAATCAATGGCCTCAGCAGTGACGTGTACGTGCATGACTAGTGACCACTGAGGCTGTTGAATGACCAGCATTGGTGACGTGCATGTAGTGGAGAAGGAACCTAGGCAATGGAACTTTTTTCTTTAATCCTTGCACTCTGTTTGGCCTTACTACAAGGGTTCTCCGATTTCAGAGGGCCCCTTTAATTGTTTTGCTTGGTTGTGGCAGAATTTGTGCACAAATGACACTGTTACGGAGAAAACAAAATAATTCTTGATCACTTGACACTCAGGGTGGCTTCATTTCTTCTGGCCACTTTTGTAAAAATTATTGTTTTAAAAAATGGCATTTTCTTGAATGTCCTTAGGAATTACACAAATGGCAAATGTTACAGTAACATTATTGTTCTGATACTTTCAAGGGGTAATGCCCCCCATATGCCCAGGCTCCTCACACTGAATATACTTACCTCGCTCCCCGCTCCACTCCTGGTCCACTGCTGCTTCTCCCTGTGCATGCACGGGGAGAAGCAGCAGCGGCAGTGCGGGGACCAGGAGCGGCGCAGGGAGCCCGGTAAGTATATTCAGTGTGAGGGGCCCGGGCATATGGGGGGCATTTAATAGTCTTGGATAACCCATTTACACCATGTTTCAAATTATTGTGCAAATTGGATTTAAATGTCATAAAGATTAATTTTTTTGTTTTTCAATTCATTGATGGTATTGTGTCTAAGGGCTCTTTGGATCACTGAAATCAATCTCACATACCTGTGATAATTAGTTTGCCAGGTGAGCCCAATTAAAGGAAAACTGGATGTTCCACAATATTAAGCAGGCCACTGTTCTCAAGTAAAATGGGAAACAAAAAGGATCTCTCTGCTGCCGAAAAGCATCAAATTGCAAACCAGCAAACAGATATTTGAAGCTGCTGGAGCCTCTGGAGTCCCTCGAACCTCAAGGTGTAGGATCCTTCAAAGGCTTGCTGTGGTGCATAAACCTACTATTCAGCCACCCCTAACCAGTGCTCACAAGCAGAAACGGTTGCAGTGGGCCCAGACATACATGGAGACTAATTTTCAAACAGTCTTGTTTACTGATGAGTGTCGTGCAACCCTGGATGGTCCAGGTGGATGGAGTAGTGGATGGTTGGTGGATGGCCACCATGTCCCAACAAGGCTGCAACGTCAGCAAGGAGGTGGAGGAGTCATGTTTTGGTCCGGAATCATGGGGAGAGAGCTGGTAGGCCCCTTTAGGGTTCCTGAAGGTGTGAAAATGACCTCTGCAAAGTATATAGAGTTTCTGACAGACAACTTTCTTTCATGGTACAAAAAGCAGAAACGTGCCTTCAGGAGCAAAATCATCTTCATGCATGACAATGCACCATCTCATGCTGCAAAGAATACCTCCGTGTCATTGGCTGCTATGGGCATAAAAGGAGATAAACTCATGGTGTGGCCACCATCTTCCCCTGACCTCAACCCTATAGAGAACCTTTGGAGTATCATCAAGCAAAAGATCTATGAGGGTGGGAGGCAGTTCACATCAAAACAGCAGCTCTGGGAGGCAATTCTGAGATCATGCAAAGAAATTCAAGCAGAAACTCTCCAAAAACTCACAAGTTCAATGGATGCAAGAATTGTGAAGGTGATATCAAAGAAGGGTTCCTATGTTAACATGTAACTTGGCCTGTTAGGATGTTTTGGATTTAAATAGCTGTGAATTTAAATTTTAGTGAATGTGACCTCCTAATGCTGCAAATTCTACAAATGAGCATTTTCAGTTCTTAAAAACATATAAAATGTTTAGAAACTCTACTGTGCATAATAATTTGGAACAGTGCATTTTGAGTTTTTTTAATTTTTGAAGAATATACTGTTATCATTGGGAGGTTTGTTCAATAAAATTTGATGTATACTCTAACGGGTGATGACTTCTATTATACTGACTGTCATTTGCACTGACCATTTAGGAAAATCAGAGATAAATATCGTTTGCATAATAATTTGGAACATGGTGTAAGTCTAATGGTAAAAGTCCATTGTGTCTGTCACAGAATTTTATTCAGTGAATTGTTCAAAAGATTGCACCCGTTCATGTTCCCAGTATTTGTATCTGTACATCTCCTATGATATTTTGTCTGTGTTTGCAGGTGGCTAAACCAAATACAGTGGAAGAGTTAGTACGAACACTGCTAAAGATGGCACGAACTGACCTAGAGAAAGTCCGTGCCATCTGGATGTGGATCTGTCACCACATAGGTGAGAAGACATTAGCATTTCATAAAATACCTGATGTATTTTTGTCACCATAATTTTTTAGACACTGTCACATACAGGGGGATCAGAAAAAGATGTATATATACAGTACATACCTACATACTAGTTGGTTTCAGTGGGCTAGTGAAAGTCTAAAATAGACTAAATATACAGCAAATGTATAATCAGATCACATTTAGAAATCTTTCAAACTAAACATATATGTTGACAGCAGAATTGTTAAATCTCTTTAATAATATAAAAATGAGTTTCTGTCTGTCTGTCTGTCTGTTCTCTATGCGCGACCAAACTACTGGACCGATTTTCACCAAATTCGGCACGCAGGTACATCAGGTGTCCGGGAAGGTTTTAGACCAGGTCTCATCTCTCTAGGACATACCGTTCCTGAGAAATTCCCAAAATATGATCTCCATTAGCCAACATTACAACTGGGAACTTTGGTTTTAAACTCCAACTGCCATTCTCTGCAAAGGCACACACAGGGAGTGCAGGTTTCCATAACAACCAGGTAATTATCAGCAGCTGAGGATCTCATCCATTTCTATTTACTGACACTGTTAAAGGTATTCCGGTTACCATAAATATAACTTATGTTTTTTTCTATTACTACAGTTCAGTAGTAATAAAAGATGTTTTCCTCCACTGCTGCCTATTGCGTGGGCTCATAAATAAGCATGGTATTGACCTTTAATTCAGGCCACCCTAAAAGAAGTACTTAAAACCCCCGCCCCAGGTCTCACTAAGCCACACCCCCGACTCTGTCAGGCCACACCCCCTTTCACTCCGCAGCCAACAGAGATTGAAAAAATAAAGGTAAAAATCAACTTCTGTCAGCTGCAGGGATGGGTGGGAGGTTGACTTTCTTTCTGCAACAACACACACAAACATTAAATAAAATAGATTAAATACACCCATGTGAAGCGTCTTGCTAATCCACGCCCCCGACTCTGTCAGGTCACGCTCCCTCCCACTCCGCAGCCAATGGGAATTTAAAAAATGAAGGTAAAAATAAACTTCTGTTTGCTGCAGGGGTGGAAGGGTGAATTTCTCTCTACAACGACACACAAAATTTTTAGATGAAATAGACTGATTATAGACTACAACCGTTCGAAGCCTTTTGCTAAGCCACGCCCCGTCTCTGTCAGGCCACGCCCCCTCTCACTCCGCAGCCATTCTGCAACGACACACAGAAACATTAAATGAAATAGATTAAATGCACCTATGCGAAGCGCTTTGCTAAGCCACGCCCCGACTCTGTAAGGCCACGCCCCCTGCCACTCCGCAGCCAACAGGGATTGAAAAAATAAAGGTAAAAATCAACTTCTGTCAGCTGCAGGGATGGGTGGGAGGTTGACTTTCTTTCTGCAATGACACACAGAAACATTAAATGAAATAGATTAAATACACCCATGTGAAGCGTCTTGCTAATCCACGCCCCCGACTCTGTCAGGTTACGCCCCCTGCCACTCCGCAGCCAACGGGGATTGAAAAAATAAAGGTAAAAATAAACTTCTGTTTGCTGCAGGGGTGGAAGGGTGAATTTCTCTCTGCAACGACACACAAAAACTTTAGATAAAATAGACTAATTATAGACTACAACTGTTCGAATCGTCTTGCTAAGTCACGCCCCCAACTCTGTCAGACCACGCCCCCTCCCACTCTGCAGCCATTCTGCAACGACACACAGAAACATTAAATGAAATAGATTAAATCACCTATGTGAAGCGCTTTGCTAAGCCACACCCCCAACTCTGTCAGGTCATGCCCCCTCCCACTCCGCAGCCAACAGGGATTGAAAGAATGAAGGGAAAAATAAACTTTTGTCAGCTGCAGGGGTGGGAGGGTGAATTTCTCTCTGCAATGACACACCAAATTGTGGATGAAATAGACTAATTTCAGACTACAACCGTTCGAAGCATCTTGATAATCCACACCCCCAACTCTGCCACGCCACGCCCCCTCCCACTCCGCAGGCAACGGGGATTGAAAAAAATCAGCTGCAGGGGTGGGAGGGTGAATTTCTCTCTGCAACGACACACAAAAATCGTAGATGAAATTGACTAATTTTAGACTACGACCGTTCAGTACTAATAAAAGATGTTTTTTTCCACTGCTACCCATTGCGGGTCCCCATAAATTACCATGTCATCGACCTGTAATTCATGCCACTCTGACCCCCGCCCCAGATCTCGCGAAACCACGCTCCGACTCTGTCAGGCCACGCCCCCTCCCACTCCGCAGCCAAAGGGGATTGAAAAAATGAAGGTAAAAATCAACTTCTGTCAGCTGCAGGGGTGGGAGGGAGGTTGGATTTCTTTCTGCAACAACATACAGAAAATTTAAATGAAATAGATTAAATATACCCATGCAAAGCAATGTTTTCTTCCACTGTTACCCATGGTGTGTCCTCATAAATTACCATGGCATCGACCTGTAATTCTGGCCACCATCAAAAGAAGGACTTAAAACCCCGCCCCAGGTCTTGCAATGTCACGCCCCCGACTCAGTCAGGCCATGACCCCTCCCACTCCACAGCCAATGGAGATTGAACAATTGAAGGTAAAAATCAACATCTGTCAGCTGCAGGGATGGGAGGGAGGATGACTTTCTCTCTGCAATGACACACAGAAACATTAAATGAAATAGATTAAATATACCCGCGCAAAGCAATGTTTTCTTTCACTGCTACCCATTGTGTTTCCTCAAATTACCATGGCATTAACCTATAATTCAGGCCACCCTGAAATGAAGGACTTAACCCCTCCCCCCGTGTCCCATTAAACCACACCCCCTCCCACTCCGCAGCCAAAAGGGATTGAAAAAATGAAGGTAAAAATCAATTTCTGTCAGCTGCATTGACTTTCTTTCTGCAACGACACACAGAAACATTAAATAAATAGATGAAATATACCCAGGCGAAGCCGGGTCTTTCTGCTAGTAAATTATATATTTCACACAGAGTATGACTTGGAGGCTCTGGAAGATAAGTCAAAGTGGTGTGGTGATCCCAATCAGATACTGCTCACAGGAAAAGGAGCCTGTGAAGGATATGCAAGTCTGTTTGAGAACATGTGCAGGTAAGAGACGGCAAAGAACCTTTATTTTTTTGTTCTTTATATGTTTCTAACTTGTGAGGTATAACAATTTTCCATATACTTTGTGTTTCTAAAGCTGCTGGTTTCTCAGAGTTGACTGAGGGTCACATGACCTGTGATGTCAGCTTATCTCCCTGGTCTGTGATGTTTCGTGTACAAGCCTCAGAGTTCAGATAACAGTCTGTACACGAGACGTCACTGGCCACGCCCCCTTTCTTTGCCGGGCTGCTATCTGCTCTCTCCCTGGATTCCTTCAGATAAAACATTAACCCCTTCAGCCAGAACACACTGAGGGCTCAAGGCTTTACAACAAACAGTAACTGCAGCAGTGAGAGGAGACAAATGCTGGGCAAGGAGCTTTAGAGGAATTGTATTGTACAAGAACAGGTAGGGAGAATTTCCTGTGTGTATCAGCAGTGTCATTGTACAGCTGGGACTTGTAGTCCTACACATACAACATGCTGCTGAGTATTCTAGCAGGCAGACATGTCACTCAGCACTTGTATTCACTGCCTTTGCAGAGAAGGGGGAGGGGCTGAGATTGTTGTTATTGCATGTAAACAAAGGCCAGAAGAGAACCAAGGAAATGAAGAAAATATAGATTTTTTTGCCTAAAACCTGCTGAACTTAGTTATATATTGCTGCCCATCAGATTTACAGTGCTATATATTTTTTTTCATAACTTGGACAACCCCTTTAAGTACTCGTAAAAAAAACCCTTTTAAGAGGACCTGTAACGTCCTCATAGAACTCCAACAGATTGCATACATTTGTGTTTTCTATTTCTTGTAGCCTCTCCTATTCGGCTGCTGTTGGTGCTGTTAGTTTTGGCACCTGATAGCACTGAATTGTCAGGTTGGACATCCCCTGGTCTTAATATTGTCAGCGGAACATTTAGCCAATGAAAATAAGCATTGGCCATGACAAGCCCTCCTTAATGAGGGACAGAATAAAGCACAATGCTTAAAGAGCAACAGAAACCAGAAGTAAAAGAACAAAAATGTGAACAAATTCTAAGGTCTTATTTAGATTACTATATTATACCCATATTTTACTGTCCTTTTTGCAAATTTATTAAGTTCACCCCCTATTGTTCTACTGATCTGGAAATACACCACCAAATTCATCTATGGTGCCAAGGTTTGTAAGCTTACTAGAACAGTAGATGTGTACATTTGGAGTGGGGGAATTCAGTCTTCATAAGAAAACCACCTGGCGTATGGTGCACATGCCTCTTAATAATTTTGGTGCATCCTCAGGAGGTCCATGTGCCAGAGAATGAAATCTGTGCCAACAAGTAGCTAGAGTGGGTTTTTGGTACAATGTGCTCCAGTTTTCTGGGGCACATACTGTTAAATAGTCGTGGAGGTCCCGTCCAAGGCCCATACCCTTCTGCACACACCTGTCCTGTTTACAAAATTGATGAGGAGCTTGGAAATGTAGGAAAAGTCGCAAAGTATGGAGCAAAATGGGACTTGTGCCAAAATTTGAGTTGAAAACTGGGGTACAACCATTATGTATTCTCCAAATAGTGCATTAATGTTGTGGATCAGTATCTGAAAAACTGCAAATAGACTGAAAGAGGAGAATCACCTTCAATCTTTAAAACAGTGTGTTCACCCATGTGGCTTCACCCAACTTGAGTTTTGCTTCGCCTGGCTTCTTCCTGGACTAATTTATGCTAATCTTGCTCCTTATTTGTATACATCTTGCAATACACTATAAAACTATAGATGTAATTTATGTACAGTATATACAAGATAGAAGAGCATATCTACATATGCAAAGATACAGGCCAAGTTCCTATTCATTTTTCTAACGATAATTATTGTTCAATTATCTTTACTGAGTTTATTAGCCCAGAAATCTCTGCAACAAAATCTACCATATGCTAAGGCACCCTAACATTGACTGTAAAGATAATGGTGCAGCTTTTGCCAGCATTTTTGTTTTTCATTTTTGTTATGTAATTTTATGATTTGTATCTCCAGTATGGTAATGTATGGTAGTGATGGAGTTAACCAACTCTGGCATGGCCCCAGGGAAGCTGAGATGTAGACTGTTAGCACCACCCATAGAGCAGTTTAGTCTAGTCAGGAGAGTTTATATACCTTTAGATATTATTTTATTACTTTTTACTCTCTATTGAGACTATTTATCAGGTTGAAGCAGTGTAGGACTCTTCACATCTGGAATATGGATTAGGTAAGGACAGGCAATATACCGTGGCCTCAATGGAAATTCTCAACAGGGATTTTAAACAACTGGACACAAAAAAATGTGTTAGCTTGTGTTTCAATCAGGGCTTCTGTAACCAGTTTATGTTGGCCTCAGATAGGTCAGCATAAAACTGGCCTAATGTTTCTTTTAGTGTCACAACCCCTATAATCCAGCAGAAACTGCCCAATCCCTTGGTGTCTAGTGATTTAGCCTCCCAGTCTCAGAGATCTTCTGAAGTGTGGTTACCACATCATCATCTAAGGCAGGGGTGTGCTCTGTGGGCAAGTATTATAGAACTAAAGGTAATATCAAGTCTATTGCAATAATCTGGTTGTACGATTTAGTGGGTAAACTTGAGATATTGCTTTGAAAATTGTACCTTTATTGACCAACACGTGTAGTCATGGTTTCAGCCACAAGCAGATGTTGAAGATACAGTGCCTTGCGAAAGTATTCGGCCCCCTGGAACTTTTCAACCTTTTGCAACATTTCAGGCTTCAAACAAAAAGATATAACATTTTTAATTTTTGGTGAAGAATCAACAACAAGTGGGTCACAATTGTGAAGTGGAACGAGATTTATTGGATCATTTAAACTTTTTTTGTAATAATAAAACTGAAAAGTGGGGCCTGCAAAATTATTCGGCTCCCTTGCATTAATACTTTGTTGCGCCACCTTTTGCTGTGATTACAGCTGCAAGTCACTTGGGGTATGTCTCTATCGGTTTTGCACATCTAGAGACTGAAATTCTTGCCCATTGTTCCTTGCAAAACAGCTCGAGCTCTTTGAGGTTGGATGGAGAGCGTTTGTGAACAGCAGTTTTCAGCTCTTTCCACATATTCTCAATTGGATTCAGGTGTGGACTTTGACTTGGCCATTCTAAGACCTGGATACCTTTATTTTTAAACCATTCCATTGTAGATTTTGCTTTATGTTTGGGATCATTGTCTTGTTGGGAGATAAATCTCCGTCCTAGTCTCAGGTCTTTTGCAGACTCCAACAGGTTTTCATCCAGAATGGTCCTGTATTTGGCTCCATCCATCTTCCCATCAATTTTAACCATCTTCCCTGTCCCTGCTGATGAAAAGCAGGCCCAAACCATGATGTTGCCACCACCATGTTTGACAGTGGGGATGGTGTGTTCAGGGTGATGAGCTGTGTTGCTTTTATGCCAAACATATAGTTTTGCATTGTTTCCAAAAAGTTGGATTTTGGTTTCATCTGACCAGAGCACCTTCTTCCACATGTTTGGTGTGTCTCCCAGGTGGCTTGTGGCAAACTGTAAACAAGACTTTTTATGGATATCTTTGAGAAATGGCTTTCTTCTTGCCACTCTTCCATAAAGGCCAGATTTGTGAAGTATTCGACTGATTGTTGTCCTATGGACAGACTCTCCCACCTCAGCTGTAGATCTCTGCAGTTCATCCAGAGTGATCATGGGCCTCTTGGCTGCATCTCTGATCAGTCTTCTCCTTGTTTGAGATGAAAGTTTAGAGGGATGGCCGGGTCTTGGTAGATTTGCAGTGGTCTGATACTCCTTCCATTTCAATATGATCGCTTGCACAGTACTCATTGGGATGTTTAAAGCTTGGGAAATCTTTTGGTATCCAAATCCGGCTTTAAACTTCTCCACAGCTGTATCACGGACCTGCCTGGTGTGTTCCTTGGTCTTCATGATGCTCTCTGTGCTTTAAAGAACCCTGAGACTATCACAGAGCAGGTGCATTTATACGGAGACTTGATTACACACAGGTGGATTCTATTTATCTTCATCAGTCATTTAGGACAACATTGGATCATTCAGAGATCCTCAATGAACTTCTGGAGTGAGTTTTCTGAACTGAAAGTAAATGGGCCGAATAATTTTGCACGCCCAACTTTTCAGTGTTATTATTACAAAAAAAGTTTAAATGATCCAATAAATTTCGTTCCACTTCAAAATTGTGACCCACTTGTTCTTGATTCTTCACCCAAAATTTAAAATGTTATATCTTTTTGTTTGAAGCCTGAAATGTGGCAAAAGGTTGAAAAGTTCCAGGGGGCCGAATACTTTCGCAAGGCACTGTACCTGTTAATCTCAAAAGCTTCCAAAAATAATCAATGTCATCATCATCAACATTATCCTTCTTGCTGAGGTTTTTTGGAAATAAATACGTAACAGACTTACAAAAAAACAATGAAGAAGGCAGCACCTCAGTGTAGAGGTGTAGTTTTATTATGTGAATAAAACTATACTTCTACACTTCTGTACTGCAGATCTGATCTCCCTGGAGATGTGCACCTGTTTCTTCCGTTTTTCCTTTTTTTGTATTTGAATCTTTTCACAGTGCTTCAATTGCTGCTTGTTAACACAATTACATATCTTTTCATCTTACCTGTAGACTTGCTGGTATAAAGTCCCTAAAAATCGGTGGCTACTCAAAGGGCCACTGCTATGATTTGGGCCAGACATTCACAGACGAGACAAACCATGCATGGAATGCGGTTTATCTGAACAAGAAATGGCATCTTCTAGACTCTACATGGGGAGCTGGACTTGCAGACATCAGCAGTAGTAAGTTTAACTTTCGGTAAGTATGAATACATTTCATATTCCATAATTTGCTATAGGCATCCTGATGAAAATCTTTATAAAGAAGCATCATCATCAGCTTAATAAGTAGAAAAAAACCCTGGTAGAGCATATGAACTTTACAAAGGTTCCCGTATTTGCAGCTTCTCTCTGTGACCCATATTGGAGAGCTACAAGCAAGTGTCTCTTGCTCTGGGAGACTTAAAGTGTACCTGAGTTTGCATAATGGCTGCGCTTCTTTGTACAATCATAACTGTCAAGAGGCAGTTTTTTTGGGGGCTTCCCGAATGTCTTTTCAGCCATATTATTTCCTGTTTCAGCTGCATAGCTAGATGCATTTCTCTCACAAGCGGCGGAGGAAGGGGGGGTGGACCTTCTGTGTAGTTTTCCAGCACTGTACTGCTGTGACATCCTTTCCGTTACTTCTTATCATGTTTGTTTTTAGCTCCAGAGCTCACTGAATAGATAAGGATGGGGAATCACACTTGCAGACACGAAGGACACTCTCCTGTAATCTCCAAAAGCAGTATAGAAGCAGTTCTTTGATAAGGCTCAGGATCTCAGCTAGTTCTGACATGCCCTCTAAGTTACTAAAGACTGCAAATTAGGTGGAAGTGAGACTGCTAGTGGCTGTGTTACAATTTTTTTGAAGGTGGATGCAGCCATATTTTTAAATGAAGCCATTCTCCATTAAATTAAATTGTGTGAAAGTACAATGACTCTTTGAAGGCACTATACTCATTATGAGCTAAAAATCATTATTTCAATTGGTCTTTATTAAAAATATGGAGACCTTTTTCTATACAGAGCTAAGATACTCTACAAGCAGAACCTAAATTTTCTCTCCGCTCCATAAGATAGGGAGCTGATGGGCTCCTTATCTCTACTCTCAGACCTTATAAACACTCATCAAAGCTCAATCCTCACCTGACCTTACCTGACTGATAAGAATGTGGCTTAAATAAGTGTTTATGACCTCTTAGTAATTTAGAGATATGGTTTATTCACAAAGTGAAAGTACCAGTCACACAGTTAGAAAAACAGTTAACCCTGTGACAGAACGTCTCAATATTTTTAATAACGATCAATTTAAAAAACTATTTTTTGACCCAATGAGTAAAATGGAATCATAAAAAAAATTTCCCTCAAATATGTACATAGGCTTCTTCCACATTTGCATAAGGCTTGTCCAGCAGGCTGTTCTAGCAGGGGAACAGCCCGACCCCATTCAAACAAACTGAGAGGCGGCCAACACAAACCACAGCACACGGTGAATGGGGCAGGGGCGGACTTCCGGCAGCAAACGTGCAAATGTTAGTACGGATCTGGCAGACTGTTCCCCTGCTGGACAAGCCTAACGCGAGTGTGAAAGAAGCCATAGCCTTTAAGCCATCCATGTAGTCAGGGGCTTTGTAAGGTCACAGGTGTTTTGTCCGGGGCCACGAATTTAATGACAACTGGATCACTGTGGAGGGACACGGGAGCCAATTGCTTCCTGTCCTACCATTCTTTAAAGGCCACAAGCAACCGCCTGTGCCAGGTCTCAGGCGGCGCGATATATATGTCTTGCTGAGACACAAGCGGTGTGTTGACTTCAACATGACTGCCTGAGCTGAGAAGCTGGCAACTCAGGCCTCAGTCCAGAAGAGGCCTATGGCCTTCATTGCAGACAGCATCAGGGAGTCAGCTAAGTATTTTTCCAGGAAAAAAAAAAATCTGTTGGAAACACCGTAACTTTGTTTAGATCAGCCTTACAATGAGAAGTAAAAAATCAAAAGCTTGTTGAATTATGACGTATCTTTATGTCCGTGCCAATCTGTCAAAAAGAAAAGCAAAGACAGATGGGGGGAGGCTCCTGCTGCAGCAAGTGGTCTTACAACTAGACACAGGATTATGAGGAGGAGGAGAGAGGAGGCATGGCTAATCTCCCAGATAGCATAGAGAAGATTTATTTATATGGTTTTATTGCAGTATGAGACTGAGCAAGGAAAGAGACAATTAAGGGTTTTTTTTAATTATTTGTGAGTTTTCTACATTAAAGGGGTTTTCCGAGAATTAAGAGAATGAAAAAACATAAATATTACTTTATTATAAATATATTCCCAAATACCTTTCATTAGTTATAGTGGCTTGTTTTTTCTAGGGAGCAACGATTAGGAGAAACAAAATGGCCGCCGTCCTGTTCTTACACACAAAACCTGTCCTAATCACACAGCAGTTACTTCACAACACTGAGGTAAAGAGCTGCCTGATCCTCCTCTTCTACTTGTCAGGACTTATGCTCCTGAATACAGTTTAATAGAATATTTATCTGAATCTTTCTGGGAATGGAGTTCAAGAGGAGACATGAAGTACAGAGAGGACGGACAGGACAGACTGTGGTAATGTGGGGCTGTGGTAATGGAGACTGCGTACAAGTGCTGCTGCTCATCAGCCACATCTGCTCATGAACTCCATTTCTACAGAGATTCAGCTAAAGATCTTATCATATGTATTCCGGATCATAATCCCTGACAAGTAGAGCAGAGAGGAGGATGAGGCAGCTCTTTACGTCAGTGTTCTGAAGTAACTTGTCCTGCTGTGTGATTAGGACAGGTTTTGTGTGTATTAATAGGACGACAGCCATTTTATTTCTCCTAATGATTGCTCACCAGACAAAACGAGCCATTATAACTAATGAAAGGTATTTGGGAATATATTTATCATGACGTCATATTTAAGTATTTTCATAATTCCAGGAGAACCCCTTTAAGCATTGAATTTCTAGAGCATGGCCACCATCTAAGGTAAATAACAAACTGCCTCTGCTATGGTAGGAGGTTGAATATTAGAGGACCTGTGAAAATGCAAACGCACCATGTTACAGAGCAGAAGCTGAGCAGACTGATATATAGTTCTGTGGGAAACGATTCAGTAAAACCTTATAGGGGGTCATTTATGACCAGATATACATGACCTTTGTGGCGTATATATGGCGCAGATTCTGTCGCATGCCATGGTGTGGCAGGATCTGTGATTTCTTCCCCGCTCATGCCAGGTAAAGGGAGCGTGGCATTTGTGAGGAAGGGGGCGGGCCACCAGGGCAGAAAATTTAGAATCTGCGCTGGATCCGCCGAAGTTATGTAGAGGTCTCTACATATTGTTGGCAAGCCACAGCCAGCTATAGGGCTTATTAAGACCAGCATCTAAAATGCTGGTCTAAATAAATGTGCCCCAAAAATTATACATTTATATCTCTGCTTTTTCACCCCTGTTATCAGTGATTGATAGCATTATGTGTATAAGTGTGTATACAGAGGCAGCTGCCAGTCACTGATAGCTGCAAAAACAGTATATATGGACACTGCACGGCACTACACAGCACTGCTACTCAAGCCGTGTATACTGGGTGTAATTCTCGATATCTGCACATACTGTACATATACACACATGTACACCACTTCAGGCTGATGCAGTCTTCTTCTCCTTTGGAGACCTTTAGAGGTTCGAGGACCTTTGAGATGATCGATCATGAGACATGCACACATCATCAATCCCTAAGGTCCTTTACCTTCACATTACATTATCCACAAGGTCGTTTACCCTCTTACACACTTCTATGTCTAGCGGGCAAATTGCGGCAAAAACAGCAATAAAACTGTGATGTAAAATAATTCCTAAAGACGCCAATATGATCAGGACTGTGCAGGACTGGGGGCTAAATTGCCGCCCCTTGCTGTCTTAGCGCAGCGCAGTGCAACAGTCTCACTTTGCCTCATGATAGATGCCTTACTTGCTTTCACTCAAACAGTGTGCAAACCATCAAATTCTTTACAGATACTGCTGAGTGTGAAAATATTACTGTGAGGAATGAGGAATCAAGATCGATGTTAGCTGTGATTTAATCATAGGAATCATGATTCATGTAGGCAAGATTTAATCACAGCCATCTGCTGGCAACTAGCAGATGGAGTAAACACTGCAGGGGTCTTGCCTTCCACTTCCTGCCACTTGTATACGATTCACACCTGTCCCAGCTACTCCAGAGTCAAAGCCCTTTTCATAGGAAGAGCCCTCAGCAGGGAGATATCAGCTTGTTGGCCATGATACCCACTTTCAAGACATATTGGAGCCAGGAATTAATAAAGAATTATGGATTGGCATTCATCCCAAGGATAATCCAATCATATATTCGCGAGAGGGGGACAGCGAGGGACAGGTACATGTCCATAAGTTAGCGATCACATGTCGGAAGCAGAGATACAGGGATCTTCAAGCAGGAATCTGATTAGTGTGTCGTGTTTGGTCTCCACCTGTAGCCGGAACATAGGCGAATCAGTTGGTACCAGGACCCTTTCCCTGTGACCTCCTGGTCTGGAGCTATGGGCCATAATGGTTTTGTGGGGCTTTTTCTACCCAAACTGGGACAGGGGGAATTGATTCCTCCCGGGGGGAGGAGGGGAGTGGCTGGCTGCAGGGTAAAAGGCCACAGAGAACAGAGGCCAGTGTCTTTCTCTGAAGGGGGGTCACCCTGAGCATGGTGTTTGGAGGGTCCTTGGACAAGCTGCTGACATCACTGCCCCCCATGTGGTTACAGCCACGTCTTACCTCAACCCAGAACTCATTTTAACGGACTATCCATCACTCTGGCAACTGACTATTGTTCTGTTCAATTCTGTTGTACCATACCACTTGTATTTGCGTATCTGACCGCTGTATCCATCTTCTGTGTATATAGTTATATCTAGTGTGCCCTTAAGGCGATTAAATACATAATTTAATCTTGTGCTGTTCTTGTATCTCGATCACGAATCCCCCCGTCCGTGTCCTCGGTAATATTGTTATATGCTACCTTGGTTTGGCTGCTCCCTCGATATAATCCGGTAACGGACCAGAATTATATCAAACAAGAGCTGGTGGCAGTACTACTGGGCTGATAGACTCCTTTTCGCTGGTGATAGCGAAAAGGGTCTCTCAGCCGGTCAGGATTGCGAGCAAGCACACCCCGATGTTTGTAGTCAAGGACTGAACCGTACCGCGTGATCCCCATGTAAGCATGCACAGGGTGGGGCTGCGGGGTGCGGTTCATCACAATTACCAATATAAACAATCCAGGAATTGAAGGGTTACCGTCGGACAGGATCTTCCCAGACTTCAAAATTTACATGTAGTGGGAAAAAGTGACTACATTCCTGTAGCTCCACAGGAACTTTTTTCTCTGTTTACGATAATTCACAGATGGTATGCAAGATTTAAAAATATCTGTATATATTATGCTCAAAAATCACAAGATAAAAACATCACTAGCTGACATTTCCAGTAAGATTTTCCCAGTGCATAAAAGGAGCAATATGGCATACAGACTAGACTAGAATATTAGCAACCAAAATCTGTAGGAAATTAGTCTCTTCTTACCCTCTCAAGATTTGTTTGTAAGATCTTATCAAGTGGCAACCCATTCATTACAAAAGTGCTTTACTGGAATTCTGCCTGTTCTAGGCAATTTTGGATATCCTCTAGCTCCCCACCTTGTTGAGGAGATACTTTTACTTGTAATTTGCTTCTTGAAACACTCAAACCAAACCGACTCAAACCAAAATGTTAAAAAAAATGTCTAAGAACTGAAAATATGGCCTTCAGTATGTGACTGGCCAACTACTGTAGATATTTGCATTAAAAGACGGAAGTTCAGGTGTACCTAACAAAGATAGCACTACGTGTAGCTCTGTATTAAGGAAGGTAGCATCTTACATAAGGAAGACTGGGGAAAAGAATTGGTAAGCAAAGGAAGGAAGCAACAACGTGTCCTTCACTTTGTTTTTAGAATCAGACTATAAAAATATACTCTTAAAGCTGGGGTTACCACAATGTAAGTCTTGAAATGTTTTTTTGTTTTTTTTGTGTAGGTACAATGAATTTTATTTCCTGACGCATCCAGCCTTATTCATTGAAGAACATTTTCCTGATAACCAGAACTGGCAGCTATTACAAGTTCCACTTTCACTCAAACAGTTTGAAGGGAATTTATGTCACAAGAGCAGCTTCTACAACGCCGGGCTGAAAGCATCATATCCAGAGACTCTCCAGGTAGAAACAGGTAAACACATTGATGGCAATTGTTTCTTAGAAAAAGAAGAGAGAGAAGGCAGCGCCACTTGTGTGAAATCCGCAGTGTGGTTTACAATAAAAGGTTATGCAATGCGCTCACCTTGATGTGTTGTGAGAAGTCACAACTAACTGTAGTCCGCTTCGCTGGTAATTATTAACCCCACCAGCGTCAGGGGTTTCTTTTTTGGACTGCAGCCTACGATCCTCGGGTCCTTTGTGATAGGAATATCAATCTGGGACTCGATAGTAGGATTTGAGTGTAGAGGAAATTTGTTGGATCGTTTCCTGTAACGGCGCTGTTCTTTTTCCAGAAATAAACTGAAGCTCTCTCATAGATTATAAGAGTGCTAGATTTATTTATATATGATAAAAACTAGTTGTCAACGCGTTTCGAGGGTATTTTTGGTTCCCTCTTCATCAGGACAATATATCTGAGAATACAAGTATGTTCACACTATTTAAAAGATCAGCGTTTCGCGAGCAAAAGAGTGGGTTGGGTTTGCGAGTGTGACGTATTTTGTGACACCCCGTTACTTAGTACATAGCAAGGTAAACAGAGGTAAAACAATACAAGACAAAGCGGGATAAGAATAACAATAAAAGTCACGGGTGACTGTCACTTTTATTGTTATTCTTATCCCGCTTTGTCTTGTATTGTTTTACTTCTGTTTACCTTGCTATGTACTAAGTAACGGGGTGTCACAAAATACGTCACACTCGCAAACCCAACCCACTCTTTTGCGCGTGAAACGCTGATCTTTTAAATAGTGTGAACATACTTGTATTCTCAGATATATTGTCCTGATGAAGAGGAAAGCAAAAATACCCTCGAAACGCGTTGACAACCAGTTTTTATCATATATAAATAAATCTAGCACTCTTATAATCTATGAGAGAGCTTCAGTTTATTTCTGGAAAAAGGACAGCGCCGTTACAGGAAACGATCCAACAAATTTCCTCTACACTCAAATTGTCTCTTAGGGTATGACCACACAGTTAGGTTTCTGCATGTAGTTTTGGAAGCCAAAATAAGGGGTGGATCATACGGTAAAAGGAGAGAAAGTATAAAGGACAGAGACGACTTCTCCTCTTTTTTAAAGGGAGTCTTTCACCAGTTTTTCACCTATATAACTAAGAGCAGTGCCCAGAAGATTGCAGACACATCTCGGACATACCTGTGTGCACTGTGTGTCTGTATTACATGTCCAGAAAAAGTACTTTTATTCTGCTGGAAAACAGCTCCCAAGTGCCGAGCTGAAAGTGAAACTAAAAACAGCTTTCTCTCCCGACTCGATTTCTAATAGCTATATCTTCTGATACTGGATATAATTATTTATATTACCATTTTTCTATCTGCTACCAATCCCAAGATATGAGCAGCTAAAGCAGCCCTCCCCTCTTCAGTCTGGTTTGCAGCAGCAGAGCTGGGAGTGGTTTTCCTGCAGAATAAAAGTGTTTTTTCTGAACATGGAATACACACACACACAGTGCACACAGGTATGTCTGGGATGTGTCTGCAATCTTCTGTGGGGCACTGCTGTTAGCTATATAGGTGAAAAACTGGTGAAAGACTTTAAATTTACTCCTGGTTTTGGTTTCCAAAACTTCATGCAGAAAACTGACTGTGTACCCTTACCCTCTTCCATTGTTAGGAGCCTGGTTTGATGTCTTAAGACACTTTTACAAAAGTTGTAAGCCAGTATTCTTGTGCACAATTTTCACAAATGTTGTCATTTTGCACAAAAATCTGTAGCTTTTTGCAATTCTCAATCGCTCTCACCCTGTTTTATTTTAAGTGATTGAAGCTTAGAGGAAGGAGTGGGCCATTGCAGTGCGAAACATTTACAATAATTTACACCATAAAATTGTTGCAAATTATATTTGAAATTTACCCCAACTTTTAGCTGGAGTAGACTTCAGTTTGTGGACTGCACAAGATGTAACAGAGGTGCACCTTTTTTGCCACATATTACTCTGGTGGACTTTACACTAAGGCTGCATTCACATAGAGATGATCTGGCAGAAATGTTGGCTGTCAGCCAGACAAAAAATGCTGTATGCAGCGGTATTTGTCCTGCCTAAACACAGCATTTATTGTGGAAAGCAGACAGATCACTACTAAATCCCATTATAGTCAATAGGGATCCGGCTGTGACCTGTTTAATCTGGCAATGCCGGATCTGGTGAACTCCAGAACAGCCTGCTGGAAATATTCACTGGAAATGTGCCTCGTTATAGTATATATGATTCTTTCTTTATAAAAAAAAATGTAGGACTATTGAATAGATATAAAATTATATTATTGGTAGCTAAGTTGCTATGAATTGTATAATAAGATTACCTGTACATAAACGTGGCCATTAATCCTATTTTCCATCTCTTACAGTTAACGGGAAGGCCACGTTTTCCATCGAGGGAAATTTCCCTGTTCTTTTTTCCTTCACCCTAAATAAAAAGGAGAAGCCTGGTCTTCTGACCCTAACTAAACATGGAATGCAGCTCGAGGTGTATCCACAAGCAACCGGCAGACACCGACTGGAAATTTACAGCAAACCTTATGACAGCCCAAAGGAAACATATGAAAGTATTGTTGAATATATAATCTGCTGTGGATCTGTAGATCCTGTATTCAAGATCCCTAGGGAGTTAGATGTTGTGGTTGGCCCAAGTTGGCTGACAGACAAGAAGGGGTTTCTGCAGCTTACATGCCCTGACCCAGTGATTAACACTCCAGATGGTCGCTGTACTATCGGTTTCACATTAGCCAAAAGAAATGTTGTAATAGCAACTTTACATGGTGATCTCATCAAACCTGGGGATGAGAGGAGATATGTCTTGCAAACCCTCCGAGGCAACAGAGTGGAGTTTAAGATCCATTTACCTCAACAGGGCCACTACGCCTTAAAAATACACAGTTCCACTGGCCAAGGAAAGTTTGAGTCCTTTTGTAATTACCTTATAGTATGTACAAACCCGGATGTGGCATGGCCACCCTTCCCCAAAAAGCTGCAAAACCCAGTTGGGCCAACTGCCCTAATGGAAAAGAAAGGTCTTCTGCAGCCATCTTGTCGTGAGCCTATTATTTATTCTTCAAATGGACATTCAAGTATTTCATTCACTTTAAAAGATAATATAAAATTTCTGACAGCACTCCTGAGTGATGATGAATCTCTAAATGACTGTGGAGGAAAGCGCTACGTGACACAAGTGCAAAGAGGACAGCACTTAGAACTACAGGTCCGCCTACCTCAAACAGGATCTTACGTTCTTCAGATATTTGCTGACAGCAAATCCACTTCCACCAACTTTGAATATATCTGTAATTACTTGATTTGCTGTTCCAGTATAGATACCTCCAGCATTGAAGCACCTATGATTCCACAGATTCCAGTGGGTTCTAGTAATACAATAGATAAGAAAGGTTTCATCCAGCCGTCACAGTTGGGACAAGTGATTAATAGCCCAGATGGACGTTGCTCTTTAAATTTTTCACTGGACAAGGATATGAGCTGTTTAGCTACCTTACACTCAGATGATAACAAGTGGAATAGCCAAATGGAAAGAAGATACATTCTGCAAACTCAGAAACAGCGTCTGGTTGAGTTTTACATCCAGCTCCCCAAAAGTGGTTCATATGAATTAAGAGTCTATGCAGATAACAAATTTCAGCCTGGAAACTATGAACTTGTATGTAGTTATCGCATATCATGTTCAAACCTAAAGGTGGCATGGCCACCATTCCCTGACATACTGCAAAACCCTGTGGGGCCTACACCATTATCAGACAAAAAAGGTCTTTTGAAACCATCCCAAACAGAGCCAATCATCCACACAAATGATGGAAGGTGCTCTCTATCATTCACACTCAAGAAAGAAATGAGTATTTTTGCCAGACTACAGTCGGAAGATGTGCTATTGACTGAAGAAGGTGAAAGGAGACATGTCCTACAAGTCCAGAGACAGAACAGAGTGGAATTTCACATTCAACTACCACAAGCAGGAATGTATGTTCTGAAGATTTACACCGAGTCTGAGCAGGGCAGTTTTAAGTTTGCCTGTAATTATCTAATTTCTTGTGGTAACGCTCAAGTAAAATGGCCTTTGCTGCCTCTCGATTTATGTAATCCTGTTGGGCCCAGTTACCTCTCCGATAAAAGAGGACTTCTTCGTCCATCCCACCTGGACCCAACAATTCAAACAGATGATGGCCGCTGCTGTGTGAGCTTTGCTTTGGATGAAAAGATTGAAGTTGTTGCTACCCTCCACTCTGACGACATTGCATCGGAGGAAGCAAGAAGAAGGTATATTTTCCAAGTGGAGAAGGAAGGTCGGGTTGAGTTTGACATCCAACTTCCTAAAGCCGGTAACTATGTACTGAAGGTCTGCACCAAGAAGAAGACAGACCTAAGCAATGTTTACGAGTATACCTGCAATTACCTCTTATGTTGCTCCAATACAAAAATACGGTGGCCATTTTTTCCTATGAGATACAGTGCTTGGAATGTGAATTATGAACTGCTGGAGCCACGGACTGGTATCCTGCCAACCAATAGTGAGGTACAGTTCAGAATTAAGGCCAAAGGATTGGCAGCAGTGGTCGTCAAAGGCAAGAACTTTTGGCCTCTGACGTTAAGTCGAGATGGATTTTGGGAAGGAGTGTGTAGCACAGCCGGAAGCAAGGACATCCAAGTGCTAGTGACAAATAATCTGAACAAGAATTATGCTCTAGTGCTTAGTTATCAGGTGAAGGGAGCAGTCCATCAGCGTTTAATAGAAAGCTCATATTCCTCTTAGCTTTGCAAGTCAGAAACTCCCTTCCAATGCTCCAGCTCCCTTACAATATGAATCATCTTAATGAGAACACTTGTCAGAGGTGCTAAAACCAGATATGGATGATCAGCTACAGTGAAAGCTTTTTTGTGCGTCACATTAATGCACTCCATCCTGATTTCAGCTCCCAGTGAAAGCTACATTACTGGGGTTATCTTAGAACGCTTTGTTTTTAGCAGCCAACATTTTCCAGGTGCAATCAACAGGAATATTTGATAAGCAGACGTTTATCCTTACTGATGAGACTGTATATATTATCATTTGTCTACCATTAGTGCTTTGTGTGTGAATGACTGGGTAATAGTACTGCAGAACGAATGGCTGCATCGCACCACTGTGAACCGCAATGTGCAGTCAGCGCAATGTATCTTAAAACTGTATAGGAACATATATAGACTTGTGATATGGCTGCTTTTTATGAAAGGTATAATTCTTTGTCTTACCCTTAGGAGCAGCATAGAGAACTCATTTACCACAGGCAGCTTACTGACCCCTCATTTCTATTACATCTGTCTTCCATCTGAACTTATGCTATCCCAACAGTGTCACTGATACCTACATGAAGATATATTAGCGCCACAATGTAACAAGAGAATTTTAAAGAACCATTTACTTCAACAAAAATACTGTGGTCACAAACCAACCTTCTGAAATGATGCGGTCTCCAAATAGTTCTGTAGTTGAGTGAGCTGGCTCAAGGTCACGACACAGAGACACATACAAGATGTGTTCCTCGTAATGCCCTCCTTTATCGTAATGAGCAGTGCACGTATTTATACACAGACAAACAAAGTAAAAGTGTCTTAGTGGAGACAAGCTTTGAGTCATTATGTCTACAGGGTGGGCCATTTATATGGATACACCTAAATAAAATGGGAATGGTTGGTGATATTAACTTCCTGTTTGTGGCAAATTAGTATATGGGAGGGGGGAAACTTTTCAAGATGGGTGGTGACCATGGCGGCCATTTTGAAGTCGGCCATTTTGGATCCAACTTTAGTTTTTTCAATGGGAAGAGGGTCATGTGACACATCAAACCTATTGAGAATTTCACAAGAAAAACAATGGTGTGCTTGGTTTTAACGTAACTTTATTGCAACACCGCAGAAGAAATGCTAGCACAGGCTTTCAGTATCCGTAGTTTTAGGTGCTGCACATCTCATATCTTCACAGCATAGACAATTGCCTTCAGCTGACCCCAAATATAAAAGTCTAAGGGGGTCAGATCGGGAGACCTTAGGGCCATTCAACTGGCCCACGATGACCAATCCACTTTCCAGGAAACTGTTCATCTAGGAATGCTCGGACCTGACACTCATAATGTGGTGGTGCACCATCTTGCTGGAAAAACTCAGGAACGTGCCAGCTTCAGTGCATAAAGAGGGAAACACATCATCATGTAGCAGTTGAATGGCCGCCAAGGTCTCCCGATCTGACCCCCTTAGACTTTTATCTTTGGGGTCATCTGAAGGCAACTGTCCATGCTGTGAAGATACGAGATGTGCAGCACCTGAACTACGGATACTGGAAGCCTGTGCTAGCATTTCTTCTGCGGTGTTGCTATCAGTGTGTGAAGAGTGGGAGAAGAGGGTTGCATTGATAATCCAACACAATGGGCAGCACTTTGAACACATTTTATAAGTGGTCAAAAACTTGTAAATAAATCATGAAAGATTAAAGTTATGTTAAAACCAAGCACACTTTCTTGTGAAATTCTGAATAAGTTTGATGTGTCACATGACCCTCTTCCCATTGAAAAAACTAAAGTTGGATCCAAAATGGCCACCATGGTCACCGCCAATCTTAAAAAGTTCCCCCCTCCCATATACTAATGTGCCACAAACAGGAAGTTAATATCACCAACCATTCCCATTTTATTTAGGTGTATACATATAAATGGCCCACCCTGTAGTTTGAGATAAGAAAATTAATGATCAGCATGGAGTGAGTAGGGGCCCGCTGTGGAATTTGTACTCCTTCCTTACAAGGATAAATCCCCTTCCTATCTAAGTGCAGGTTATACATAGATATAAAATTAAAACATACGCCTTTATGCTTTCCCTCACAATACATATACTGTATCTACAATCATTACTTACTCTTTGTTATTATAAACCTACACAACAAAAGGTGTGAACAGCTCGAATCCAAAACAAATAATAAACCAAAATTAATTCATAAATAGTAAACTTATGAAAATCACTAAAAACATGATTCAATAAAATCAGGAGAATCCACATATATGTAGGGGAGGAAAAGAAAGGGTTAACAAAACCCTGCAATACATGTGGGGGGGGGGGGCACATACACGTGCAGATCAGCAGAGTAAGTAATAAAATATACCAGACTTGAAAAACACGTAATAGCATCCAAGTGCACAAGAGAGTGCACAAAATTGTGCATGGGCTACAATAAATCTCTTACTCATTTCTCTCTGACGAAGCCGTTGGCAAAACACGTTGGGTGAGGGGGGGGACCTCCATGCAGGCACACTTGTTACTCTGCTTTCATTGGTTTTTGTTATGTAATTTACTATTGCCAGCTTTGTTGCACAGATATTTATTGGGTTTATTATTTTATTATTTGTTTTGGATTCAAGCTGTTCACACCTTTTGTTGTGGAGGTTTATACATTAAATTTGGTGTGCGGTATATTTGGCCAGGTCTTAGTTATTACAAGCATTCAAAGGGTATTTTTACTAACATTTACAGCATATGGGCCACATGTATGATCATTGGGAGTTCCACTGCGAGAACACCCACTGATCACTAGAACAAAGATCCCGAATCACACACACAGCCTGTCTATTCAAAGTCTATAGGACTGCAAGGCTAATTGCTTATCTGTGGTGGAGGTTCCGGTAGAAGCCTCCATTGCAGATTCTGGCAAAAAAAGGATGAAGTGTTGCTGGGGTATTTTGTCCAATATATGGCAGAATTCACACCGGAAACCCAATGGAGCCCATTATAGGGAATGGAATCTGTTGGGCACCAGCAGTGTCTGGCATATACCAGATCTGGAATTCTGGTATTCTGTTCCCAAGCTGGAATCTATGCACAGATATGCATTTAGCCTAAGTCTTATAGGCAGTAAATGGAGAGACAGCACATGTGATCACCTACTGCTTGAAAAAGCTACCAAAACGCAGGTTTTTAAATCAGTTTCCACACCAAAACTATATATATTACTTGGAATTTTTTGTGCTGATTTCATGCAGATTTTCCGCAGATCTCACCCTTGCATTCAAAAGGGAGAAAGCCGTACAAAAGAAATCATACAAAGAATTGACATTCTGCAATTTCAGAATCTAAACGGGTAATTTCTGCATGAAAAGAAGCAGCGTGCATGAAATTTGTCTAATCTCATTCACTTTGCTGGTATTATATTGCACTGCGGTTTTTCCACGCCAGAATTAATTAGTGTAATCTGGAACGTGTGCAGGTACCCTTAAAACTCCTCTGTCTGTGCACTCAGGATTCCCATTCTAGTGATCGTTGATGGCCTTTTGTGGATCGGTAATGGATAAAATGTTTCTTCATGGCAATACCCCTATGAAGCGTACCTACAGCAATCAAAGGCTTTGGAGACTTTTGGAACCACTGACTGACATGTATTTAGGGCTAATAAACATTTTTGTCATAAGTTTTTAATATAAATTTTGCACCGTTGGCCTCTGCAGCTTTCTGTATATAACAGCTGCAGAAATCTGTTGTGTGACAAATCCATCAGACGGCTCATTCTCCTTTGGCCTCTGCTGAACTTTCTTCTAAGCTGATTTATGCCCAAATCAAAGTTCAGCCTTGATTTGGGCACAAATCAAGTTAAAAGAGAGTTCAGCAGAGGCTAAAAGAGTGCCAGAGAACATTATCAGTCACCCAGCTTTCTGCAGATGCTGTATGGTGTGAAGCATAGGAGCTGTAGAAACCAAACAGTGCAAAATTTTTAGTAAAAACCTATTACAAAAATGTTTATTAACCAAAATACATGGAAATCAATAATAAAAGAAAACTGTCTCAGAAGGTGTACATAACTAAGTTTCTAACTTGAACTATGGCAGCCAATTAGTTCCTTCCTGAGGGGAGACAGACAAAGATAGAGAATGGCAGAAATGAATATAAAATAACTTGAATATTTTTCCCAAACAGGGAGGAAATACCAGTATGATTTAAAGGGGTATTACCACACAGGATATGTCATTCGATATCTGGGACATACACATATCTCAAGAAGGGGCCTAGTTTCATACAGATTTGAATGGATAGGTGGCCATACATGCACAGCCCTCTCCATTCACTTTTATGGGAGTTCCAAAAATAATCCTGCGCGCTTACTATGTTGGAACTCCCATAGAAGTAAATGTGCTGCCACCTCTCCACACACATTGGTGGGGCATGGGGCTGCATTCTAAAGGTGGGACCGACACCTATGGAACATTTATGGCATATGCAAAGAATAAGATTTCTCCTTTAATTGTAGAATTTTACATAAATGGTACATAATATGAAATATAAGTACACAAAGACTATCCCTGTCCATATGCCCGATATGGAATTCCGCTCTGAGAGCCTGAATGATGAGTCATTAACAAACAGCGTCTCTCACAGACTCAAGGCATCAAATGACATGCAACAATACTGTTTCCCCCCACAGGGGTACAGCACACAACCTAGGGCATAACAGCAGGTCAAGGTATAAACATTTCATGGGCATGTTGACCATGATGGAAAAGAAGAGCTGTTGGAGACAACTGACAAACAAACTGTTTGGAGACACTTACATCTTAAACTAAAACCATAGTCAATGTGCAGAAAAAGACATTAAAGGGGTTATCCAATAGTACAAATATCCCCCATAATGCCCGGGTCCCTCCTATAAAAGATACTTATCCAGTCCCCGGCACTCACGGCCCTCTGGATTGGCTGCACGACCATTGCTGCATCTCCTCATTGTGCAGATAAAAACATCTGGCGAAGGGGGGAAGCAGCCAATCGCAGGCCAAGATGGTGACCAGCCTCCATAGCATCATGGGTGATGATAGTAAGGCTGGTCACCGTCACGGCCTGCTATTGACTGCTCCTCCCCCGTTGCCGGATGTTTTGATCTGCGCTGAGTTGGCTTTTCAGGGATCCGGAGGGATGTGAGTGCCGGGGACCAGGTAAGTATCGTCTACAGGGGGGAGGGGCCCAGGCATTGTGGGGGGTTTATATACTAAACGCTCACCTTTTGGAAACTATTATACTTGTGTAGCAAGCTTTTGTCTAATTTACTTCTAACAAACAAATTGTACTTAATGGCCGTTTTTTCTGGAAATGAAATAAATAAAAAGGTGGTGTGTGAATTTTGTACAATGCTGTGTATGATGAATCAAAGGCAAGAACACAAAATGTTCTCAGTGCAGTCATGGTTTATTTTCTCCCAGAAGCAAGGAGGAGGGCTGAGATTTAGTTGGAACCTGTCAATCACCACCCCTAGATGATAGGACTCTGAAAGTCCTGCTTTCCCTGCCCAAATATTGACTACGTTTATTTTGTATCAGTATGTATGTGGGAGACTCAATTATTAGGGGCACATATGGGTCAATCTGTCACGCAGACCGGGATCGTCGAATTGTGTGTTGTCTTCCTGGCGCTCGAGTTTGATCGCGGATCAGATTGATAGGCTACTGGGAGGGGCTTGCAAAGATCCAGCAGTCATAGTCCATATTGGAACCAATGACAAAGTTAGAGGTAGGTGGAGCATCCTTAAAAATGACTTTAGAGATTTAGGTCACAAGCTTAGGCCAAAGGTAGTGTTTTCCAAAATACTACCTGTACCACGGGCCACACAGGAAAGTCAGCGGGAGATTATGGAGGTAAACAAGTGGCTCAAGAACTGGTGTAGGCAGGAGGGGTTTGGGTTCCTGGAGAACTGGGCCGACTTCTCTGTCAGCTACAAGCTCTATTGTAGGGATTGGCTGCACCTCAGTGGGGAAGGGGCAGCTGTTTTGGGGGAGAAGATGGTTAGAGGGTTGGAGGTGTGTTTAAACTGGGGGGGGGGTAATTATATTGTAGGAGGGGAAAAAAAGAAAGAGGGGCCTGGATGTATTTCTGGAGTGTAATAATATTACAGGTTATAGCTACTAGAGATGGTTTGTTAATTTAGGGAGTTATTCTGATTTCCTGATCGGAGTTGGGAAGAAATTTTTTTCCGCTAAAATAAGGGAAATTGGCTTCTACCGCACAGGGGTTTTTTGCCTTCCTCTGGATCAATTTGTAGGAAAACAGGCCGAACTGGATGGACAGATGTCTTTTTTCAGCCCTATAAACGATGTTACTATGTATAAAAGGAGAACTCTAGCTGTGTACACGGTGGAGGGAGCAATCACAGACTTTCTCTACGAGTCCAGGCTGCATTTAAACAGCATTTTATATGAATATTGAATAAGTTAGTATAAAACACCTGACAGATCCGGTTTAACTTAATACTTTGCAGGATTTATACAGACCAATGGAATACAAGCAGACATGAGCCAATGCTAGTAATCTGTTCACAATAATATCACGTGAAAAAAAAAGTATAACTGCCAAAAACTGCAAGAAAAAATATGGTTTGGAATCAAGAAGCGGTTTTCCTTTTATATCACTTTTTGTTGCCGATGCTCCACAGGATTTGATTCACAAGTGTTCAAGTGATGTCATAGGTTTCTAGTGAAACGATTTAAAAAAAGGATATAGTCTTCAAAAAATGACCTATCTTAGATGAAGCATTAACCTAAGGATGTATTTAATACATGGCACTTCAGTAGTCATTCACATATGAGATAGGTCCTTGCTACTAATGGCTCTAGAGATATGAGTAAGGTCTTGTTTGAAAGCCGAGAAGCTTTAAGTGGGAACAGCATATACTTGCAGCTCTCACTCCCAACCTGGTTTCTACAGTTAACGTGTTATCTTTAGATATATCACAGTTGGCAAACCCAGTGTTGCTTACATTCTCATCTTTAAAACAAGACCTGGCTCATATCTCTAGCTTTTATTCAGACTTAAATAGAGCAGGTTGAAGTAGCCCTCTCCCCTTAAAGGGGTTGTCTCACCTCCTGATTCACAGTCTACCGCGCGGCTCCTGGGGCCTCGGTTCCCTTCTTGCTGGGGGCGGAGCTGAAGACACAGCAGGGCAGAGGGGATGCAACCCCGCCCCTTTCTTCTCTGTGCGTGCGCGCACATTGTAAATCCTATGAGCTAATAGTAAAGCTCAGACAAGGTGGCCGGGCCGGGAGTGACTGCACATTCACAATAATATGTGCGCGCTCGCTCCCGTGAAACTCGGCCACCAGAGCAGCCGGCCAATAGGGTTTCTTTGCGCCTGCGCGGCCACCGCTGATAACATTACAGTGGTGGCCGTAACCCCTAGAAACGAGCATGAAATTAGGGGTACTATAAAGAGGAATAAAAGGTGATAGAGGCAAATTGGAAAATGGATCCATATTACAGAAACCATCTTAGGACTACAGGGAAGTGGTTAAATGGTGATTACTGAGGTGAGACAACCCCTTTAAGTCAGGTGTGAGGAGGGGGCAAGTGGAGAACCTGCTGGAGGCATAGATGTTTCTCTTCTGGTATAATTGTTCATGACCCCAGGGCGAGGGGTAACACGGATATCTGTGCATGTGATTTATTTTCCAGAAAAGGAGTGAGAAGATGAGTGATTGCTCATCTAATCGTACCTCTGCACCTAATTAAGCTATTTCTTGATATTGCAATCCTGATGTTTATTGGCGTCCATATCACGGTATATTGTACGTCGCAACACTTGCACCACATGCACAAAAACATGAACAAAAGTCACACTTGACAATATTCCTATCCTGTCCACAACAAAGCACCAGCATTATGCACGTCTGAGAGCGAGCCTAGTTAATACATTATGTTCAGTGATTTATAATATTTAATTAAGATTACAGTTATAATACAATTGTATGAAAAATGACATACACATGCCTATGTAATTCCCAGTATTTGCATGCAAAAGTTGGTTTGCGCATACCTATGGTTTCTGCGTTTCATTAATACATGCAGTAGTGAATGTAGACATGTATGGTATGCATAAACTTGAAACATCTTATCGTTTTTGCAGAGTATATTTTGTGCTAGAGTATGCATTTTGGTTGCAAATTTAAATTTTTGCAATTTCTGCTTAGAATACCTGCGGCAAGGTTGCATGAAGGTTGTTGTGTGCATGAATTATTAAGTTGCTGTGTGCCCTCAATGTAGATTTTGTCAAAAAAGTAGCTGTTTGAAGTGTTTACTATATATTTTAATACATTTGTGGATGATGGCCAAGTATTGCACGGTCTTAAGTTCCCATGTTTTTTGAGAGCACACGATCTTGTTGATGCATACATTTCTGGTACATATAAATTTTCACATTTTAATATCTTATTTTACATTGTTTTTGTGTGTAGACCTCTGTTTCGTCGTGTTTTAGGGGCAATGTTTATTTTGATACCTTTTTTAAAAATAATTCTTGTTTGTCATAAAGTTACAAAAAGGCAGATATGGCTGTCAACAGCTTGTCAAGT
Source organism: Rhinella marina (assembly GCA_900303285.1). Taxonomy (NCBI): domain Eukaryota; kingdom Metazoa; phylum Chordata; class Amphibia; order Anura; family Bufonidae; genus Rhinella; species Rhinella marina. The sequence goes on from ONZH01029102.1 coordinate 120,414, forward strand.
TAATTGAGATCATCAGGCTGCAAGCTGTCAGAAAATATATGTTTTGGTTTCTATTTTTTAATATTTAGAGCTTAGAACCAGACTTTTGGTCTTTCCAGATGAAGATATGTAAATGTAGGCTTAAGGCGGACCTTTCACCACCCCTGACTTGCCTGTTTTAATAGCTTTATGCATTCCCCATGTAATAACAATTCTGGAACATCTATTCTTATGTCTCTATGTTGTTCCATTCCTTTATTATTTGCACTAGAAGTTATGAATGAATTGCTAGCAGTCTGCAGTAAGGGTACAGAGGGGAGGTAACCAGTTGGGAGAGTGTCCCTGCACAGTCTGAAAATGGCAGCACTGATTGGATACAGTGAGTCTGTGCAGGTACACACTCCCAACTGGTTACCTCCCTCTGTACCCTTATTGCAGACTGCTAGCAATTCATTCATGACTTCTAGTAGAAATAATGAAGGAAGTTTTGATGTCTAATAAAGATTGGGGGGCTTTGATCTGGTGGCGTCTGATTAGGAAATCTGTTAAAGATGGGGGGGGTGAAATGAGGATTAAACTTGCATGTACCAGGCAAACGTAATTATTCCACATACATACACAGGACGTAAATTCATAAATGTCATTTATTTCAAAACCAAATTGAATTGAACACACAAGTTCATTAAAAATTAAAACAGGCAGTCAGTTCTGAATTCATATAAAAATAAATTAAATTTTAAAATACACTTTTTTCTGTATTCTATAAAGATAAATTAGTAATCAGAGCATATATACAAAAAGGGATACACAAATAAATAGAGAATGTTACAAACAGGTTTAAATGACTTTTTTCTTTTAATCCTATTAAACCACTCATACTGGTAGGGTTGATCCTGCTGATTAAATGATACCTGACAATCGGTTGGGGCTTTTCCAAGAAAAAAAAAAGACTTTTATTCTTTATGCAAATGAGGGATTTAGTGCATTGAGGGGTGGTGGCCAGAACTGGAAAGTTGAGGAACTGAGGTACACTTCGTGGTGGATGAATAGAAGTAGCACAGTTATTTAGAAGTCTTAGAGACTGTTTATATGGCGGATTTTGATGGTTGAAATCCGCTGCATATACCGCAGCAGTTTCGGCCATGTTTATACACATCAGACGCCATGGACCGACTCGCAGCTAAGCTCCACTGAGTGGATCTAAGCAGCGAGTGGAAGTGCCATTCTTTGAACAGTCCTGGCTTTTAACTGCAGCGCTGCCTCCCACTGAAAACAATGCTAGACAGACACCACGGGGCACCGCCGGAATTTTGACGCACACCAAAATTCCAGTGGCAAAATCAACCATGTGAACGGCCCCTTAGCCAAATGCTTTACCAGACTTCTATATTTAATTCAAAATGCATTTTTTTAATGTTTTAATTAAAAGGTTGCATTTGAAGGGGAGAAAAAGGAAACGGCAGCAAAAAAGAGAACTAGAGCATCAGCATAAAATACGAGTTGTGGGACTGTCTTATCACTGCCATCTAGTGGAGAAAAAAAGAACCTGCACCCACACTTACTACAGTCAGTTCCAGTCACAGTAACAGTGGTCTACACCTGGTGGCTCTGCAGCTATTGCAAAACGGCAGAAAGCCTTGGCCTGACAAATAGTTCTGCAACAGCAGAAGAGCCATCACAGGCTAGAGACCACTGCCTTATGGTGTCATCTCAAGTTGGTGAAGTGCTGCACTGTCCGCTGACTTTCTTGCTTTAACTCCTCGATGTGAGAGTCCAGCCGCTGAATAAGGTCCTGTGACCGAAGCTCTTCCTCCTGAAGGAACCTTGTCGCTATAGTGTTGGGTGGAGTGGAGGGTGGCAGTGGGAGCTGCAAAAACAGAAAATGAATGCATGAAGTGAAGACTAAGGAAAAGTTTTACTGTAACCATTGGAGGGACTCAATTTCTAATCCACAGGATTTACCTGTAACAGTTTAATAATACATTTATTTATTAATGTGAAGTTACAAGAAATTTTACCACTTGGAATCGAACCCAAGTTCGGGAAATGTTTTTTTTTTACAGTACAAATTAATTTATGAAGCTATTATGCGAAGTCTCGTGAGACTTCGCGAAGCAATAACTTCAGCTCATCGGAGCCAATACATTCTAATACTGTAGGGAACGCTCGCTCCATACAGTATTGAAACAAACTTTTATGCAAATCGACTTTGGATGTTTTATCTGAAGTCGTTTCACTCATCCTTAATAATGACAATACAATAATCAAGACGCAGGCGAGGCGGATTCTAGAGATGTTTTTGAGGTGCAGGCGGCTTCAGCAGGAATATAGGGGGTAAAGGAAAGATCAGTGTCAAATATAACACTGAGACAGCGGGCGTGCTGGCCAGGCGTTACGGTAGTGCCACACACAGAGGGACATATCAGGTTTGGGTAGGTTAGTAGATGGAGAGAACACAAGAAGTTCAGTTTTTGAAAGATTCAGTTTCAGATATAGGGAGAGGACATAATGTTAGAGACAGCGGAGAGACAGTCACTGGTGTTCTGTAATACAGCAGGGGGGATGTCATGGGTTTAAGTTGGGTGTCATCAGCATAGATATGGTACTGGATACCAAATCTGCGGTCCTATAGCGGCTGTGTAGAGAGAAAAGAGGAGAGGACCTAGGACTGAACCCTGAGGAACACCAACATCAAGAGGAGGGAAAGTAGAGCCAAAAAAATGGAGATTTAAACTCCTTCTGATCTTAGGTAAATTACAGAGTAACTGAACTGAGTACAGAGTAAATGGAAATACTTCTACCGGTTCACTCTGGAATAACTATACAGACACCTCCTTTATCAGTTTGGACCTGAAGAAGAGGAAAAAAAGCAACATGAGAACTGATTTTGGTGTCAGCACTGTGTGTGAGATGTCACTACGTGGCTGCAATGTGAGCTCCCAGGACAATGCTACAAAGAAAATGTGATGTTAAAAGCAGAAAACTATCCACTAGTAAAGTCACATCCACCTCACCTGTGCCCCTGGGTGGGAATCTTCAGCATTTCCATCATCAGCCTTGCAGGGTTCAGAAGACACGGACTCCAGAGAACCTGTCCTACTTAACCCTTGCAGAACGCAGGCAGCTTTCTGGTTGGCGTGCACTGATCGCTGTAGCTCCTCATATCGCTGTGACACTTCATTCAGACGCTCATTCAGGGCTTTCAGATCCTCCTCGTGTCTGCCTAACAGCTCCTGTGTTCTCCTATGGAATGCCATAAACATATTTCACAATGGAGATGTAGTTAGAAAAAACAGCAACATTTGAATTATGGAAACATATTAGACCAAACCATTTTTGGGATTGAGGACCAACACAATTTTCCACATAACTATGATGTTGTCCACCTGTATGATGTGTTTTTAACGCAGGTCAAGATGCATTCCTATACTTTCAATTTTGGCAATAAGCATACCATTAATATGTATATATTTATGCAGCAGAACCTACATATTATAGATGTCAGATACTGGATACATACCCTCCTTCATTCATATGGTTTTACGTATTACAATACAAAAGATAGGATTGTTGAAAACCAAAAACACATTATTTCAGTTTTAGTAAAAAAAAAGAATTCTCCAAGTTAAAAAATACACTTTTTTCCACTGAAAAACTGCTTTTTAATGAAAAAAAACGTACAAAAAATAAAATCCTCTCCACATATTTGTTATCGCAGTGACTCGCACTATAAAATCATGTCATGGAATAAAAAGCAATCAAACAGTCCATCTATCGAACAGCTAAAGCTTGGCCAAAACTGGGCCCTGCAAAACGACAAGGTCTCCAGCACACCAAGCAAATCTAAAACAGAATGGCCAATCTCCAAGAAAAAGGACCCCAAATTAAAGGAGAGCTCTTCATTCATCACTGCACAGCTATTTTCAGAAATCCCATAGCCGGGAATGAAGAACACACTACTCCATTCGCCACTATGGGATACTGGGATTTTTTTGGGAGTCCCATAACGGTGAACGGAGGGTGCTCACCCATGCACAGTTGTTTTTCACTTCAGGGAGCCAATTCTAGGATAGGAATGGGTCCCAAAGTTGACACTGATGGCATACCGTAGATGAGCTAACCCCTTTAACATTACAATGTGCCCGTCTCCTTACCCCTCCACTGCGCTGTGGATATCAGACTGCCTGCTGTGCAGAACAATCTCCAGATTTCTCCTCGCCTGCGACAATTCTTTCTGTAGTCTCTGATTTTCACATTCCAGGTTATCTAAAGCCTGTAAATAACAGAGTAAAAATGCAAACAATGAAAGGCAAGGTTTTAAAAAGCCAATGTCGTCTATTCTACATTGTATAGCAAACATAGGAATAGATTACATTTCTATGTGGCTTGTAAATGCACATGGATCCCCACTACATCAGGGATAGGTGGGACTCACAGCCTCCGCCCCCCTCCCATTGTATGTGTGATTTCACGCTGGAGGTAACTGGGAGCTGGTTGCTGTGTGTCGGACTTCATGCCCCTATCTGTAATTTCTTATACCATAGTAGGGTGAGCGTTAGGTCCCGTGCCACTTGAGATACCTTGACGCGGTGCGCGGGCTTCGGTTATGTTCTTGATATAAGAATATATTGGCGAAAGTCTTATTTTAATACCAGTGTGAGGGTTTAGCCATATATATTATCATTGCATTTACCATTGTAGTGAATTACTGCACAGATGTCTTTCCAACTTACCAGTCGTACATCCGGCTCTTGTTTCTCCAACATCTCAGTTAGCTGCCGCTTCTCTGCTCGTAAGGTTTCCACAGCGGTCAGCAAAACCTTAACGTAAGGAAATGCCATACAGTATTTTAGTTCATATAATACATAACTATATGAAAAGACAGGCTTTGAAGCCAAGGGTAATGTCCTTTAAACACCACCTATCAGCAGGATAAACCCTATTAACCCAGGCATAATGCCTGCTAGGGCTGATCCTGCTGACAAAAAACATGTACTGTACTGGACAAATCCATTGTGGCTTTCTGTATCTCTCCATGCACATTCAAAGCAGCTGCGCTGAAATTGTGGTACACCGGACAGGAGCGGGATTGCAGGACAAGTGAGAGGACACTGATGACACCTGGGTCTGTCAGTCTGGGGGGACGGCTGAAGTAGCTGGAGCTTGAAAGTAGAGGAGCAAAGGCTCCTTTAAACTGCTCAATCAAGCAGATGATTATCAGGAGGGAGGCGTTCCTTTCTGACAATCGCCAGCTTGTTAGTGGAGGAGACCGGTGATATTACCCACAGCGATCTCCTCCACAGTATGGGAAGAAGTGATTGCTAATGCCACCGCTCATCCCCATACACAATCATTTGTTTTATCCTTAAACCTAACACTTTTTTCTAGAAAAGCTCCTCTAAAAATATTTTCCTACTCTAGCCTCCTACTGCGACTATATTTGCAACTTTTTAAAAAAGTCTCAATGATAAGGCTAAACTCACACGTCCCTGGAGCAGTGTTTGGGGCGGTCCGTGAATTCCCGGACCGTGCTCCTTCTGAGGGCAGGAGCGTACGGCGTCATTGGTTGCTATAACGCTGTGCGCTTCGTGAGGTTGCCGCTGTACAGTAATACACTGTACACACTCGTATAGAGAGCATCACTGTACAGCGGCGGCCTCAGGAAGCGCATGGCGTCATAGCAACCAAAGACGCCATGCGCTCCTGCCTTCAGATGGAGCACGGTCCGGCATTTCACGGACCGTGCTCCACGGACCTGTGAATTTAGCCTAAATCTGAAGTGAAACTCATTAACTCATGAACCCCTTTGGAATTATCAGGATTTCTGCATTGATTACTAGTAAAATGTCGTCTGATTGTTATCTAAATCACAACTGAAAATTGGCTTACTTGCCCACAGAAACCAATCAGCTTCCACCTTTCATTTTCCAAAGGCTCTCTGAAAAATGAAAGGTGGAATCTGATTGGTTGCTATGGGTAACTAAGCCAGTTCTACTTTACACCAGTTTGATAAATCTCCCCTAAGAGGTTGTGTCTTTTACTGAGAACATTGAGGCACATTTATCAAAGACTGGCACATCCACACGCCAGTCCTTATCTCCCTGCACTGGTGTGAGAGGCGCCTAATTTATTAAGAGCCAGATGCCTCTTAATAAATTAGGCACATCTCTCACCTGCCGTGCAAACGTTATAGCAAACAGGGCAGGTGGCACGAAGCCCCGGTCCCCACCCACTAAGCCCTGCCCCTTTCTGCGCAGTTCAGAAAAGTGCCAAGAAACTCAAAAAGTTGCAAATTATGGTGCACCATAATCTATGATTTTTTTTTACACCACAATAGTGGCATAAAGGGCTTGATAAATGTCCCTCCACAGTGCAGGGAGAAAAAAAGGTATGAGAATCTCTGTGGTAACGTGGGCTTATTTATGGGTGGAGGGGAATTCCGGTTCTGTAAAGTTATCCCCTATGTAAAGAATAGGTGATAACCAGTAGATCGGTGGGGAACCCCACTGATCACGAGAACGGGGACCCCGTACCGCTGTGGAGCCCCCTGAAATGAACAGGTCAGGTATATGCGCAGCAGTTCCATTCATTTCTATGGGAGTTCCAGAGATGGGACTCTGGGACTCCCATGGAAATGACTGGAGTGGCTGCACACATCGTCAGTACTGTTAATTTCGGACGGCTCCACGGGTATGTGGTCCCTGTTCTTGTGATCCGTTGGTAGGACCCGCATCGATTCTTATCCTGGCACTCCAGCTGTGGTGAAACTACGACTCCCAGCATGCTTTCTATGGAGTTCTGAGAACAGCAAAGCAAGTGTACCTCTTGGGAGTCGTAGTTTTATCAGAGCAGGAGTGCCAGAGGTTAGCCATCACAGCCCTAGATTTTCCACAATGCTTTTGGAAAAATGTTCTGATGGGACAAAAGTGGAACTTTTTAGCACAAATGCAGAATGTTGGGAGGAAAAAGAACACAACACACCAACACCGAACCCTCATCCCAACTGTGCAGTATGGTGGAGGGAACATCATGTCTTGGTGCTGCTTTTCTGTCTTGCGATCACTGAGGGAGTGTATGAAAAAATGTTACAGATGACGAGAGGACCACACTTTATTAGTAACCATTTCAAACATGGGTAATTCCAAAGGGTTCACTTAGTTTTTCTCCCAATTTCTCTAAATGTGCTCAATAAAAGGCATGAACGGTACAACAGTTTGTGTCACTGACTTGCATTGTGCTTGTCTAGTAACTTGGATAACAATAAATGCATGTGCCATGGGTGATCAATGCAGAAACCCAGGCCATTCCAAAGGGCTCGATTACTTTTTCTTTACACTGTATCCTTATGATTGCTGTCAGGACAACCTTTTTAGTACTTGCACTTACTTTACGCTCAGCTGCTTCTCTATCCGCTCTCTCTCTCTCAGCCTGAACCTTCCGCTCCGAGTCCTTGGCGTTACAACTAGAGGAAGCAATGCCGATATCTTTTTGGTGCAGCTCCTGTGTCAGCTGAGAAATCTCCTTCTTCATCCCATCCAGAACGCTGCTATAGGACAGTTCAGCCTGGGTTAGCTGGCTCTTAAGCTGCAAGAAGATCAACATGCAAATTATGACATCATTTAAAGGAAATGAGCCACCAGAAAATGACCTATTGTTTTTGTAATAAGCATGTGACGGATCTACAGCTTCCCATTAGATGAAAGTTGAGCAAACCTGCTGATTTTAATGGGACAAGGTGACTGACGTGCATAGGAGCCTCACAGATCTCCGCCAATGGCAGATATCGAGGCAAAGGACTGGGAATGCTCATCCTGTAGGAGACAAATCACTGCCAGGGAGGTCTGGCACTGGTGTATCCCCCTCTCTTCTCATTGAAATGAACACGACCTTTAGGCTGAGTGGAGCATACACGTATAAGGGGAGGTCAGGAGGAATAGTTGTTCGCTGAACTAGTGTATGAGCAGTTTAAAGGGGTTCTCCAGGAATTATTTAAAATAGGCAGAAGCAACCATCCTAGAATAGAAGTAGAAGGGGTTGTGTCCAGCTGGCAAGCTAAATACGGGAGGGATCGCTTATTACATTGTGCTCCAGTGCCTGCAATACAGTGGTGAGTGTTCCTGTCAGGCTACTCAGCCTGACAGCAAATCACACACCGGATGTCTTCATTACTGTCTATTGTAGAACTCTTCTCCAATCCTGCTCTCCATTTCTGTCAGGCTGCTCAGCCATGACAGCATATCATAGGCAGTTCTGCAACATTATTGTATAGCAGACTTCTTGTTCTACAGCAGATACTATCAAAGGCATAGCTATAGGGGAAGTGTCTGCTTTGGGGCCCACACCCACAAGGGGCCCCCTCAGGAGGAAGATGAAAAGATTTTATTGTCAGGGCCAACAATATTACACAATGACTTTATCTACACTGTAGGAAACGGATGGAGCAGCTACTGAGCCTTGTCTTAGAGCTCAGTCTTGACAAGCCACAGAAGTGGGGGTTGGGAAGAAGGTCCTTGGGGCGCCCTGTTCAAAAATTTGCTGTGGGGCCCAGTCAATTGTAGTTACACCACTGGATATTATTGAAGACCTACTGAGTGCACATCACTGTATTGCAGATGCCAGAGCCCTGTGTATTAAAGTGTAATAAAGCGAGCCCTCCGCATGCAGCTTGGCCGTCCTAATCACATTCTAGGATGCGTTGCTAGTGGCTTTTTTTAAATAATCTTTTTATTGTAATTTTTCGACTACAGTACATATAAATAAGTCATCCTCATACACATTTGTGTGGAGAACGGCAGATTCAGCCAACAATCTAATGTGTATGAGATCACAACTTTCCTCTGATAGATGATGTCTACGAAGAGGGGTATTGGGTGAACTGAATTATTTTTGTTCTCACAAGATATAAGCCACCGTTGCGTCTTTCTGGCATTGACTTTGTCCTCTCTCACTATTGACAACAGATATGTGCTTGGCTGGACCAAATGTGTACGGAGGCGTTGGGGGAGAGAACTTTATGTGTATGGCAAGCTTTAAATAAGGCTTCATGCAGACCTGTCATTTATTTTCAGTAAATTACCTATTGCTTACATAAACCTTTTAAGCTAGACATATTTTCTTTTAAATTACGGTTGTGTATTTTTCCATGATGCTCTCTATATAAAAAATAAATAAATCCTGAAATAGTATAAGCTTTAGGGCTCATGCACACGACCACATGTATTTTGCGGTCTGCAAAAAAAAAAAAAAACATCCAAGTGACATTGGTATTGCAGCCGTTTTTTTTTCCAGATTCATTGTAACAATGCCTGTCCTTGTCTGCAAAACGGACAATAATAGGACATGTTCTATTTTTTTCACGGAAGGGACATGTGGACATAAGGAAACGGAATGCACACGGAGTCATTTCCATTTTTTTTTTTTGCAGACCCATTGAAGTGAATGGTTCTGTATACGGACCTGTAAGAAAACGGAACGGAAAAAAATACGTTTCTGTGCATGAGCCCTTAGCGCTCATGAACATGACCATATGTATTTTGCGGTCTGCAAATAATACGGCTGACGTCTGTGTGACATCCGTATTGCATGTGTTTTTTTTTGTGTGGATCCATTGTAACAATGCATGTTCTATCTTTTTTTCGGACATTTGGATGCGGACAGCATGCAGTGTGATGTCCGCATTTTTTGTGGACCCATTGAAATGAATGGGTTTACAGCCTATCCGCAAAAAAAAAAAAAAACAACCGTAAAGGACACGGAAACAAAATACATTTGTGTGCATAAGGCTTAAAGGCGTTATCCCATTTCAGACAATGTGGGGCATATCGCTAGGATATGCCCCCATTGTCTCATAGGTGTGGGTCCCACCACTGCGCAGCCGCCCTCCATTCATTTCTATGGGGCTGCCAAAAATAGCCGAGCGAAATGAATGGGAGCGGTGGCCGCACTTGCGCAGTACGCTCCCATTCATTTCTATGAGCGCAGCGGGGAGCTGCATCTGGTGGTGGCCGGACCCCGGGAAGCCTGGGGTCCTCCAGGCGCAGCGCTCCCCAATTCGTATTTGATATAGGTGCGTGTCCCAGCGGTGGGACCCGTACCTATCAGACAATGGGGGCATATCCTAGTGACATGCCCCCATTGTCTAAGATGGGAATACCCCTTTAAACTGTAAGTTATACAGCTGTGGGCAGGAAAGCTCCGCGTTGCAGAGCATACAGGCGTTGTTCTTCTGTCTCTCCCCACCATGTTCACTTCTGCCATATTCTTTCTATGTTATTATGCAAATTAAACAATATTATTTTCCTCCACTTCCCGGCATAAGTGCGCAGCAGAAGAGTCATTATATATAATATGCTGCCGATCAGCATTTTGCCGTAAATGTAAATGTACCATAATATACTTTCTAAATGCTAATTTAATTTAAGTGCAAAAAAATAAAAAACAGAAAGAAAGAAACTGACTTTTTTCATCTCCGGCCAGCATTTCTTGTGCTCCTCTTCTAGCAGGTGTCGTGATTCAGCCATGCCCTTTATTTCCTGGGTGAGCTGCTGACACTGGAGGGTCACTGACCTAACATGGTCCTCTAAACGGGTCACTTCTTCCTGCAACCTCTGCTCATTCAAGCGGCTGATTGAGAGCTGAGAGCGCAGCACTTCTATCTCTGTGTGCCCGTCTGATAGTTTTGTCAGTTTCAGTCTTTCTTCTAGAGATCTGCAATTTATACAGGAGAAGAAACTAAAAATGTAAACAGGACAATCTTTTTCTGTCTTGCAAGGAAGGACCAGGGTGGTCTAAAACACAGAGGCAAAGTGCGTTTTACTCGTATGTACCACTGTCCATGTGCATAAAAAAAAAAAGAAGAAAAAATTGATTTTGCAATGAGGGCTGAATACTCTTGGAATATGTTCATTGATCTATGTTGTCTACATGCAGCTGCCACTAGAGGGAGCACAGGAGCTGTCTACAGCGTCCAACCATAATGCAATCACAACACATACAGGATATAACATATAACACATATAGGATATAACATATAGAACGCAATTATAGTTTGCAGTATTCTCCCTCTATTTGTAGTGTTACACAGCAGGAACGTCAGGACATGCCATATCTATGCAACCTATGGTTCTCCACATAAAAACATGTAGGAGCCAAATGATATCTTTTGCTGCATTTTCAACCATTTTAGTGGTCACCTGAGCTCTGGTCTGGTCAGAGATGATCCGAGATGATCACACAACACTGACCCCACTTGCAGTATGGTAATCACCTGATGCTGCTCTCTTTGTCCCTCAGCAGATCGCTCACTCTCAGCACCTCTCTATGAAGCTCCTCTTTCTGGGCTTTCGATCCTTCCAGGAAATCTGTATGAGCTTGAATAGTCGCCCTCAGCTCTGCCTTCTCCTCCTGGAGAACCTACAGAGTCAAAGAAGAAAAGCTGGCCATAAACATAAGATTTTGATGGGACCTGTCTATAGTCAAATGTCTATGGGACATGGTAGACCAGGGATCAGCAACCTTCAGCACTCCAGCTGTTCTGAAACTCCCAGAATCCTGCTTTCACTTCTATGGGAGTTACAAGAACTGCCGTGAGTTTGCATGCTGGGAGTTGTAGTTTCACAGGAGCTGGAGGGCCGAAGGTTACTGATCTCTGTGGTCTATTAGCTACAGGCTGTGGTCAAACAGAAACAATCTGGTTTCCCCATGCATAAGTGGCACCAGAAGTGCTTGGAGGCTGCTCATCTCCCCTACATTAAAGGGGTTTTCCCGAGATGTTAATACTGATGACCTATCCTATGAACAGGTCATCAGTATCTGATTGGTGGGGGTCCAACACCCGGGACCCCTGCCGATCAGCTGTTTGAGAAGGCAAGAGCGCAGTAGCAGTAGCACCATGGTCTTCTCGCTGCTTTCCTAGGCCAGTGGCGTCACGTTAATCGGTCATGTGGCCTAGGAGCAGCTCAGCACCATAGAAGTGTATGGGGCTGGGCTGCGATACCAAACACAGCTCTATACAATGTACAGTACTGTGCTTGGTGAGCACGGAGAAGGCTGCGGCACTCACAGGAGCGCCAGTACCTTCTCAAACAGCTGAACGGCGGGGGTCCAGGATGTCCTGAGGATAGATCAGTATTGAAATCTCGGAAAACCCTTTTACTTTCTAAAGGGTCAATCAGGGTTGATAACACTCAGCTAAAATGCCATCTCTGCTTTACAGTAGTTAAAGGGGTTCTCCGAGTTATATATATTGATGACCTATCCTCAGGATAGGTCATCAATATCAGATCGGCGGGGGTCCGGCGCCTGGCACCACCACCGATCAGCTGTTTGAAGAGGAGGCGCGCGCCGTACCAGCGCTGCCTCCTCTTCACTGTTTACATGCTGGCCGTAACGGGGGTAGTGGTGAGCAGGTGTAATTACACCTCACCACCCCATTCATTTTTATGGGAAGAATCGCTTCCATAGACTTGTATCCTATGAGCCACCACCCGGTCTGCAGGTTATGGGACAAGCAGTGAATTCTGGGATATGTCTGCAGTAACTGATGGAGTGACTGTGACGACACACGGGTCTCACCTTTACGGTTTGCCGGGCTTGCTCAAGTTCGCGCTCTGCTCTCTCTCGCCCGGTCGTAGCCGTCTCCAGCTGCAATTTTAGACTTTCGAGCTCTTCTTCTTTGGCATAAAGACTGTCATTAGCACGTACAAGCTGACCGCTGAGGTTGCTGGCGCTCAGAACGACCCGCCAAACTTGTTTGTTCTAACATATGTTTTCGGCTCTGAGACTCTTCCTGATAGAAAGAAGGAGAATTTTCAAAATTCAATAAATTACTAAAAGTCTGTAATTGTGTGTGTGTGGGAGGGATAAAGCGTAAAAATTACTGTGTGAACTTGTCTTTCAAGGCCATTAATTATACAAATACCCAAACTGTGACTGGATTAATATACATCCATACTGAAGGCGTTATCCAACCCCTATAATGCCCCCAAAATGCCCGGACACCTCATACAGGTTATACTTACCCCCGCTCCCAGGCACCCGCGTCATTCCTGATGCCCCCCACTGCTTCTCCACATCACGCAGATCAAAACATCCGGTGACAGGCGTGCAGGTTCAGCCAATAGCAGGCCACGACAGGGACGAGCCAGCTATTGGCTGACCTACGCCACACCCCCCCGGATGTTTTGATCCGCGAGATGGGGAGATGCAGCGCCAGCAGTGCGGGCATCAAGAATAACACGGGGTATAACCTGGGGGCGGGGTATATATACTTATATAATAAGTATAACCTGTATGAAGGGCCCAGACATTGGGGGGTCATTATAGGTGTTTGATAACCCCTTTAAATCAGCCTGCACACAAATATGGTCATAAGAAACATTAAAAAAACAAATCTGGTTATAGTAGCGTTGACAAGGCAAAAACATCTGAATTAAATGCTATCTGCTGGCCACGGGCAAGATCATGTTGAAATCAAGCACATCAAAAAGACAGGCGAGCTTTTGTGATGTGTTCACATAGTGCAGTCCTGCCTGTCGGTGGTGCGGCCCAGACCCAAGGGACCTTAGCCTGGCAGTAGGAGTCAGTGCTCCAGACTAAAAAAAATACCCAGGAGCTAGAGCTGGGCGATATGGCCAAAAAAAAAAATCTTGATTTTTTAAAAATTTTGGACAATTCACAATTTAAATCTTGATTTTCTTATGTTAGTAAAAATATAAAAAAAATAAATAAAAAAAGCCTACTGTGGCCCCACCAGACCTCACATCAGCCCACTGTGCCCCCATCTGACCTCAGATCAGCCCAAAGTGCCCCCATCTGACCTCAGATCAGCCCAAAGTGCCCCATCAGACCCCACATCAGCCCAAAGTGCCCCCTCCAGACCTCAGAGCAGCCCAAGTGCCCCATCAGACCCCACATCAGCCCAAAGTGCCCCCTCCAGACCTCAGAGCAGCCCAAAAGTGCCCCCTCCAGGCCTCAGAGCAGCCAAAGTGCCCCCTCCAGGCCTCAGAGCAGCCAAAGTGCCCCCTCCAGGCCTCAGAGCAGCCCAAAGTGCCCCCTCCAGGCCTCAGAGCAGCCCAAAGTGCCCCCTCCAGGCCTCAGAGCAGCCCAAAGTGCCCCCTCCAGGCCTCAGAGCAGCCCCAAAGTGCCCCCTCCAGGCCTCAGAGCAGCCCAAAGTGCCCCCTCCAGGCCTCAGAGCAGCCCAAAGTGGCCCCTCCAGACCTCAGAGCAGCCCAACGTGCCCCCTCCAGGCCTCAGAGCAGCCCAAAGTGCCCCCTCCAGGCCTCAGAGCAGCCCCAAAGTGCCCCCTCCAGGCCTCAGAGCAGCCCAAAGTGCCCCCTCCAGGCCTCAGAGCAGCCCAAAGTGGCCCCTCCAGACCTCAGAGCAGCCCAAAAGTGCCCCCTCCAGACCTCAGAGCAGCCCCAAAGTGCCCCCTCCAGGCCTCAGAGCAGCCCAAAGTGCCCCTCCAGACCTCAGAGCAGCCCAAAGTGCCCCCTCCAGACCTCAGAGCAGCCCAAAGTGCCCCCCTCCAGGCCTCAGAGCAGCCCAAAGTGCCCCCTCCAGACCTCAGAGCAGCCCCAAAGTACCCCCTCCAGACCCCAGAGCAGCCCAAAGTGCCCCCTCCAGACCTCAGAGCAGCCCAAAGTGCCCCCCCCCCCCCCCTCCAGGCCTCAGAGCAGCCCAAAGTGCCCCCTCCAGACCCCAGAGCAGCCCAAAGTGCCCCCCCCCTCCAAGCCTCAGAGCAGCCCAAAGTGCCCCCTCCAGACCCCAGAGCAGCCCAAAGTGCCCCCCCCCCCCTCCAGGCCTCAGAGCAGCCCAAAGTGCCCCCTCCAGACCTCAGAGCAGCCCAAAGTGCCCCCTCCAGACCCCAGAGCAGCCCAAAGTGCCCCCCCCCTCCAGGCCTCAGAGCAGCCCAAAGTGCCCCCTCCAGACCCCAGAGCAGCCCAAAGTGCCGCCCCCTCCAGGCCTCAGAGCAGCCCAAAGTGCCGCCCCCTCCAGGCCTCAGAGCAGCCCAAAGTGCCCCCTCCAGGCCTCAGAGCAGCCCAAAGTGCCCCCTCCAGACCTCAGAGCAGCCCAAAGTGCCCCCTCCAGGCCTCAGAGCAGCCCAAAGTGCCCCCTCCAGGCCTCAGAGCAGCCCAAAGTGCCCCCTCCAGACCTCAGAGCAGCCACCAAAATAATAATTTAAAAAAATATCTCTCACCTGTCCTCCGCTGCGGCTCCGCTCCACGTCCGGCGCCCCTCTTCTTCTCTTGGCGCTGCACTGTCACCTGACTGCGGTGCAGCGTCAGGTCAGAGTGCGCGCACTACGTCCTGACGCTGTACGCGGTCAGGACAGTGCAGTGCGGGCCTGGAGAAGAAGAGGAGCGCCGGACACCGGTGCGGAGCCGCGGCGCAGGACAGGTGAGAGATTTTTTTAATTTTATATGTCGGGCGCCATTTTTAGGAAAATTGAATTCACGATTTTCCTAAAAAATAAAATCGTGAGGCTGGCAATGGGCCCTACCAGGAGCCATTGGCTCCTGAACTGAAAAATTTAGGAGCCAAATTTAAATACATATAATTATAATAAAAAAAAGACTTGGAGGAGAAGATGGAACGTCCGGCCCATAATACAACAGTCCTATCCTATTTTTTTGAGGGACAAGGTGACTAAAAAATGGTGAATTGTGCAGATTTATTTTTTTTTTCTGTTACGTGGAGATTTTTTTTATATTTTAATAGTTTGGACTTTTCGGACGTGGTATATGTAAAATGTTTATTTATTGTTAACATATTTTATATGTAAAATTGGGAAAGGGTGTGATTAAGGGGCCATTCAGACGGTCGTAGTATTGCGCATCTGCTCCGCAATACCATGGATGCCCCCTGGCGTGTGTTCCACAATTTGCAGAACACACGGCCAGGTGCCCTGTTCAAAATGTCTATTCTTGTCTGCAGTTGCGAACAAGAATAGGACATGTTCTGTAATTTCTTGCAGAGCCGCAGCAAGTTCACACGCCGCCTATTGAAGTGAATATGGCGCATCTATTCCGCAAAATTGCAGTCGCATTCACGCGGTTGTGTGAATGGGCCCTTAAATTTAATATATAGGGTTTTTTTAAAACTTTTTATTTAATAACTATTAGTCTCTTTAGGGGAAAGGGCGCACTGCGCCACCAATGAATATAAAGCACATTTAATCAAGTATAGGAGGCAGCGGTATAACATACCCAACCTCAATAGCAGGGCGCACAATCGGCAGCAATTAACCCCTCGGTGCCACATCTGAGGGATAATTGCCGCGTTTCCCTGTTATTGAGGCCGGGTATGTCATACCGCTGCCTCCTATACTTGAACTAATGTGCTTTACATTAGTTTTTTTTTTTAACTTTTTTTTTAATTTAGTAACTATTAGCCCCCTAGGGGCTAGAACCTGGGATCTTTTAATCCCATATCCTATTCACCCTAATAGAGATCTATTAGGGTGTATAGGACTTACACTCTCCCTGCTGCCCGGGGCTTTGAGCGCAGGGAGCTCACCATGGCAGCCAGGACTTCAGTAGCGTCCTGGTTGCCATGGCAACCGATCGGAGCCCCGCGATTACACTGCTGGGGCTCCGATCAGTATCTACCACTGACACCAATGAAGGGGGAGGGGGGGGACCCTGTGGCCACTGCCACCAATGCTTGTTATACTGGGGGGTTGGAGGGGGAGGGCGCACTGCGCCGCCGATGAAGTTAACTATGTTTAATACAACTACAGGAGGCGGGTGCCAGCGCGGAATCACATAACCGGCACCCGACCTGTATTATAGGAAGCTCAGTCAGCAGTAGTTAACCCCTCAGGTGTGGCACCTGAGGGGTTAACTGCGGCATATTGGAGCTCCCTATAATACAGGTCGGGTGCCGGCTATGTGATTCCGTGCTGGCACCCGCCTCCTGTAGTTGTATTAAACATAGTTAACTTCATTGGTGGCGCAGTGCGCCCTCCCCTCCCATTGGTGGCGCAGTGCGCCCTGCCCCTCCCCTCTCCCCCCTGATTGGTGGCAGCGACAGCAGCAGCACAGGGGGGAGGAAGAGCTTCCTTCTCCCCTGTGCTACTGTGGGAATATGGAGCACGCTGACAGCAGCGCGCACCATGTTCTCCGATACTAGGCTGCACAGTAGCGCAGCTTAGTATCTGTAAATGCTGGTGGGGTCCAGGCGCAAATGGCGACAAGACTAAAAAGTCTTGTCGCCATTTGCAAATAATGAGTCGCATTGGCGACCATTTTGGTGGCAATCTGGAGCCCTGGGAGTGCTGTTGCTCTGTCCCCATTTTGGGTTCTTTATTGCGGTGGCCACCAAGCAATGCTACACCTAATAGTGAAGGAACCCACTTCAAGCAGACGTTGTGAAGTTGGCAAGTAAAATCATAACGTTTAACAAAATGTATAGGTGTTGTCAAATCTTATCTTTTCACATCTCATCAAGGTACCTTTTTTTTTTTTTTTTTAAAACACTGAACGTCAGCTTCAAACATTCACGCTAATGCACACACTCAGTGTAGCAAGAACATACATGTAATAGATGGGGATCGGTGTGGATCACCTGCATTTCCAGATGCTGCATGCAACAGAAACCTAGGCCACATGCGGAGGCCAATGGCTGCATAATTTTGTGGGTAAAATGGAGGAACGACTTTCAAAATTATGGAGCCAATGGCCCCTGCATGTGGGCAGGATTTCAGCCGGGTGCAGCAGTAGAACATCTGTTCTTACCCATTAAACTTTAAATTTATGGTTGGCTGGAACAGTTCTCTTTTCGACGTTGTACTTTAAATAGAACCAAAGCAGGAACCGTGTCTAAATGCCCCTTTACACTGGTAGATCTATCAGACGATCGCCTGCTCATCAGTGGAGGAGACCACTGTATTTACATGTAGTGATCTCCTCCACAGTATGAGGAGGAGAGATTGCTACTGCCATCACTCATCCCCATACAGAATTATTGTATGCCTACAACAGAGGTACCACCAGATGCTCATAAAAATGTACCGTTAGCGATTATCTGGCCGATTCTCAGCTAAAGGGCCCTTAAGAAATACTAGATCATTTATGGCATAGAATTCATACTAGGTAAGGAACTATAGCCCAGGTGCACATCTCTTTTTCTACCCTGGGATTACAGAGATGATAGCTTAAAGGGGTTATGCAATACTATAAATCCCCCATATGCCGGGCCCCTCACTGGGAATATACTTACCTGCTTCCCCGCTTCTCCCCATGCGCGGATGAAAACATCTGGTGTCGGGGCGATGGGGTGCAGCCAATGGCAGGCGGGGACACGGACGAGCCTCCCTAGCATCGTGGGTGACACTAGGGAGGCTCATCTCAGTCTGCCATTGGCTGCTCCCCCCACCGGATGTTTTCATCCGCACACGGGGAGAAGCTGCAGCGGCAGTACGAGGACAAGGAGTTGCCCAGGATGCCGGGAGCCACGTAAGTATATTCCCTGTGAGGAGCAGTTTATAGTATTGGATAACCCCTTTAAGATGGATTGACGTGCAGCCGATTTGATGCAAAAATTTTGCGACAGTTTAACCCTTTCTACCCCGGAGGTTTTTTCGGTTTTGTGTTTTCATTTTGCGCTCCCTGCATTCAAACAGCCATAACTCTTTTATTTTTCTGTTCAGATAGCTGTATGAGGGCTTGTTTTTTGCAGGACAAGTTGTACTTTCCAACGCCACCATTTAATATTGTATATGGTGTAGTGGGAAGCGGGAAAAAAATTCCAAATCGGGTGAAATTGCAAAAAAAACGCTATTCCGCTACAGTTCTACGGGTTTCTTATTTACAGCGTTCGATGTGTATTAAAACTGACCAGTTACTTTCATTCTACTGGTCAGTACGAATCCAGCAATACCTAATATGTATAGTTTTTCCTGCGTTTTCATAGTGATAAAATAATTAGAATGTTGCCCTTTTTTTTTTTTCCCTTGTCATATCTTGACCCCTATAACTTTTTGGTATTTATGTGTACGGAGCTGTATGGGGGCTCATTTTTTGCGGGGCGATCTGAAGTTTTTATTGATACCATTCTGGGGTGTGTATGACTTTTTGATCACTTTTTATTTAATTTTTTTTAGAAAAAAAAAGCGACAAAAAATGGCGAATCGCCACTTGGACGCTTTTTTCCACTACACAATTCGCCGTATTGGAATTTTTTTTTTTATATTTTAAAAGTACGGGCGTTTTCGGTCACGGTGATACCCATGATGTCTATATTTATTGTTATTTAGGTATTGATTTTTTCATTATACGGAAAGGGGGGTGATTTGAACTTTTATATGTTTTTTATATATTTTTTAACATTTTTTTTATTTTTTTCTGACTATTTTTAAGCTCAAATATGAGCTGATATATTGTGTTTTTTTTTTTTCTTTATAAGCAATCAGGGATTTACTAGACTGAGATAAATCCAAGAATTGCTCATTTCTTATCCTGGCCTGCCATCTAGTGGCCAGAATAAGAATTGCACTTTGAAAACTGTAATCCTCACCAGCGAGGATTACAGTTTTCATATGGTGTACAGACACCCTGATTGGCCACTTGGGGCGTCTGTACACCACCCGGAAGCGTACGCTTCCGGGTTCAGACGCATCCTGATGCCGTGATCACGTGTGATCACGGCATCAGAAGGGCCTAGAAGACGCCGCCGATGGCGGTAAGTAGCGGCAAGTCTCTGCTGTTAGAAACAGCGGAGACTTGCTGGCCATGACGCCCGCGACACCCGCGAGCGGGCGTCATGTCCCCGCACCGCACCAGGTCGGGAAGGGGTTAATTCATCTGAATGTGGCATGCAGAAATCCATGCTCATGCTGCAGAAGAAGACCTCTTCATATGTAAGGAACGCATCTACAGTCATATAGACCATAGGCCATTTCAGATGACTGTGTCTGAGATCTGATGATAATGATAAAAACATCACAAGATCCTTCACCCCACTCCTATGTACCTGATATTTTTCGGTTTGTTCAGCCAAGGTCCTACGCTGAGCTTCTAGTGCAGCTACCTGCTGCTGATACAAAAGACGCTGCTTCTCCCAATCCAAAGACCTTTGGCGGAATTCCTATAAGAAATGGAAATATAGTCCAAAAGTGAGAAGAAAGAGAAGAAAAAATGTCCACACTGAAAAGAAGATTTAAAGGCTATGGGCTATTTGGTGGCATTTTTAAAGAGGTTTTCTGAGATTTATTTACCCATGATCCTCTGGATAGGTCATATCTGAACAGTGGGAGTCCGACACCAGAGACCCCCGCCAATCAGTTGTTTGAGAAGGCCTTCTCTCTGCTTTTCCTAGGCCAGTGACGACAGAGGATAGGTCATCGGTAAAAAAAATATCGGAAAACTCTTTTAAATGTTAAAAAGCAACTTTGCAATAGGGTTTTTATTAAAAAATGTTGCATCATTTGACTTCTGCAGCTACTACACAATACATTGCTGGCGGTAGTATGCCATTCACTGTGAAAACCTCGTCTGACAACTTGGTCTCCTGTCCCCTCTCTCTACTCTCCTGAAGAATCTTCTAAGTTGACCAAATCAAAGTTCAAGTCTCTGAAAGATTTCACTGTGAATGGTGTTCTGCAGCCTGCTATGTACTGTGATACACAGAAGCTAAGTGGTGCAACAGTTTTTATTGTTTTACATAGCAATAAAAGAACAGTGCCATTTTGTAAATCGTTGTACAATTATCATATACATGAATTGTATTCATGGCAGTAAAAGAAAAACACAGGATTGAAATAAAATATAACAAAAATTAAGGACGACTCGAGTTTCATTTTCACATAAATTGAATCCGCTACCGAAAGTAAGGCAAGGAGAGGACCAACATGTAGATGCTATATCCACTTTATCTAATAACCTCTTTGTGTCGTAGTTATTCAACATCTTTAATATACGGGGAGGATATCCAGATGTCCCAATTGTTCAGAAACCTATTCACAACATGCGAGTTATAGGCATTAATTTTCTCGTATAAGTAGTTTACATTAATATAACTTATTATTTCAGCGATTGAGGGAATGCAAGGATTTTTCCAATATTTTGCTATTTGGAGTCTAGTAGCTATTAATACATGAGAAATGACACAAATATGGGTATGCGGAAGCGTATCTAAGTCTACAGAAAGTAGAGCCATCTGGGCTGTAAGTATCACTGGAAAGTGCGAGATCCTTGAAATTAAAGCCTCCACTGCTTTCCAGAGATTCTTTATCTTGGAGCAAGCCCACCAAATGTGGAGCATGTCTGCACTTTCACTCCCGCACCGCCAACATGAGTCTAGGTTATCATTGCATATCAACGACAACCTATGAGGGGTTAGATACCATCTATATCTAATTTTAATAGCGTTTTCAAGGTGGTTGATGCACCTAGAGACTCGAGGTATGTTTTGGTAGGATTGCAACCAGCTGGCTTGCGAAATATCTGCACCTATTTGAGAGGCCCATTTGGATAAATGAGAAAAAGATGAGCATTCGATTGACTCTATTAATATATTATAGGCCAATGTAATGGACTTAGTGTTTGTGTTTTTATTTGACAAGAGGGAATATATTCTAGATACTTCTAAAGTATGTGAGATCTTACTCTTATAGGTAATTGATTTAATTTGCAAATACTGAAAAAGGTAATTCGAAGGGATTCCATATTTCTGTTGTAGAACAGAGAAAGAAAGCATTCCACTCTCATCCACTAAGTCTCCCAACATAGTAATGCCATACTTAATCCAATGAGACATACTCAAATTAGGTATAGCTGTTTCCAAGACTTTGGAGGGTAGTAGATGTAAAGGAGGGATGCTAATCAGTTCCTTAACTAATAGAATATTCCAAACTGATAGAATCGCTCTGATTGTATCAGGTAATGATGGGTGTTGACAATCAAATAGGTGTGAGCCGTAAAGGAAGGTCGAGATATGTTTGGTTGGGATCAAATTATTTTCCAAATCTACCCAGGCTTTGTTAAGGTCATTAACCCATAACATGCGCATCTGGTCTATTATACAGGCTCTGTAGTACTGTACTACCGATGGACAACCCATACCTCCTTTTCCGATAGGTTGAAACATCACTTCTGCTGATATTCTAGACTTTTTATTGTTCCAAATGAACATCCATAGTGTTTTATGAAGTTTTTTTAATTGTTTCATAGGAATATGAATGGGTAAGTTGCGGAACATGTATAAAATGACAGGTAATACCATCATCTTAACAGTGGCGATTCGTCCCATCCAAGAGATTCCATTTTTGTCATATTTGCGGAGATCCTCCTTAACCCTTTTGAGTAAATCTGCGTAGTTGATTGACAGGAGTTTTTTAGCCGGGAAGGTTAACTTGATTCCTAGATAGGAAATGGAGTCTGAGTTCCATTGAAACTGATATGAAGATTTGAGGTTAGAAATAGAGGATGGGTTGAGTCCCATATTAAGAACATGACATTTAGTTATGTTAAGCTTATAATATGAAACAGCGCCATATTGTTGTAATATGTGCATGGCTGCTGAAAGAGATTTTTGAGGGTTTGACAAAACCAGGATAGTATCGTCCGCAAATAGGCCAATTTTGTGATGTTTGTTGCCCACTTTTATCCCAGATATCTCTTGGGAGGATCGGATGCTTTCTGCCAGTGGTTCTATAGATAAAACAAAAATTAAGGGGGAAAGGGGACACCCTTGTCTCGTACCGTTGGATATAAGAAAGTCATTGGATAGAAAGCCTGAGTTAAAAACCTGCGCAGAAGGTTCTGTATAGAGAGATGTAATGGCATTAAGAATGTTACCTTCGAAACCAAATTTAAGCAAGACTGCTCGGATATAACTCCAGTGTACACGGTCGAACGCCTTCTCCGCGTCCAATGATAGGAGGAGAGAAGGCGTTCCTCGAGTTTCTGCTACATGAATTAAATCTATAATCCTTCTTGTACTATCTACTGTTTGTCTGCCTTTGACAAAGCCTGTTTGATCACTCTGAACCAGCAGGGGAATTATGTTGGATAGTCTATTAGCGAGGACTTTGGCATATATTTTTAAGTCTGAATTTAATAGAGAGATAGGCCTAAAATTAGCAGGTGAGTCAGGAGATTTACCTGGTTTAGGAAGTGTGACAATTATGGCTTTAAGCATTTCCTTGGGTATATAGTTATTAATAATGATGTCATTGAATACTTTGCACAAGTATGGAGCGAGGGTTTTGGAACACGTCTTGTAATATTCATTAGTGAATCCGTCTGGCCCTGGTGATTTGGCCAGTTTAAGTGATTTAAGGATAGGGAGGATTTCACTTTCCGTTACTGAGGAATTTAAACACCGTAAATGGTCTGGGTTCAGTTTGGGTAGATTTAGTTTGGATAAGAAGGTATCAATGTTTGTGTTAGAAGGTTGGGTTATATCTTTTTCGTCTTTCAGATTATATAGCGATGCATAGTAACGTGCAAAACTATCAGCTATGTCTTTGGGATTGATGATTTTCTCCTTTTTAGAGTTATATAAATAGGCAATTTTATGTTTAATTGTTCTATTTTTAATTTTGTTGGCTAAGGTCTTGGTGGCTCTATTTCCCTGACTGTAAAAGGTAGCTTTATTTCTTCTCATATTGTGTTCCAACTGATAGCTATGAATTTGATATAATTTGTATCTGAGGTCTTTTAGATCTAAGGAAGTTTTATAAGAATATTTTTGCTTATTTTGTTCTTCCAGTTCTGTTATCTTTGATATTAAATCCTTCGTTTGTTTTGACCTTTTTTTCTTATCATAAGATGTGAGTTTGATCAGATTGCCCCTCATTACAGCTTTGTGGGCGCACCACAAAGTTAATTGTGATGTCCCCGGTAAATCATTCAGATCAAAGTATTCTGAAAGGGCTTTTCCCAATTCTGTAGCATATTGCGGATTCGCTATAATATAGTTGTTTAATCTCCATACAGAGCTTGGTGAAGGCTGATCTGGTTGGGATATAGAAATGGATACCGGAGCGTGGTCAGACCACGTAATCGCTCCTATTTTAGAGGAAGAAACTTTTTGTAGAAGCCACTTATCCACTAGAAACAAATCTATGCGGGAATAAGATTTATGTGGGTTGGAAAAGAAAGTATAATCCTTCTCCGATGCATGTAGCACACGCCAGGCGTCATACATATCTTCTGTCAGTAACAGTTTTGAAAAGTTATTGCTATTCGAGCATCCGTTTGTTGATGCGGACCTGTCCATATCTACTGAAGGAACCATATTGAAGTCTCCACATATCAGCAGCATACCCCTTTTGACATTGTTTATTAGTCCCATCAAGTCTTTCAAAAAGGTATACTGCTGAGTGTTTGGAGCATATAAAGACACAATTGTGAATAGTGAATTATTGACATAGCAGATAATAATAACATATCTACCATCAGCATCAATCTCCAATTTTTCCAGTTGAAAAGCTACTGTATCCCTAATGGCTATAGATATTCCTTTTTTCTTTGAACTAGCCGGAGCTGAAAAAATGTGTGGAAATTTTTTATGCTGTAAGAGATGAGTATCGCTGTCATTCAGATGCGTCTCTTGAGCGCATATAATGTCACTTTTAGTTGACAAAGCTTCTTTCCAAAATAGAGATCTTTTCGTCGGACTATTCAGTCCTTTTACGTTAAGAGTAGTCACATTAAAAGCCATTATGGAAGTTGGAGGTCGATGCTGAGAAATTACCCTGCCAAATCAAGAACATAACTGGAAACATATAATAGTCGCGTCGTCCTGGATTGAGACAAACATCACAAAAATAACTAGAAAACATAGTGCTAAGCACTAACAATAACGGGAAGAAATATCAGAGTTCGGTTCTACGTGAACCCCAGGTATTCCACGTCACCTGGTGTCGGAGAACGTGAAAGTATATTTGAAGCGTGAGCTCTCGCAGCTCACCCTGCATAGGGTGTTGCACACCTAATAAGAAAAAACTATCAAAGAGAAAAATAGTAAGAACGAAGTCACCCATCAGAAGCTCTGGATGCCGTGTCGCTCCATTCCCTCGGCACAGACGTAGGTTTCTTCTTGGCAGGGGAATTCAGGTCTTCATCTCCAGGAAAAAGATCCCATTTTTGTAGAAGAGAGAAAGCTTCTTTTGGTGCGGTGAGAGACCAGGTAGTGCCATTCCTTGATATTAGTAGCTTGACCGGATATCCCCATTTGTATGGTATACCGTGCTCTCTCAGGACTTTTGTAGCTGCGGAAAATTCTCTCCTTCTGTTGAGTGTGGTTGCAGACAAATTCGAGAACACCAACACTTTCTGGAACCTTTCCGGTAATTCCTTGGTCGCGTTGGCGGCTCTGGCTACTGCTTCTTTCAAGTGATAAAAGTGAAGCCTGGCTATGACATCTCTAGGGGCCGAGGCAGGTACACTCTTGGGTTTGGGTATACGGTGCGCTCTGTCGATCAGCAGATCCCTTTCATCAGAGTCAGGGAGAAGTGCCACAAAGTAATCTGTAAGATAATCTTTAAGGCAGTCCGGCTCAATGGACTCAGGGATACCCCTGAAACGGAGGTTGTTTCTTCGGGACCTGTCCTCGAGGTCCGCTAGCTTTAGTTTGATCGCCATAATATCTTCCTCCGATTCATTATGCGCATCAACTAGTGAGTTGTGCGCTTCAGCAAATTGTTCCATCTTATTCTCCAGATGGGAGGTTCTATCTCCTATACTTGTGATTTCAGTATGGAGGACTGATAAAGCATTATTAATATCTGTTTGCAGAGATTGCCTGAGGTCGCTTAACATGGCTCTCATTGCTTGTTCAGATATAGGTGCATTTGAGGAATTGTTAGGCTCAGCAGGGGTTAAATACACCCTGGTGCATGGTGTGGCTGGTGTTAACTCAGGTGGCAGCGCAGTGCATATATTAACCCCTTAGTGACCACCCATACGCCTTTTTACGGCGGTCACTAAGGGGCCTTAGGCTGGGCCGCCGCTTTTTCACGGCGGCCCAGTCTAAGCGCTGCACGGGTCTCCCGTGCAGCGGGGAGCACGGGCCCGGCTCTCACATGAAAGCCGCGGCCCTGCTCTAACAGCCCGGACCGGCAGGAGTGCCGTTCCGGGCTGTTTAACACTTTACATGCCGTGGGCAATGGCGCCCGCCGCATGTAAAGTGCTGACAGAGGGAGCGGTCTCCCTCTGTCTCCCATCGGCACCCTGCAAAAGCGATCGCAGGGTGCCGATGTGTGGGAAGGCTGGCAGGGGTCTGATCTAGGCCCCAGACCAGCCTTGAGTACATTACCAGCAGGCTGCGCCTCTCTGGCGCAGCCTGCTGGTCAAAGTATGAATAACATTGCCATTAAAATGCAATGCACTATAGGAATAATGCATTGCATTTTAAAGGCAATCAAAGTATTGTTTGTTATAGTCCCTCTGTGGGACTATTAAGTGGTAAAAAAAAGTTTAAAAAAAAACACATTTTTTCTATTAAAAAAATCCCATAAAAAAAAAAATTACTCTTTTTTTTCCATTGAAAATAAGCTTTTCAATGAAAAAAATTGCAAAAAAAAATCTCCCCCATATGTTTGGTATTGCCACGTCCGTAACGACCCGTACTACATAAATATCACAAAAATTAGCCCCTACGGTAAACACAATTAAAAAAAAATTAAAAAAAAAAAAGACAATTGCTAATTTATTCTTAGTTGCCACCAAAAAAACGTTATAACAAGCGATCAAAAAGCGTCATTTACTAAAAAAGGATACCAATGAAAAGTACAAGTTGTCCCGCAAAAATTAAGCCCTGACACAACTCCATAGAAAGAAAAATAAAAAAAAAATTTGTTCTTGGGAATCAGCAATGCAAAAACTTTTTTTTTCTTTTAAAAAAAGGATTTTATTGCAAAAAAGTAGTAAAACGCAAAAAAAACTATATGTATTTGGTATCATTGTAATCGTATTGATCCAGAGAATAAATATATGTTGTAATTTATACCGAAAAATGATCGCCGTAAAATTTATAACGTAAAAACGCAGTGGTGGTATTGCAATTTTTCCCATTTCCCTCCCAGAAAGAGTTAATCAAAGTTAATCAGAAAGTTATCTGTACCCCAAAATGGCACCATTAAAAACTACAACTTCTCCCGTAAAAAATAAGCCCTCATACATCTATATAGACGGAAAAATGAAAAAGTTATAGCTCTTGGAACGCAACGATGAAAAAAGAAAAAAAAACGCTTGGTCACTAAGGCCAAAAACAGGCTGGTCACTAAGGGGTTAAGGTTTCTGGCATCTGCTGCAGAAGGAGTGAGCAGAGTCTTATTGCTGCTGTCTGCTCCCACTCCTATTGAGCCCGCGCTCCTCTTCCTGTTATCTGAGGTAGACGCACCTCGTGGCGGTGAGTCGGCGCCATCTTTGTTCCTATCTTGGAATAGGGCTGTGAGTTTTACCGGGGCCGTGCCCTTTTTCCTCGCCTTGCCCATGCCTAAAAAGCTCACCGGGAGGTCCCTGAGAGTGTCGGCCGTGATGTGGACGAATCTCCTGCTGCCTGCGCGGGTGTGGGATGCTTTAAAGCCGCTTTGTTGTCGGGTGAGCTGCGGAGCTCACGGCACTCGCGTCTTCTCAGCTCCGCATCCGGCCACGCCCCCCCGGTGCAAAATGTTTTAATAAAACCGTATTGTAAAATTGCTTCAGATAAAAATAAACATTTCAGTAAAAAAATGTCCCTAAAGGTGTCTACAGGCTTGAAAGAGACAATCACATAGAAAGCCACTGATGCTGGATCCAAGTGCAAGGCTGCTTACAGTCCAGTTACAAATTCTGTATGACCATCAACTTAAATAACACAAGCAAATGATACAGAAAGTATATCACAACATTTTGGGATCTTTCATTAAAGGGGTTGTCACAGAAAAATATTCTACAGTTTTCATACCAGCACCTGGATCTCGATACTTTTGTAACTGCATGTAATTAAAAAGTATAGTCAGTCAGCTATTCAATTAAATGTATCTGTATAGCGCCACCTGCTGTTTGTTTTTTTTACTCATTACTTTGTCCGGATCACTGAGATGGTCGCACACGCTCAGTTTCATCCTTCAACTGCCTACTGAGCTGTGATAAGGAGAGAACTGCAGCAGAAAGGGCACGTGCCTCTGAGCTATAGCAGAAAGGACACTCCCCTAGAGCTGCCAGCTTGATATAAATTTAAGCAGACAAATTGGAGCATTGAATGGGGAGATCTCTGGATCCATGTGAGGTACAGGGCTGGTTCTAGCTTTGTTAGAAAGAGATCATCATGTACTATATCATGTCTGATTTTCATTTTTTACATTAATCATGGGACATCGATTATAGATATCATTTTTAAAGCTCTAAATCTTCTGCTTCCTTTCAAACAGTATGTGATAAAGCCGCCTGCAGCCACCACTAAGGGGAGCTCAGTGCATATGAATTTATACAGTTACCATTGGAAGATGACAAAATCTCTATGCACTGAGCTCCCTCTACTGGCAGCTGGAGGAAAATGCCACTGTATTATGTCGGTAAAGGAAGAGTTCACCACCGATCTCTGATCCTCACTATGGGTCCCACATCAGTTGTGTGGTCGGCCAGAATAGTGGCCATACCCCTGATCTATATTATACCAAAAGAAGACAGCCAGAAAATAATAATAGCTGTAATTTTTACCTCAAGCCGGCGTGTCAACCGACTGACCTCAGACCTGTCTTCTTCACCGCTGCTTTTCATCTCCATCCTCTGGTGTCTTCTCTGTACTCTTTCATAGGTTTTTTTCAATTTGTTCAACTACAAACAAAAGGAATATGTAAGAACAAGCACATCTGGTTAGAAGGCACACGAGCTCCTCAAGATAACCGCGTTACCACACCGACGAGCGTGTAAGGAGTCCACTTTTTCAACCATACTTCATTTTAACATGGGCGACATTTCCAGGGTAAGGGATCCAAATGTTTTGACTTGTGTTAAAGGGGATTTTCCACACAGAACACTAGCCACAGGATAACTGATACATGTTTGGTGCTGGTACCCCCCCCCCCACCGTCTACCAAAACAGATGTCCCGGGACCCCCTGTTTCTTGGTAAGGAGCAACGGTCAAGCAGGAGTGCTGCTGCTCCACTCAAAGTCTTAAAGGGGTTCTGCAGTTTTTAAAAACTGATGATCTATCCTCTGGATAGATCATCATCTGATCGGCAGGGGTCCGGCACCCGGGGCCCCCGCCGATCAGCTGTTTGAGAAGGCAGCGGCGCTGCAGGAGCACTGCGGCCTTCTCTGTGTTTACCACAGGCCCAGTGACGTCACGACTAGTATCACTGGCCTGGGCGGGGCTAAGCTCTGTTCACATGAATGGAGCTTAGCCCCGCCCAGGCCAGTGATAGTAGTCGTGACGTCACTGGCCTGCGGTAAACACAGAGAAGGCCGCGGCGCTCCTGCAGCGCCGCTGCCTTCTCAAACAGCTGATCGGCGGGGGCCCCGGGTGTCGGACCGCCGCCGATCAGAGGCTGATGATCTATCCAGAGGATAGATCATCAGTTTTACAGAACTGCAGAACCCCTTTAAGGACTGAGGGAGACCACCAAGTGCTGTGGATAGGTGATACATGTCCTCTGTGGGAACACCCCTTGAGGCAGTCACTTCATGGAGTCAAACAATTAGGTTGTGCTCGCATCTTGTTAAATGAAATTTGGTGCAGGGACCAAAAATTCCAGAAATCTCCAGAATAGTAATGTAATCCCCGACATGTAAGGCACACAACTGCATGCCGCAAGGGTTTATGCACCGTATGCTTAGGATGTTAAAAAAAAAAAAGTTTACGGTAACCAACTGTGTACAAAAATACAACTGTCTGTGTTTCCTATACCGTAAAAAAAAAAATCAATCGTGTCATTACTTATTCAAGAAAAACGAAGCCAAAATGGAAAAGCCAAGTGTGAAAAACTAAGTCCACCCCATGAATCCACAGCTTATAGAACTACTTTTAGAAGCAATACGTTAAAAGTGTAACTGGCCATTTTTTCTGCTAATGTATAGGGAGAGAGATAGGGAACATTTTTCATGTACTTTATTTAGGGAAAACCTTTATTTATAGCACAAAACTTCAGCAGAAATGTCCCTTAACAGCGATCTTTTCAGAGCCCCTGCAAAGGGAGGCTTCCTACTAGCTGTGAGCCCGGTGACGTCACCGGCACTGATAGGTGGGCTTTAGCGCTGCCCTAGCCTGTAAAACAGGTTACACTGCTAGGTGGAAGCCTCCGCCTAGCAATGTAGAAATTATAAACAAAGAAGCCCTTGCACTGCGCGATACAGCACAGGGCAAGGGAGAGCTTTGGAGCATGAAATGCTTCGATGCTCATATCAGGGGAGCTGACTGGGCGAAGAAGGGGCTACGTCCGGATTCAGTTCTGAACCTGGACAACCCCCTTCAAGCATTTCACTTGGGTTGAGGACTGGACTTTGCCCTGGGCCACTGCAACACCAATCTTTTCTTTGCAGTCATTCTGGCCCAAGACCCCTAGTAAAAAGATGTGGCTGGGCAGGATGCTGCAGGGCTTGCAGGGCTAATAACGTATCCGTGCAGTGATATAGTGTAGAACGGTACCATGGAAATAACACTATACCTCGTCCTGAAAGCGTGCCAGCTGGGACTCGTACTCCGCCGTCTTGCTGCGGTTGTTCTCCTCTTGCTCTGTCAGCTGCTTTCTCAGAGACCTAATCTGCAAATGTGTACAACAGAGATGTGCATTCAAAGATCTAGTTCTCTGTCCTCGACAAGCAGGCCAGACAATCATCATATAGTAACAGAATGAGGTGCTCAATCTATCGTGTTAGGGTCAGTTCACATATGTGGAAACCAACTCTGGCAGTAGAACACACTACCGCATTTACCGTATCCAGCACAGTGGAAGACTGCAGCACACTGCCAGACTAATAGGATCCGACAGGGATCTGGCTGCTTTCTGGTATGCATGCAGCAGTACTTGTCTGGTTGAAAGCCAGGGGCCGGAGCAGACTACCGGAGATGGTTGTCACATACGTCAAAGAGGTGAGACCAAAGCCAAATGTCTTCTCAAAACTCCTGACCAACGAAGAAAGCGTTACCACACATTATGCGTCTAGGTAAGTGTTTCTATTTTCTGGTATTGAGTTTCCGCTCCTGTTTTGTCCTTATTCATTGAGAGCTCTATTAGGGTGCATAGGACAAGGGTTCTAGCCCCTAAGGGGGCTAATAGGAAATAAAAGTAAACAAAAAAAAAGTTAAAAAAAACCACCAAAATACACACAAGTTTAAATTCCCCTTCCTAATTTTACATATAAAATATATAAACAATAACTAAATAAACATTAGGTATCGCCATGTCCAAAAAGTCCAAAGTATTAAAATATTAAAAGATATCTCCTATGTGGTCAACGCCGTAACAAAAAAAATAAATAAAAACCGCACCATTTGCCATTTTTTAGTCACCTTGTCCCCCCAAAAAAATAGGATAGGACTGTTCTATTATGGGGTGGAAGTTTTATAAAATGCGGAATGCACGCGGCTTTTTTTGGTGTTTTTATTTTTTCGCAGGGTATCAAAGTATCGCAATACTTTTTTATGGTATTGAAACCGAATCAAAATTTTGGTATCGTGACAACCCTAAATAGGACTGTTCTATTATCTCCTGCAAGTCTTTTTGTTAATTATAAGTACAGTGGGAAAAAAGTATTTAGTCAGCCACCAATTGTGCAAGTTCTCCCACTTAAAAAGATGAGAGAGGCCTGTAATTGACATCATAGGTAGACCTCAACTATGAGAGACAAAATGAGAAAAAATCCAGAAAATCACATTGTCTGATTTTTAAAGAATTTATTTGCAAATTATGGTGGAAAATAAGTATTTGGTCAATAACAAAAGTTCATCTCAATACTTTGTTATATATCCTTTGATGTAAGTCTTCACAAGGTTGGCACACACTGTTGCTGGTATGTTGGCCCATTCCTCCATGCAGATCTCCTCTAGAGCAGAGATGTTTTGGGGCTGTCGCTGGGCAACACAGACTTTCAACTCCCTCCAAAGGTTTTCTATAGATAGGCCGCTCCAGGACCTTGAAATGCTTCTTACGAAGCCGCTCCTTCGTTGCCCTGGCGGTGTGCTTGGGATCATTGTCATGCTGAAAGACCCAGCCACATTTCATCTTCAATGCCCTTGCTGATGGAAGGAGGTTTGCACTCAAAATCTCACGATACATGGCCCCAATCATTCTTTCATGTACACGGATCAGTCGTCCTGGTCCCTTTGCAGAGAAACAGCCCCAAAGCATGATGTTGCCACCCCCATGCTTCACAGTAGGTATGGTGTTCTTTGGATGCAACTCAGCATTCAATCTCCTCCAAACACAACAAGTTGTGTTTCTACCAAATAGTTCTACTTTGGTTTCATCTGACCATATGACATTCTCCCAATACTCTTCTGGAACATCCAAGTGCTCTCTAGCAAACTTCAGACAGGCCCGGATATTTACTGGCTTAAGCAGGGGGACACGTCTGGCACTACAGGATCTGAGTCCCTGGTGGCGTAGTGTGTTACTGACGGTAGCCTTTGTTATGTTGGTCCCAGCTTTCTGCAGGTCATTCACTAGGTCCCCCCGTGTGGTTCTGGAATTTTTGCTCACAGTTCTTGTGATCATTTTGACCCCACGGGGTGAGATCTTGCGTGGAGCCCCTGATTGAGGGAGATTATCAGTGGTCTTGTATGTCCTCCATTTTCTAATTATTGCTCCCACAGTTGATTTCTTCACACCAAGCTGCTTGCCTATTGCAGATTCAGTCTTCCCAGCCTGGTGCAGGTCTACAATTTTGTTTCTGGTGTCCTTCGACAACTGTTTGGTCTTCACCATAGTGGAGTTTGGAGTGATTGTTTGAGGTTGTGGACAGGTGTCTGTTATACTGATAAAAAGTTCAAACAGGTGCCATTACTACAGGTAATGAGTGGAGGACAGAGGGGCCTCTTAAAGAAAGTTACAGGTCTGTGAGAGCCAGAAATCTTGCTTGTTTGTAGGTGACCAAATACTTAATTTCCGCCATAATTTGCAAATAAGTTCTTTAAAAATCAATGTGATTTTCTGGATTTGTTTTCTCATTTTGTCTCTCATAGTTGAGGTCTACCTATGATGTCAATTACAGGCCTCTCTCATCTTTTTAAGTGGGAGAACTTGCACAATTGGTGGCTGACTAAATACTTTTTTCTCCCACTGTATATGTGTTTAAATTTGGCGACTATATTTTTCAGTTCTGGAGCCAATGGCTCCTAGGTATTTTTCTGGAGCACTGTGAATGTTTTCCCACAAATCTCTTTATCAATCTGCTCAGCTCCTCCTGCTCTATAACATGCTGCCTGAAGATTATGTTGCATTTTGTGGTGACAAGTTCTCTTTCAATATAAAATATGGGTTGATGAGGCCAAAAATGAATAAGCATTCTGAATGATTACAATTAAAAAAAAATTACTTTAATGAAACGACCTATTTACAAAATCAAGTTTTTATGTTAAACATAATTTTAAAGAATTTTTGATGATGTTATATTTAAAGGGGTTATTACAGACTAAAAAATGTCCCCCATTTGCCCGGGCCCCTCACATTTGATATACTTACCCCGCTTCCTGTGCCACTTCTGGTCCCTGTACCGCCCTGCTACTTCTTCCTGTGCGCGGATTAAAACATCCGGTGTCGGGGGAGAAGCAGCCAATGGCAGGTGGGGACGAGTCTCCCAAGCATCCCGGTGACCCTGCCATTGGCTGCTCCCCCCGACACCAGATGTTTTAATCTGCGCACGAGGAGAAGCAGTAGTGGCGGTACGGGGACCAGGAGTGGCACAGGGAGCAGGGAGCCAGGTAAGTATATTCAGTGTGAGGGGCTAGGGCATATGGGGCCATCTTTTAGTCTCGGATAACCCCTTTAATTCCCCACGTCACTATCTACATAAAAAAAAAAAATCTTAAATTCCTGCAGTTTTCACATTGTCCATTAACATGTACTACGTCCTGTTCTCTATGGCTTACTTATCAGTAGTCAAGTCATTATCATCACAGGCAGGATTCCAATGACAGATACACAGGCAGATTTATCAGCAGATTCCGCTGTGGAACTGCAGCAAAATCCATGGCTAATAATCTGCCCTGTCAGGACACTTGGCAGCACTTCCTTTCTTCAAGAATACTTCAGAAGAATACTTAGAATGCTACATTTTGACGTTCCTCTGTTAAACTTCCTAAAATGTATAAAAATACTGACAATTGTGTGTTACTAGTTGGGCATGAATCTGTCCCTATGTGGTCTGACGCTATCCAATCAGCGCTGCCAGTGTCAGACTGTGTAGGGACACAATCCTTTGACGTGGGGCATGGTAACGCCCTGTTGTCTATTTAGTAATTGATATTCAGGAGGAATAAAAGAGGAATTGTCCAACGCAGAACTATGGATAAAGCTGCTCCAGAATGGTTAGCAGTTTCTCACAAATGGCTCGGGTGTCAGTACAAGAAGTGCACATGATACATCCATGTCCACCTCTGTAAGCAGGAGATCCCACCTCTTGGGTCAGACGTTCTTCTCGTGTCCTCGCAGCGCTGAGCTCCTGATCTCGGAGCTGTAGGAGAGTGTTGAGGGTCTCGGTATGGGCTTCCCACTCGGACTTTTTGTGCTCCAGCATTATATCGATCTGCCTCATCAGTTCTTGCAGTTCAGCTTCACAGGAACCAAACAGTGTTCTGATAAAATACAAGGTGGGGACTTGGATTATTAGGGTGCAATTCTTCCATATAGATGTGTGTCCATGTAAAGGCTCATAGACATAGACCACATGTGTAATACTCACCCCATCATCTTCTTCTTCTGCATTCCTTGTAACAAAGCCTCCATCCTGAGCACGGGAAGCCTGCAGGAACCAGAAACACATGAGAGCCGTGCAGAAACCAGTTACATGGGCGTACGTTTCATCTGTGTATGGCCAAGTGACAACCTCTGCACGTTGGTATGTGGCACTGCCACCTGCACCCTGGCACTACCTGTCACCTCCCCTCACATGTCAGTTAACTTGCATTCTGGAGCAAGTTGTGCTTTTCCTATATTATTTCTACTAGACACTATAAATGATTTGCCAGCAGTCTGAAATAAAGGTCCAGATGGGTGTTACCAGTTGGGGCGTGTCCCTGCACAGTCTGACACTGTCCAATCGGTGCTGTCAGATAATGCAGGGTCACACCCAACTATAACTAAGGGATGGCCCTTTATTGCAGACTACTGTCAATTCAGTCATAAACGTCTAATAGGAATAATACAGGAACATCGCAATATAGAGTATACTGATAAAGTGCACTAGAATTGTTATTACAGGCAAGCAGTTACTAAAACAGATATGTCCGGAGAGGTGACAGGTCCTCTTAAAGGGGGTTGTCTCATCTCGCCATTTAGCGCTGGCTGGGGAAGTGGAGGCACAGAAACAACAGGCGTTCCGCTGTTTCCATAAATCCCAGTAGCAGTGAATAAGAGCTACTCAAACAGCATAGCACAGCAGGCTGTACAGGGGAGTTACAGAAACAGCATAGCTCCCATACACAGGTATGATGGGACTTGTAGTTCTACAGTCCAAAGCCTTTTCAGCTTTCTGCCACATGCACTCACTTAGTTCATTGTATTTATTATAAGAGTGAGTATAGCACTGCACAGAAGTGCAGACTCAGACGGCCACACATAACATACACAGGACATACCCCCCGAAAAGGCTCTTCTCACTCAGGCAGTGATGTCCCGGTAATAATCCGGACGTTCAAAATACCGGAGCAGTTTTAAAAGGAGAATAACATCTCTTTTGCACACAGTCCGCGTACATCGCCATTTTGTTGAAGACCGGCTGTAGTAATATGCAAGCGCGCGGTGCGAACAAAAATGGCGGCTGCAGGGGAGAGAGTCTAGTGGAGCAGAAGGGGCTCTAGTGTTTAGACTGGGGATGGCGCGCTGAGAAGGGGAGGAGCCGGCGTAGTGTTAGATTGAGCAGTGTGAGGGGTGCGGTAACGTGAGGAGCAGGTTGTGCGAATGAATTATTAGCGGTTTTTACTTTATGGACACGGGTGTTTGAAGCACTTGTATATGGCGTTATGTCATGTGGCTGGGTTACGGGGTAACTGGTGCTTGGCTGGTATATGACATACAGGTTGAAATGTCATGGGGGGCTGTGTGAGTGACTACCTCATGGCACTCCCTCTGGACTGGACATATTAACCCATTGTAACAAGAGTGCTGTTTTGCTACCTTTTCGAAAATCTCCCTCAAATTTGTCCAGTGTGAACATAGCTCCACCAGGCCACACTGGCTGGAACTTTTTTTCTGGTACTGTCATGAGGACACTGTGATATTGGTTACGGTAGGGTGACCAGACGTCCTCTTTTCCCCGGACATGTCCTACTTTTGGGCATTAAAAAAATGTCCGGGGGGAATTTAAAAATCGTCCGGGATTTTGTTGGACTGCCTCAAACTGTTTGAATCAAACATAATTTATGTTTATGTGCAACAAAGTCATTTTAACTTTTAAAATGGCCTTTAGGGTTAAAAATAATAAAAACAAACTCACCTTTTCCACTTGTTCGCAGCGCAGCCGTTCCGGTGTCTTCTTTCCTGGCCTTGCAGGACCTTCAAAAGGACCTTTGGTGACGTCGAGCGCGGTGACGTCACCAAAGTCCTGCAAGGCCGGGAAAGAAGACACCGGAAGGGCTGCGCTGTGAGCAAGTGGAAAAGGTGAGTTTGTTTTTATTTTTAACCCTTTAGGGTAAATGCACACGATCAGGATTTATCTGCGGACAATCCGCACTGAAATCCGCAGGTGTTCTCAGTGAAATTTGTGCGGTAAATCCGCACCAATTGGTGCGGATTTGCGTGTGGATTTTTTTTTTCAAGTGAATGGAGAAAATCCTCATGAAATCCAGACAGGAAAAATAAAATAAATTGACATGCTGCGGATTGTAAAATCCGCACTAAAACATCCGCATCGTGTGCATTGAGAATTTCAAATTGTCATAGAATATAATGTACATGACCTATGGACCGGATTTCCGCACATAATCCTGATTGTGTGCATTTACCCTTAGGGGTAAGAATATACCATCTCCTCCCAGTGTAGGAAAATATCAGCCCTGAACAGCCTCCTCACTACTCATGTCTGATCTGATATCAGAGTCAGACAGACGTCACTCATCTATTCTTGTGTTCACCCTAGACTGAGTCCCAGTGACTGGTGAGGTGACACCTCCTCTGTCTGATCTGCCTTCACTGACCTTAGAGAGTCCCCTGGTGACACCTCCTCTGATCTGCCTTGTGACACTAACCCTAGAGTCCCAGTGACTGTCACCTCCTCTGATCTGCCTTGTAACACTGACAGAAGGTTAGGAGAGGTTCTTCCAAGGCCTTTATATTATAATTACTGAACTGCAGGATTCGCACACCCACGTCGTCGTCGTCTCATGTGCCTGGTGTGGACTGGAGTCCAGTCAGTGCTAGTCTGTTCCATTCCACTCCATTGTAGGTGTTTCTAATATTGTGTGTGAAGAAGAAAGTGTGTGCTTGCACTAAGTGACAGTCTACCCCCAAGTGTTTAAGAGCGAAAGGCAGCACATGTGTGTCCGCCGGTTCTGGCAATCATAATGCCAAAATGAAAGTGTATGTTTATGGAGGAATTAAAGAAAAAATTCAAGTGCTTTTGCCAGGGTCGTGATCCATATGAGGCAGAGTGCTTATGTGTCTGTGGCAAATAAAGGTGCCAACGACCTGCAGGTGCACATCAATTCCACAAAGCACGCAAAAGCAGCCAGGGGAGAGAGCTCTTTGGCTAAAGTCACAGATTTCTTTGTGACAAAGTCAGACAGTGTAGCCGTCACTACAGCTGAAGGCAGCTTTGCTTTTCATATAGTTAAGCACCACGAAAGTTATAGGTCAATGGACTGCATATCTGGCTTGTTAAGGAAGGCTTTCATAGACTCTCCAACAGCTCAAAAATTCTCATATGCCCAAACGAAGACTGAAGCCATTGTAAATTCTGTGATAGCCCCGCATTCTGTTGACGTTGCTTTAGAAGCACTTCAAGGTTTTCCCTACTGTGGCGTCTCCACTGATGGCAGCAACCATGGAGCAGTAAAACTGTTCCCTCTGCTGATCCAATATTACGACTGGAAGAATGGTGGTGCGCAAAGCAAATTAATTGAAATCAAAAGCACCCCAAATGAATCAGCTGACACCATTGCTCAGTACATAAAAGACACACTGCAAAAGAAGGGAATCTTTTCTAAATGCATTGCATTTGCTGGGGATAATTGCAATACAATGTTTGGAGGAATCCGGCGTAATGAGGAAGGAAAGAATGTTTTTGCAAATTTAAAGAAGTCCCTATAGAACACCGCTCTTATTGGTGTTGGCTGTCCAGCTCATATCCTGAACAATTGTGTTCACCATGGCGCAGACACACTAGACCTTGACATTGAGCAAATCATTTTCAAAATCAATCACCACTATCTACACTGTCCGAACAGAGAATTTGAAAGAGTATTGTGAGTTTGCTGTTGTTAATTACAGGGCTCTCCTCTCTCACAGCAAGACACGATGGCTGTCATTATTCCCAGGGATTGAGCGATTACTGCAAATGTATCCAGCTTTGAAAGCAGTCTTTTTGTCCCAGGCCACCAGTGCAGATCAAGACGTTTTTTCAGGATGAGTTCAGTGAGATTTACCTGTGGCAAATGCATTCACTGATGTCAGTGTTTCAGTCCAATATTCAAGAGATGGAGAGGGAGGATAACTGTTGTGGAGGTGAAGAGGATTCTGAACAAGGTCCAGAGCTTGCTTCATGAGCGCAAGATGAACAACTTCATGCCTCTCAAAGTCAAGACTATGCTGGCTCAAAAGCAGAAAGATGGATATGGGCCAAGGTGTGACCATTTCAGTGCTTAGGTTCAGGGCCTGAACAGTTCATGTCTCGACTACCTTCAGAAATGGATGGCACCCATGGAGGAGTTCTCTACTTTTATGTGGATGGATCTGAGTGAAATTCCAGACTGGAATGATGTAGAGGCCTGCATCAAGAACCTGGCTAAAAAGGGAGTTGAAGTTGATGATGCAAAGTGCTTTGATCAGGTCTCCAATCTCAAGAAATTCATTGAGAAAAATGGTGCAGAATTCAGCGATCTACAAGCACATCAGAGGTGGACCAAATTTTTTGAAAGGTCAAAAAGTGTTGATTTTAATTCAGAACTGCTCAAAATTCAGTTTTTTTTTTGCCATACCTGCCCACAATGCAAATGTGGAGCGCATCTTTTCACTGATGCAAGCACAGTGGACGAAGGAGAGGAATCGCATGTCTGTGGATTCACTGAAAGGGATTTTGTGCACCCAGTACAATTTCAGGAACATAACCTGCAAAGATTTTCATACCTACTTAATGGGTAATCGTAAACTGTTGAAAGAGATGCAGTCTTCTGACAAATGCAGACCCCGCAGGAGGAGGACTGAAGAGGAGCCTTTTTTTTTCAAGGCTGAAGAGGAGCCTTTTTTTTCAAGGCTGAAGAGGAGCCTTTTTTTCAGGGCTGAAGGGAAGCCTTTTTTTCAAGGCTGAAGAGGAGCCTTTTTTTTCAAGGCTGAAGGGAAGCCTTTTTTTTCCAGGGCTGAAGAGGAGCCTTTTTTTCAGGGCTGAAGGGAAGCCTTTTTTTTCAGGGCTGAAGAGGAGCTTTTTTTTCAGGGCTGAAGGGAAGCCTTTTTTTTCAGGGCTGAAGA
Source organism: Rhinella marina (assembly GCA_900303285.1). Lineage (NCBI taxonomy): Eukaryota > Metazoa > Chordata > Amphibia > Anura > Bufonidae > Rhinella > Rhinella marina. Next base: position 160,160 of record ONZH01029102.1, read on the forward strand.
GGAGCTTTTTTTTTCAAGGCTAAAGGGAAGCCTTTTTTTTTCCAGGGCTGAAGAGGAGCCTTTTTTTCAAGGCTGAAGAGAAGCCTTTTTTTTCCAGGGCTGAAGAGAAGCCTTTTTTTTTCAGGGCCAAGGAGGAGCCTTCGCTTTTTTTTATTATTCTTTTTTTCTTGACTATCACTATTACACTAAATGTCAGTGTATGTTTTTGTTAGTGTACTATGTTGTTTTGTGCTGTTCAATAAATGCAATGTTTACACAGGACACCATGTTATTTGTGTCATATCATACACTGATACATCGATGACCACCCGCCCCCCGGAAAAGAAAAGGTGTCCTCCTTTTCATAAACCTAAATCTGGTCACCCCAGGTTATGAATTCTCCACTTTTTTTTTAATTCACTCCTGGTTTTGGCTTCCAAAAGTGCATCAGTAAACCTGACCGCGTGGCCATAGCCTAAAGGTGTTGATGATCCATCAACAAACGAGCAAAATGGTGATTTTGTTTTTGTTACTTGTTTACTCGTTATACCTGAATAAAGAAGCACCATTGGAAAGCACTGGTCCAGGGCCCTGTCTATTGTCCTAGGTCTGTGTCAGCCTCTCGGGCATGTTGATGCTTCCATGGGACAGATCTGTAGACTGGATTTGGAGCAGGATTCCTCTTTTGGTAGGAAGGTCCTACAAGATGTGCTGCCCCTAGATGATTTAACCTGGAGGACGACAGCGATAACTAGAATACACTAACCAGTAATTCCTTTTTCAGAGGGTCTTTCATGACAACATGGCCTATAGCCCCCCCCCCCAAAAAAAGCATTCATAATGAGGTGATGTGTGGTCTGTCCATGTAGTTCAGCCTGTTATTCTACAAGTTGATTCAGAAGAAGGCAAAAAAAATCCCTGTGAGGTAGAAGCCAATTTTTCTCACTTTAGGGAACAAATTCCTTCCCGACTCCAATCAGGGAATCAGAATAACTCCTTGGATCAACGACCCCTCTCTAGTAACTATAACCTTTAATATTATTATCCTCCAGAAATACATCCAGGCCCCTCTTGAACTCTTTTAGTGAACTTACCATCACCACCTCCTCAGGCAGAGAGTTCCATAGTCTCACTGCTCTTACTGTAAAGAATCCTCTTCTATGTTTGTGTACAAACCTTCTTTCCTCCAGACGCAGGGGATGTCCCCTCGTCACAGTCCTGGGGATAAATAGATGATGGGAGAGATCTCTGTACTGACCCCTGATATATTTATACATAGTTATTAGATCTCCCCTTGGTCATTTTTTTTAACGTGAATAACCCTAATTTTGATAGTCTTTCTGGGTACTGTAGTCCACCCATTCTAGTTATTACTTTAGTTGCCCTCCTCTGAACCCTCTTCAGCTCTGCTATGTCTGCCTTGTTCACAGTATTCCACATGTGGTCTGACTAGTGATTTGTCTGGTTCTCCCAGGCCAAGCACTGAAGACAAGCTAGAGGAGGACCCAATGTATTCCTCCTGTCCCTGCCTGGTGTAACACCCCAGAGTGGTGTTACAGTTCCTACACCCTGCTACTGTCTTTTATAGCTAACACCAATGCCATATTTGTATTTCTTTCCAGATTCTTCGCAAGTATGCCTTAATATTACTGTTATTCAACTGTTGTGTTCATGTATTATGCCTGGTTCACTAGCAGGTGGCAGTGTATATGGCGGAGCTATATTTACATAGAATGAAACTCACCAATCCATTCTCCTCCTTTGGGTAGAAGTCAGGGCTGTTGAGTCGGAGTCGGTGACCATTTTGGTGGAGTTGGAGTCGGTATAAAATGGACCGACTACTAAAATATATAATAATTTGGTACATTTAGTTCAATGCAGTATGTGCTGAATATATTTTTAGAAGAATTTGAAACATGATGAAATATCCTATAAATGTCTGTTCTTGAACTAAGGATCTAGGCTTTTAGTTGAGATGAATGTGTGCTGCCCTTTATATAGATGCTCAGAAATGAAGCTCCTTTGCTACAGATCAGAGGAAAAAGGCACTGGGAAGGAATGGCTTCACTCATCTCAAATCTGGAGAAAACAGGATTAAAGGGGGTTTCTCACTAGTTACAAATATTAGTTTTCAACATAAAGGGGCAGTTAAAAGAAGACATTTTCTAAATACAGTCGGTCATGAGCTATAGACAGTTTAGCAGGTCTCTGACTGCACACAGGTTTCTATGGTAACCTGCAGACCAGAAAGACTGTTATCTGACTGGCTGAGAGCAGGAGTGACCTCAGTAAGCAAAATGTGTTGAGGACTGAGAATCATGGCTTTACCTGTAATTGTGTTAGAGATCACAACCTCCTGCTCTGTCAGAGTAAGTTAATATATGCTAATAACTGCTGGAGACCCCACCCCATGGCCTGAGGAGACAGAGTGAATGCAAACTGCCTTTTGGCCAGTGAATCAATGTGCTCAGAAAACCCCTTTTAGGCAAGTACTTCTTAGTATATCTAAACTTTCAATAAACTGTGCATAAATCACTTGTCCAGTGCATGTTCTCTCTGTATGCTTTATGTTTTAGTTTGCTTTTCCTCTGAGCTCATGTTTGGAGAGGTTAGCTGCTCTTATGGCTTCTATATGCTGCTGATGCAAAACACCTAGGGCCTTATGTATGAAAACTGTCTAGGTGTAGAAGTTTCTTTGTTGCCCATAGAAACCAATTAGAGCGCCCCTTTCATTTCATATAGTGCTCTGGAGAAATGAAAGGGGAGCTCTGATTGGTTGCTATGGGCAACAAAGAAAGTCTTAGACCTAGACAGTTTTCATACATCAGGCCCTTAGTGAGCTGTACCCAGAGAAGTCTGATACTGAAAGTTCAGAGTAAAGAGATCCAGTAAAACATATATTACAAACACTTTTTGTCATGACATAGCTGTACTATTGATTTATGCAAAGTTTGTTTAAAGTTATCACTTAAACATGCGCCATGTATGAGGGAGTCGGAGTCGGGGCTTTGGCTTACCGACTCCACAGCCCTGGTAAAAGTGGGCCAGTCCTGCTTCCTACCAGTAGTGAGGGGTGGCAGTTCTAGTTTGTTTCGGTTTAGACTCCATATTGGAGCCGAGAAGATCTGAAAGAAGTAGCAGTCAGAGGAAATTGTTCTTAAGCTGAAAATAAGTTATTTGCTGAGTGTCAGGAGGGGAATAACAGTCGACGGCACCCCATCCAAGGATACTAGAACAGACCTAAAGTATAGAAACCAGACTTAAGCAGCTTGAGTTTAGTTCAGCACAGAGACAGCAGAGTATTTAAGCAAGCCTGTCCGTATAGCAAAGAAAGAAAGTAAAGCTATCAAGTTTGCCTACCAGTTTATGCCAAAGCATGCAAATCATTTAGACGAAAGTTTATTCAAGTAAAGCTGCCGTTAAATTGCACATTAAGGTCTGGACTCAGGTTATTTTTCCTCAATCCCTCAATTATTCCCCATTTTTAATGCTATGGAGCCAAAGCCTGGGATCCCGCTGTATACAGGTAGGAGCACCGTGACACACATAGGCTGCACCACACCTCTCGGCATTCCAACTAAGGGTACATTCACACGACCGTGTTGAGTCCTTTCCGTTTTGCGGTCTGCAAATAACTGAAACGTGTGTCCGCATTTTGCGGAAGAATGGCTTCCGAATGTGTTCCGCAGGTCTTCCGTTTTTTACGGTCCACAAAAAATGGAAGGTTTAAAAAAAAAAAAAGAGAAAAAAAAAAGAATAATTCATAGTTGTCAAAGCCTTCAATTATACGGATCCATAGACTTGAATGGGGCTGCGGACCGATCTGTGCGGACAATAGTAGGACAAGCTTCATATTCTTGCGGACCAGAAATGCGGAAATACGGATGCGGACAACATACTGAATGTTGTCCGCACATTTTATTCACCCATATGAATGAATGGATCCGCATCTATTCCGCAAAATGCGGAACGGATGTGGATCGGACGCGGATAAAATTATACGGTCGTGTGAATGTACCCTAAACCTGGGATGCGATAGAGCCCTGGGGGGCAGCATGTTGCACTGGTGGAGCAGGGTCACCCCTGTGGAAATGCTGTCATGAAGGACTCTTGAAAAGGGAATTGCCCTTAACGGTAAGGCTACTTTCACACTTGCATTGTTGTAGTACAGAGAGGAGGGTGTAGTAATGATCAGCAGTCTTCGTTGCCATAGCCCCACATCACCACAGTCTGTCCTGTCCATCCTCTGTGTACTTTATGCCTCCTTATGAACTCCATTCCTACAGAGATTCAGTTGATCTTATCATCTGTATTCAGGATCACAATCCCTGACAAGGAGAGGCGGATGAGATCTTTAGCTCAGTGTTGTGAAGTAACTTGTCCTCCTGTGTGATTAGGACAGGTTTTGTGTGTATTAATAGGACGGTGGCCATTTTATTTCTCCTAATGATTGCTCCTCAGACAAAACAAGCCATTATAACTGAGAAAAGGTATTTAGGAATATATTTATAATAAAGTAATATTTACATATAATCATTTTCCTAATTCCCAGAGAACCCCTTTAAGCAACACCCCTTCCCTGTAGCTGTGGATTACTAAATCAACGCTAGGGCACCACAATATAACAGTAGGTACACTAGTATATCAGAGCATATCGTGTGTCCATTTTTTACATACGGTAATTTGATTTTGCAGCGTGCCCCTTTGAAACAGACTTTAATGAGGATAGACCACAGGAGAAGAGACTTGCCCCTACATGGATGGCACATGCCACTCTGCAGATTACTAGAATGACTTTACCATTGTGCATTACAGCGCTGACATAACCGGATTCACCGAGCTCAGCAGTAAGCGGAGCTCGGCGTGCTCATGTCCACAGCTGTTACTGCTGCTAAGCCGCTGGGTAAGTACAAGGCGCTTACACTGGCCCGGCTCTTTTTATTAATTCCCACAGTGTAACTGATAATGTCACTTTTAATGGCTTGCCAAGAGATACTGAAACTTTTAGCATTCATATTTGAGGAGTGCATGATTTAGCTGGCAATCATCAGGCTGCTCGACGCTTAGATCAGCAACAATACATACGATTCCATGTAATGACAAATGTATTTGGAAAGTATTTTAACCCTCTGCGCTAACAGTACAGAGGAAATGACTGAAGAATATTAAATTGCTGGTCGGTGTCCAATATGCAAGGAATACATCTCGTGTTCTCGGTGGTATGATCGGCGCTTCCTCACTTTCATCTTTTGCTTGTGCAAGACAAAGTAAGTGAACCCTTTGGAATAACCTGCATTTCTGCATGGATTGCTGATAAAATGCATCCTGATTGTTGTCTAAGTCACAATTCTAGACCAGCACAATCTAATAAACTAATAACACAAAGATTTGTGAGTGCACTTGTTAGGCTGAGTTCACACTTCAGTTATTTGATCAGTTATTTCCATCAGTTATTGGGAGCCAAAACCAGGTGCAGGTCAAAGACACTGAACAGGAGCAGATCTTTCCAATGTACCTTATCTCTGAGTGGGGTTCACTACTGGTTTTGGCTCAAGTAGGGCTCATGCACACGACCGTATGTATTTTGCAGTCCGCAAAAAATATGGATGATGTCTGTGTGTTTTTCGTATTTTGTGGAACGGAACAGCTGGCCCCTAATAGAACAGTCCTAACTTTGTCTGTAATTCGGACAATAATAAGACATGTTCTATTTCTTTTGTGGAACGGACAGAGTGTGCCCTTTCATGCACATGAACGTATTTTCTTTCCGTGTCTTTTTCGGGGTTTTTTACGAACTGTATGCGGAACCATTCCTTTTTAATGGTTCCGCCAAAAAACGTAAGTTGCTTCATGTGCATTCCCTTTCCATATGTCCATATTTCCTTTCCGCACAAAAATAGAACACATCACGGACAAGGATAGGACTGTTCTATTAGGGGACAGCTGTTACGTTCCACAAAATACGGAATGCACACGGACGTCATCCGTATTTTTTGCGGATTGCAAAATACATACGGTCGTGTGCATGAGGCCTAACTCAGGTTTTTTTTTGCGGACCCATTAAAATGAATGGTTCTGCAGTCCGCAAAAAAAACAAAACTGAATTGACATGGAAAGAAAATAATTTTGTGTGCTTGAGCCCTTACTGATGCATGTAACTGACCACATCACTGAAGTGTGAACTCATGTACTCGGCTGTTGGTCGGCCGTTCCATGCACTGGGGACCGCGATGCAGGTGCAACATCCGTGCAGCTGCCGCAATGGATCCAGACCCATTCAACTTGATAGGTCCGGAGGCACGGAGAGAAACCCTGTGGATGCACTCCATAGTGCTTCCGTGGGGTTCCTCGCCGACCTTCCGGATTGCAGATCCATTAATGGGTCCGCATCCGTGATGTGGGGTGCTCAAGGCCTGTGCCCACATATTTTGGACCTGCAGTACGGGCACGGCTGAACAACGGCTGTGTGGATGAGCCCAGATTAGGTGTACACGTTCACAATGCAGGGAGATAAGTAAACCCTTGATTTGTATAACCTGTAAATCCCTCTTTAGCAGAAATCACCTTCACCAAACGTTTCCTGCAGCTGCAAATATGATTTACACAAGGAATTTTAAACCATTCCCCTCTGAAAATGTGTTTCAATTGATCATTATTTCTGGGGTACCTTGCTTGCACAGTCCCCTTCAGGTAACTTTACAGCATCTTGGAAGGTTTAAAGGGGTTGTGCAGAGCTACAATATTGATGACCAGGATCAGGATACATCATTAATATCAGATAGGTGGGAGTCTGACCCCCAGCACCCCTCCCGATCAGGGGAAGTGGCGATTGTGCGAGCGCTGCTTCCTCTTCAAAATAACCTGCGCACCTTCTCTTTAAAGGGGTTGTCCGAGTTATTTTTTTGTCCTTTGTATGTTTATAACTAGTCAAATACAACAGCTTTTCCATACACTTTCTGCTTCTAAAGCTACTGGTTTATCAGATTTCACTCAGGGTCACATGACCTGTAATGTCAGCTTATCTCCCTGCTAATCTTATATTCGTGCACAGAGCCTGTACACCAGATGTCACTGTGTTGGCCACGCCCCCCTGCTCTGCTGCTGCTGCTATCTGCTCTCCCTGGATTCCTTCAGATAAAACATTAACCCCTTCAGCCAGAACACACTGAAGGCTTTACAACAGCAGCTGCAGATGTAAAGAGACACAGGAGCTGATCTGGAGGAGATGCAAAGTATTGTACAAGAACAGGTAGGGGGAAGACCCTGTGTATCAGCAGTGTCATTGTACAGCTGGGACTTGTAGTCCTACACATACAACATTCTCCTGAGTATTCCAGCAGACATGTCCCTCAGGCCAGCTCTTGTATTCACTCCCTTTACAGAGAGGGGGGGAGGGGCAGAGATTGTTATTACTGCATGTAAACAAAGGCCAGAGGAGAACCAGGAAAATGAGGAAATATAGATTTTTTTTGCCTAAAACTTGCTTAACTTAGTTATATATTGCTGCCCATCACATTTACAATACTATACTTTTTTTTCATAACTCGGACAACCCCTTTAAGTGGGACGAGCTGTTGTAATTATACTGCTCCACCTCTACAAAGAAGATGGCGCTCTGACAGTTTTGAAAAGGAAGCTGTGCTCGCATGAACACCTCTAACCCTTTAAACAGCTCATATTTGGGAGGTGTCGGGAGTTGACCCTCGACGATCTGATATTGATGACTATCCTGAGGATAGGTTATAAATATCGTAGCATTGCACAACCCCTTTGAGTCAGAGTTCACATTACCAATAGTTTTCCATTCTTCTGATCCATCAGAAGATACGTCAAAAAATGGATCCTGTAAAAAAAAACGCATCCTGTGCATCAGTCATTCACATTTAGCATCCGTTTAAGCCATTCCCATCTGAGATCTGTTTTTTAAGACTGAAAAAAAAAAAGTTTTGCATGCAGGACTTTTTTTTGCGTCTTAAAAAACGGATCTCAAACAGAAATGGCTCAAACAGATGCCAAATATATAAGGCTTTTTTTCACACTTGCGTTTCTATTTTCCGATATTGAGAGGATCTCAATACCGGAGAAAAACGCTTCAGTTTTGTCCCCATTCATTGTCAATGGGGACAAAATGTAACTGAACAGAACGGAGTGCTCCAAAATGCCTTTTGTTCCATTCTCATACCGGAGAGCAAACCGCAGCAAGATGGATCCGTCATGACCCACAATGCAAGTCAATGGGGACGGATCCATTTTATCTGACGCAATTAAAAACGGATCCGTCCCCCATTGACTTTCAATGGAGTTAATGATGGATCCATCTTGGCTATGTTAAAGATAATACAACCGGATTCGTTCATAATGGATGCAGACGGTTGTATTATCAGTAACTGAAGCATTTTTGCGGAACCCCGCAGGATCCAGTAAAAACGCTAGTGTGAAAGTAGCCTTACAAAGTAGTATTTGGTGCACAGGATCCGTTTTTTGTTTTCTTTACAGGATCCTGTTTTTTGGGTAATTGGGGCAAATTTACTAAAACTGGCCTTAGTTTCCCCCTTGTGCTGCTGCATGATTCATCTAATTTATGAGGAAGCATGTGCATCTATGGCAGTCCTTATGCAAATAAACTGTACCAGCCATCGGCTGGAGTATTTTTTTTCCCCAACATTTACACCTGTTTCCAGGCTCCCGTCCAACTGCCAAACGTGGTGTGAATTTGTCTGTGTGACTAAATATTGTTGCACGGATGGTTAAAGGGGTTATCCCATCTTCTGCCACCGCCAGGCGTAGCCCCCTCGTGGCGCTCTTAGAAACGAATGGGAGCACACCGCGCTTGCGCGGCCACCGCTCCCATTCTGCCGCCATAAATAGCCGAGCCAGCTCAATAGAAATTAATGGGAGCCGGGCCGCGCCGGGCCGCGCATTCCAAAACCCACTTTTTAAGGACCAGTTCAGGTCTGAAGTCACTTCATGAGGCTTCCATCATAGAAACCACCCAAAAATGCCCCATTTTAGAAACTATGCCCCTCAAGGTATTCAAAACTGATTTTACAAACGTTATTAACCCTTTAGGTGTTCCACAAGAATTAAAGGAAAATGTAGCCAAAATTTCAGAATTTCACTTTTTTGGCAGATTTTCCATATAAATCATTTTATTCCGAGAATAAAGCAAGGGTTAACTGCCAAACAAAACTCAATAATTATTACCGTGATTCTGTAGTTTACAGAAATTCCCCATTTGTGATCATAAACTGCTGTACAGGCACACGGCAGGGCGCAGAAGGAAAGGAACGCCAGGGCAGATTTCACTGGAAAAATTTTAAGTTGCCATGTCACAGTTGATGCACCCCTAGAGTAGGAAACTCCAAAAAACTGACCCCATTTTGGAAACTACGGGATAAGTTGGCAATTTTTTTAGTAGTATTTTAGGGTACATACGATTTTTGGTAGCTTTATATTACACTTTTTGTGAGGCAAGGTAACAAAAACTAGCAGTTTTGGCATTGTTTTTATTTTTTGTTATTTACAACATTTGACAGGTTAGATCGTGTGATATTTTTATAGAGCAGGTCGTTACGGATGCGGCAATATCTAATATGTATACTTTTTTTATTTATTTAAGTTTTACACAATATTTTTGAAGCACAAAAAAAAAAAAATCATGTTTTAGTGTCTCCATAATCATAGAGCTGTAGTTTTTTTTTGTTTTTTGGACGATTGTCTCCGGTAGGGTCCCTTTTTTTTTGCGGTATGAGATGACGGTTAGATTGGTACTATTTTTGGGGGCATATGCTTTTTTGATCGCTTGGTATTACATTTTTTGTGATGAAATGTGACAAAAATGTCTTTTTTTAGACAGGGAGAGATCATGTGATATTTTTGTAGAGCAGGTTGTTACGGACGTGGCGATACCTAACATGTATACTTATTTTTATTTATTTAAGTTTTACACAATAATATCATTTTTGAAACAAAAAAAATCATGTTTTAGTGTCTCCATAGTCAGAGAGCTGTAGTTTTTTTATTTTTTGGGCGATTGTCTCAGGTAGGGGCTCATTTTTTGCTGGACGAGATGACGGTTGGATTGGTACCATTTTGGGGTAAATACGCCTTTTTGATCGCCTGCTGTTACACTTTTTGTGAGGCAAGGTGACAAAAAATGGCTATTTAAAAAAAAAAAATTTGCGTACACCTGGCGGGGTGGACCAGGTGATGCTTTTATAGAGCTGGTTGATACGGACTCGGCGATACCTAATATGTGTACTTTTTCTTTTTTTTTTTTTTACTTCTTCAATTGGGGAAAAAGGGCGCTTTTTTTTAAACTTTATTTTTTTTCTTTTTTACACTTTTTTTACTTTCTTTTTACACTTTTTTTTTACTTTCTTTTTACATTTTTTTAAATTTATCAAGACCCATTTGGATCTTGAAGATCCAGTGGGCTTGATGGCTATACAGTGCATTGCAATAGTCATCTATTGCAATGCACTGTATCAGTGTTACACTAAGGCCCCATTCACACGTCCGTATTTTGCGGATCCGCAAAACGCGGACACCGGCAATGTGCATTCCACAATTTGCGGAACGCACATAATAGACATGCATTTTCTTGTCCGTGTATTCCGTGTATGCCATCATAAAATACAAGTGCAGCGGGGGAAGAAGGAGGCAATCGGGGGACACTACAAAGAGGGGGGGCACTACAAGGGGGGGTGGTTATAATGAATGATGAAAGAGCAGACATTTTACCTGGTTTCAGGCTGCGATCTCCAGAGATCACAGCCTGAAACCGGCATTTTAACAATGAAGCGCTGGATTGGTTAGTCTGCAGAGACTAACCAATCGGAGCACTTGCCGGCAAGGGACCACTCTGATTGGTCCCTTGTCGGTTTCCCCGAGGTCTCTGCTCTCCGGGAGAGCGGAGACTCCGGGGCTGTGACACTTTATAGTGTCACAGTCTCGGTAAGCAGTTTGGATGTCACTGTACGTCCAAATGCCGCAACTTACTTGCATTTTGGACGTACAGTAACGTCCAAATGCGCCAAGGGGTTAAATAAAAAGTAATAAGAATATTTAAAAAAACCATTAAAATATTAAAAGTTTAAATCATCCCCTTTCCCAATTTTACATAAAATATATTAACAATAAAAAAAATAAGCATATCAGGTATTGCCGCATCCGAAAATGTATGAACTATTAAGATATTTTTTAAAAACTATTGTGCGGTAAACAATGTAATGGAAAAAAATAATAAAAATTTGACATTTTTTTGTCATCTCCCTCCCCCACCAAAAAAAACTGAATAACAGTGATCAAAAAATCGTAAGTACCACAAAAATGTTATCAATAAAAACTACAGATCATCCCGCAAAAAAAACAAGCGCCCATTCAGCTCTGTGGACGGAAATATAAAAAAAGTTATGGCCGTCAGAAAATGGTGATTCAAAGAAAATTTAATTTTTTTTTCAAAGGTTTTTATTTTATTAAAAGTAGTAAAAAAAAAACAAAACTATGCAAGTTTGGTATCGCTATATTTGTATTGAACCGCAGAATAATATTATGTCAATTTTAGCACACAGTGAACACCATGATTTCAAAAACCTTGACAGAATTGTGTCATCTTATCTCTTCTTTCCTTGTACAATGACCTCTGCACAGGTCACAGAGCATGTCCAGAAAATTCTCCCATAGAAGTCAATGAGGTCCCCTCCAGACCATTGTGTCTATGGCCCATGGGGCTGCCGTAAAGCAATTTTCTTAATGCTTTGTAAATGTTTTTAAGCTCGGTTCATGGAAGATGAACGCCCTCATAATCATGTCCAGGAAATAGAAGAAATAAATCTACAAAAATAAAAAGAGATTATAAAAAAGGAGATGTGTTACTATCTGGTTTTAACTGGCAGATAACATTTTTGGTGACACATTTCCTTTAACTCCTTGTACTTTGAGCTATTTTGTTTGTTTGGATGTACAATATCTACTAACTATAGTACAGTTCTTAGTAATTATAAGAACTATTACTAATTCCTTATATCTATACTGACATACCTCAGTGTGTGTTCGTCAGAGTCCCAGCAAGGTGACCTTGTTAGAATGTACCAATGACGCAGAACTATTCAGATGCACACAGTACTGTGTAATACAGAGAGGACACAGCATGCTTTTATCTACTAAGGAACTTCAGGTATGTGTATGACCTCACAGTTTTAAAACCAGACTTGTAAGAAAATATTTGTATTGAGTATTTTCATCTGTTGAGTTAAACAGGACTTACTAATGGTTTGCCTACACAGAAGAATCTCTGGGTATAACGACACTACTCACAAAAAGTTATTTCGGGTGAATTTTATGGAAAACGTAAAAAGTTCACACTACAGTGATGATTTATCGTGAAAGTAGGGCATTTATGTAGAAGCAGCAATGGGGATTTCCTCATCTCAAACAATTTATTGAAACAAAAGCCAACACCAGTGTTGTGTATACCCATCACAAAAATGTCAGTGTCTCAAAAACTTGTCATGTGACCTTGAGCATCAATTACAGCTTGACAACAATGTCTCATGCTGTTCACAAGTTGACTTATTGTCTGCTGAGGCATGGCATCCCACTCTTCTTGAAGGGCTGCCCTCAGGACATTGAGGTTCTGGGCTACAGAGTTACGAGCCTCTACATGGTGACTCAGCTGAACCTATAGGTTTTCAATGGGATTCAGGTCTGGAGAAAGTGCAGACCACTCCATTTGAGGTACTCCAGTTTCCAGCAGCCATTCCCTAATGATGTGACCTCGATGAGCTGGCGCATTGTCATCCATTAAGATGAAATGAGGCCTGTGTTGTTCATGCAGAGGCACAATGACTGAATTGATGATGTTATTCAAGTAGTATGGGCTTATCACTATACCATTCACAAAGTATAGGGCAGTTCTGTAGTGACTAGACACCTGCCCACAGTGAAACACCACCACCACCAAAGGCAAACAGTGGCTGATACATAGCGCTCTCCTTGACTTCTCCAACATCGTTGGTGGCCATCATTTCTGCTCAGCATGAATCGACTTTTAGCAGTGAACAACACTTAGGCCTGCTGGTCCCTCATCCAACGTAGATGCTCCCTGGCCCACGCAAGACAATGACTCCTGTGGTCAGGTACCCTTTCAGGTCGTCTGGCATGCAGACCATGCTGATGTAAACAATTTTGAATGGTCTGACATGACACTTGGGTGCCTCTCACATCCCTTAAATGTGCCTGGTGTTGTGTGGCATTCATCATCTCCACGGAATTGTTCATAATGAAGTGGTCATCAGCATGAGATGTGGCCAAAGGATGTACACTTCTCTGCCTTTCTGTGACTCTCCCAGTCTTTCTGTATCTCTGTTGTCATCTGCTGATGACACTCTGTGACACTCTAAGCTCAGTGGCCACTTCTATCTGACAACATCCTGTTTGAACCCTCGCAATGGCGAGGTACTGTTGATCAATTGTTAGGTGTCTTGGTCTCATGATGTCAAAATGTGAACAGCATGATGAGGAGGACTGTTTAAATACCAATTCTAATTGAACCAGGAAATGTATTGGGCAATTCATGGATCAAACACCTGTGTGAATTTTGCGAATTTCTTTAACAAACTTGCTGTTAAAGAACAGCAAGTTGTGCAAAAAGTACTGAAATATTGAACAGTAGGACATGTGCGTTCAAAAGTTTAGAGAAGGTCACATTAAGTTCACCTGTAAAGGTTAGAGTGCATTTTAGGATCATCCTGAAATTTCACTCACAAGCCAAATATCCCTAATTTGTTGTGAGTAGTGTATGGCATCTCCCTACTAGCACCCAGGGGAAAAGGAGAAAATGTTTTCTTTGGGGAACCATATCTTTTATATTTGCAGTGATTTGCATGATGACCAGTGGTCAAGGTTCCTATTTTAGGATCTATACCATTCCCAAAGCTGGTCCTGTACACACCGAAATGACACCTTATTTCACCTTATTTCTGTAATGTGGAAGATCACTGTAATGTGGAAGATTATGCGACACTGTTTCCAGCACTGCCGCTCGACTTCCTAACTCCAACCTCTTTAAAGTCACTGTTTCATGAAGACGACACCTTATTGAAATGATGCTGGCTGAGAAACCTGCGTGTATGGTGGTTCTCCTTTGAAGCTGACCAAACTAAATGCAAACAACTATACTGTAGTGGACTGGAGATACAGTGGCACAAAGGCTTTATAGAAATGATCACTTTAAGAAGGCACAATATTTTTTGAGATTGCAGTACTCAGATGAGGCACAGAATTATAGTGGTTTCAGACAAGGTGGCTCTATTACTTTAATAAGGCCCTTTTCACACGACCGTATGCCCTCCGAGACATACGGTCCGTGAGCGGGCCATATGTCCTGGAGCGGCATCGATCGTGCGCACGGGAGCGCACATCTTTGACTATAATGATGCTGTACATGCCGGGCCGTCCGTGGGGCTATTGTCCCGCACTCATAAAATCATATGAGTGAGGGACAATAGTCCCGCGGGCGGCCCGAGGTGCACAGCATCATTGTAATCAATGATGCTGTGTGCTCCCGTGCGCATGATCGATGCTGCTCCGGGACATATGGCCCGCTCACGGACCGTATGTCTCGGAGGGCATACAGTCATGTAAAAGCAGCCTAAGATAAAGTTTAAAGGGGTTCTCTGGGCTACCGACATTGATGACCTAGATTATGAAAATGTTCAATATTGTAGACTCATGGCAACATAAAATTATGAAGAAAGTTTTCCTAAACCTTTAACTCTTAAATGCGGTTTTCCAGGATTTTAATATTGATGACCTATCCTCAGGATAGCTCATCAATATCAGATCAGTGGGGGTCCAACACCCAGCACCCCAGCCATTCAGCTAGTTGAATAGAAAGCAACGTTCTGTGTGAGCGCAGCCTTCCCTTCATTGTTAACTGCTCACCATCAGCAGTATAGCAGTGAGCTGCAATTACAAGCTGTCCCAGTCAGTTCAATGGGACGGCTCGTTCTTATTCAAGCGTATAGGAAGGAGCCATCCCCCATAGAAGTGAAGAACACAGCTTGTAATTACACCTGCTTGCCGCTGCGCTGTCGACGGCAAGCTAGATGGCTGCTAGTAATACGCCTAAACCTATACAAGGCTGACAGGCCACTTACTAGTATATTCCAATCAGGCCTGTAGGTGGCAGCACTGCATTGAAATATACTGAATTCAGTAGTCTGTATTGCATAGATATGCATTACAGAATACAAAAAGCAATCCAATGATTGCTTGTTATAGTCACCTAGGGTGACAAAAAAAGAAAAAAATAGTTTTAAAAATTTAAAAAAAATCACCCCCTTTTCCCTAGAATAAAAAAAAATTAATACACAAGCAATAAAAACTAAACATCATGGGCATCGCCGTTGCTGAAAATGCCCTGTACTATTAAAATAGTAAAAATATTTATCTAGATTCACCATTTTTTGTCATTTTACCTCCCAAATAAAATTGGAAAAAAAAGTGATCGAAAAGTAGTACACGCTCCAATCACACTCTCAAAAATTGAGCCCAAACATAGTTCCGTAGACATAACTATAAAAAAGGTATGGGGGGTCAGATGGGTCGTTGATCCAGGGAGTTATTCTGATTGCCTGATTGGAGTCGGGAAGGAATTTTTTTCCCTAAAGTGGGGGAAATTGGCTTCTACCTCACAGGGTTTTTTTTCCTTCCTCTGGATCAACTTGTAGGATAACAGCCCGAACTGGATGGACAGATGTCTTTTTTCGGCCTTATAAACTATGTTACTATCCAGAGGATGGGTGATTAATTTTAAAATCCGGGAAAACCCCTTTAAAACACAATAAAAACTATATTAATGTGGTATCGCCATAATCATACTGACCTGGAGAATGAAGGTAACAGGTCAGTTTTATCGCAGAAGGGAACGTCATAAAAACAAAACCCAGAAAACTGCGTGGTGGAATTGCATTTTTGTTTCCAATTCCACCCCATTTGGTTTTTTTTTCTACAGCTTCCCACTACATTGTATGCAGTTGTAAATGGCACTATTAAAAAATAAAACTTGACCCACAAAAAACAACCCTCTTATGGCTATGTGAACAGAAAAATTGAAAAAGTTATTGCTTCGGGAAGGCAGGGAGTGAAAAACGCAGCGTCCTGAAGGGGTTGAATGGTTCCTCAGTCTGGTTCAGTGGCTACACAATCATAGGGAATTCAGAGTTGTCCAGAAGACAGTCATTGACACCCTCTGCAAGGAGGGGAAACCACAAAAGGTCATTGCTAAACAGACTGGTTGTTCACAGAATGCTGTATCCAAGTATATTAATGAAAAGTTGAGTGGAAGGAAAAAGTGTAGTAGAAAAAGGTGCACAAGCAACAGGGATATCCTCAGCTTTGGAAGGATTGTCAACAAAAAGGCCATTCAAGAATTTGGGGGAGATTCACAAGAAGTGGACTATGACTGGAGTCAGTGCTTCTGTCACGAACCAGCGGGTGTGTACCCACTGTGCCACGCGACCTACCTCCTCTAAGGGCGTTGTCTAAGTGAACCCGTCATTCTTCACAGTACCCCGGACGGTGGGAATAGGCTTTCCCGAAAGGAACACCAGGTCGCTACTTCTTGAGAAGGATTGGCACACAAGGCAGCTGGTCCAGGAGGTAACTGAGCAAGGTACCAGAAGTACAGACGTAGATAGCAGGCTGAGTCATAACCAGGAGCAACAGTGCAGGACCAAAGGATGAGGCAGAGGCAAAGTGAAACAAGCAATAGGTCAGGTCAGGCAGCACAGTGGTCATGCAGTCCGGGTCGGCAACAGGAGAGTCAAGGCAAACAGGCAGGGATCAAACAGGTAGCGGAGTCCAGAAACACAAGCACAAGTCAGGAACACAAGCAGAGAAATCAGCAACCTTTGCAGGACACAAGGACCTTGACACTCAGGCATCTGGGAAGGCGGCTGGACCACTTATATACGTGCAGGAGGGCAAGGATTGGTCAGCGAGGTCACATGATCTAACCCATAAAGCACAGGAAGTGACGCTTGCCGGCCATTAAGGAAGTGCTGCAGGGAAGAAACAGCAAGCATGCTTTGGCCAGCGCTGAATGGAAACTGTGGAGAGGATCCCAGAACAACAGTACGTACATGGACAGAGCCCAGGACTGCAGCGGAATGGGGAAGCACTGGCAGCAGATCACCGCTGAACACAGCGCTCAGGACCACGGTGATAAGCTGGGGAACAGCGGCGCACAGATGCTGCTGTTACAGCTTCAAGAGCCACCATACACAAATGTATCCAAGACATGGGCTACAACTGTCACATTCCTTTTGTCAAGCCACTCATGACCCAGAGACGCCAGAATCGTCTTGCCTGGGCTAAGGAGAGAAAGGACTGGACGGTGGCTCTGGCGACCAAACTCGCCTGACCTAAACCCCATAGAGAATCTATGAAAGATGAGAGACACCAGACCCAACAATGCAGACATGCTGAAGGCTGCTATCAAAGCAACCTGGGCTTCCATAACACCTCTTCAGTGCCACAGGCTGATCACCTCCATGCCACGCTGCATTGATGAAGTCATTCATGCAAAAGGAGCCCCAACCAAGTATTGAGTGCATTTACTGTACATACCGCATTTTTCGCTTTATAAGACGCACTTGATGATAAGACGCACCCCAGATTTTAGAGTAGGAAAATAAGAAAAAAATATTTTTCATCACACCTCATATCAGACCCCCATAAATTATTAGGACATGACATCAGAACCCCATATCAGCCCTCCATGTCAGAACCCCATCAGACCTCAGATCAGCCCCAATATCAGCCCACTGTGCCCCCATCAGACCTCAGATCAGCCCACTGTGCCCCCATATCAGCCCACTGTGCCCCCATCAGACCTCAGATCAGCCCACTGTGCCCCCATATCAGCCCACTGTGCCCCCATATCAGCTCACTGTGCCCCCATCAGACCTTAGATCAGCCCACTGTGTCCCCATCAGACCTCAGATCAGCCCACTGTGCCCCCATCAGACCTCAGATCAGCCCCCCATATCACCCCACTGTGCCCCCATATCAGCCCACTCTGCCCCCATCAGACCTCAGATCAGCCCACTGTGCCCCCATATCAGCCCACTGTGTCCCCATCAGACCTCAGATCAGCCCACTGTGCCCCCATCAGACCTCAGATCAGCCCCCCATATCACCCCACTGCCCCATATCAGCCACACTGCCCCATCAGACCTCAGATCAGCCCACTATGCCCCCATATCAGCCCACTGTGCCCCATCAGACCTCAGATCAGCCCACTATGCCCCCATATGAGCCCACTGTGCCCCCAATATCAGCCCACTCTGCCCCATCAGACCTCAGATCAGCCCCCATATCAGCCCACTCTACCCCATCAAACCTAAGATCAGCCCCCATATTAGGCGACTGTGCCCCCATCAGACCTCAGATCAGCCCACCCAGCCCATAAGGAAAATAAAAACTCTCACCTCTCCTGTGTCGCGGCTCCGCTCCTGGTCCGACGCTCCTCTGTCTTCTCCGGCCGGTGCTGCACTGTCACCTGACTGCTTGCAGCGTCAGGTCATAATGCGCGCACTACGTCCTGATGCTGTACGCGGTCAGGACAGTGCAAAGCCGGCCCGGAGAAGACAGAGGAGCGCCGGACCCAGAACAGAGCCGCGGCGCAGGAGAGGTGAGAGAGTTTTTTTATTTTACCCTTATGGGACTGGGTGGGCTGATCTGAGGTCTGATGGGGGTCCCGGCACCTAATACATACTAGTGAGTGCTTCCATAATGGAAGCGCTCACTTGTATTCTCTTTATAAGACGCATGACAATTTCCCCCCTACTTTTGGGGGGGAAAGTGCGTCTTATAAAGCGAAAAATACAGTACTTTTCAGTAGGCCAACATATATTATAATTAGTGATGAGCAAAGCGAGCTTCTACCTATGACTGGTACCTCGGAAATGAAGCTCAAGTTTGAAGTTTTAAAGTGGTTTTCAACTTTAAAAATCAACTACTGAAGTAATTCAACAAAGTCACACAAGACTTCACGAATAACTGCCTTCAGCTAATCGGGGCCCATACATTCTAATACTGTACGGAGACAAATTTCCCTACAGTATTTATCCGAAGTTATGAACGAAGCAACTTCGGAAGTAACATCCGAAGCTCGCTTTGCTTATCTCTAATTATAATTTTCTGAGATAATGACTTTTGCGTTTTCAATAGCTGTAAGCCATAATCATCAACATTAAAAGAAATCAGTGCTGAAATAAATCACTCTATGTGTAATGAATCTATAGAATATATGAGTTTCACTTTTTGAATTACTGAAATAAATTATATTTTCCATGATATTGTAATTTACTGAGATGCACTTGTAAATGTGTTATGTTAGGAGTGACCACCAGAGGGCAGTTGAAGCCTATCTAATAATTAGGATTTCTAACCTGTGTCTATAGAATTCAGTTACTATTAATTATATAAAGGATCCTTAGAAGAATTTCTGTAATATGTATTCATGTTCCTTTAATCTGACATTTAATTGTCCAGAACATGATGCTAGCAGGATTTATGTTAGCATTTTCAGCCTTTATTTTTAGAAGTTCTCAGCTTTTGCAGGTAACCTTTAATATTTGTTCTGTGGCATCTGATAATTCAGCATCTACAAATTCTTCTAAATGCAGAATTAATTACATTTTTCTGTATCCATATCAGAACTTACTGTTATCTTGTAAAGTTACATCTTATGTTAACAAATACAGCTTTTAGCTTACAGTAGAGTCAATATTCGTCTTAGGCCACGTTCACATCACCACTAGTTGTCTCCATTGTTCTGCTCCACTAGAGGAACAGAACAACAAAAGTAATGGAAGTGCCGGATTCGGAACAAACAGAGTCTAAAAGACCGCATTGACTATTAGTGTTGAGCGAAGGGAGCTTATGATGCCTCATCTGAAGTCATTTCGTTCAAAACTTCGGAATAATGCTATATGCAGTATTAGAGTGTATTGGCCCCGATGAGTCGAACTTAGTTATTCACAAAGTTGCGTGTGACTTCGTTGAATAATTTCGCAATCCATCAGTGGTGATCGTACTTGCACACTATAGGAAAAAGCATCAGCCTCTCTGGTGGCCGGGACTGTGGAAGCTCACATAAGCTAGTGCTTTTTTCTATAGTATGCAAGCACGACCACCACTGATGGATTGCAGGGTGGTCATAACCATGGAAACGGGCAGTATATAATGTGATGGAAAAATGAATCCATCCAGCAAAGGAGGCAATATGGACAATCCCAATACATTAGTAAGTGGCTTGTATTAACTTCCTCTACATAATAAATGCTATTTGCTGAAGTGAGACAACCCCTTTAAGGGGGTCCTGGATTTTTATATCAATAGCCTACCCTCAGGATTAGTGCAGGTCCAATACCCTGCACCCCCACAGATCAAATGCTCTAAAGTAGCTCTGGTGTGGGAACTACACAGCGCCATCCATTGGATAGTGGACAGAGCTGGCTACTGCATCGCTGCTACCATTCAATTCCTGTGATTAGGCCATCAATACAAAAAACCTGGACAAACCCTTTAAGCCATTAAAAGTTGAGGTGTCACTGAACTTTTAAAAAACATTTGCCATGTCATAGCAATATATCATAGGTTTTGATTGTTGGGAGTCTGAGTGCTGAGACTCATATAGCGCCCTCTCTCTCTCTGGGCTCTGGGTATTGAGATCGGCCCATAGACTCCTATTTGAGCCCGTTTCCTGCAGTATGGAGAGGCAGCGCATTATGTGACCACTTCTCTGTCCTCATTCTAGTGATTGTGAGGGCCTAAGCACTCAGACTTCCCCAATCAAAACCTTTGATATGTCATTATGACATATAGTTCAGCGACAGTACAAGTTTTACCCAGATAGATGTCAGTCTAAAGGGGTATTCCCATCTTGGGCATTGATGGCATATTGCTAAGATGTGAGGTGTGGATCCCCCTCTGGGACCAACTCTGCTTTGTGGTGCTTATCCCCATTGCAGCCTGATGGACATTCTGAAGGTCCCTTACCAACCGTGTTCCTCACTTGATCTGCTGCAGCTCTCCAGTCGCTCTGGTCCACTATCTTGCAGCCTGTGCTGTGGGCCTACCTGCTTCTTTTCACTTGCCTTTGGCTGTTTGTACCTCCTCCTGGAGGGGCAATACCTCCTTCTAATTTCTTAGGCTTCCGCCACCTTGCAGTTTCCCTTTTTTTCACATATCTGATTTTCTTTATTTAGAGGGCCTTTCCCTTTATTTGGCTGTACAATATGCCTGTCCTAACTATGGTTATTTCAACCGGTATTATTTTGGAAGAAAAACTGTTTTTGAATGGTTGCCAGTTCTCTTCACATACAGTACCAAGGCTGGGCCAGCTTTCCTCTGGCCAGTTGCATTATTATGCAATACTTTTTTTCTCTTTGCGTCAGTAAAATATGTAATAAAGATTTTCCTCCTTACCCAAAATATCAATTGCAATTAGACATAGGCTTAGATTGTGGGTAGCATATGTCTGAAATTGAAGCATGAGGTTACATTTAGCTTCCTAATCAACAGTCTAGTTGTCCGGCTGCACTTATTCAGACTAGAAATTTACTTATCCAACCAAGCCTGTGCCCCAAGACTTAGGTACAAGTTTGCTCTTCCCAGAATTAAAGGGATTGTCTGTCCATGGCTGCAGGTGACATGCCGTTCCAGCACATATGACTGCTAAGGCCAGAGACTGGCTGTAGCGGTCACAGGACCAAGCCATTTGTTTTCCAGCAGGGAGCAGAAGTGTCCAGGAACAGGGCAGCAGACAGGTGAGGTTTTTCTTTAATGGGATGCAGGTTACGGATGTCAGCTACTAGGCTGGATGACCCCTTCAAATGTTACCTCTAGTGACAGGGAAGATGTGTGCGGTTCTCAAGCTAGGGCATTGGCAGGGATATTAAATAAGGTACAAAACCACAAAAGTCTGAAGTCAGAGTGACACGTTCAAGGTCTGGATCCTACAAATATGACATTGCCCTGCCTTCCACCCATTTGGACCTAACTAGAAAACGAAGCCAATTTTAGTATTTTTTCCAGGGCCACTTTAAGTTCTCAGTCCACCCCTGGTGATTGTTTTATGGTCATTAATGTGTTTAGCCATCATAAGTGCATTATCAGGCATTAAGCATGGACAAAATTAGGAAATTAGAGTTGTGAAACAGAAAGCTAGGTAGACATAGTCCACCTCCTGGCATGCTGCCCCTCACTTTTATCTTTACAAGAGCAGGGGTAATAAATCAGTGGTGGATCCAGGGACTTAAAGGGGTTGTCCAAGTTATGAAAAAATATATATAGCACTGTAAATCTGATGGGCAGCAATATATAACTAAGTTCAGCAAGTTTTAGGCAAAAAAAAATCTATATTTCCTCATTTACCTGGTTCTCTTCTGGCCTTTGTTTACATGCAATAACAACAATCTCAGCCCCTCCCCTCTGCAAAGGCAGTGAATACAAGTGCTGAGTGACATGTCTGCCTGCTGGAATACTCAGCAGCATGTTGTATGTGTAGGACTACAAGTCCCAGCTGTACAATGACACTGCTGATACACACAGGAAATTCTCCCTACCTGTTCTTGTACAATACAATTCCTCTATAGCTCCTTGCCCAGCATTTGTCTCCTCTCACTGCTGCAGCTACTATTTGTTGTAAAGCCTTGAGCCCTCAGTGTGTTCTGGCTGAAGGGGTTAATGTTTTATCTGAAGGAATCCAGGGAGAGAGCAGATAGCAGCCCAGCAAAGACAGGGGGCGTGGCCAGTGACGTCTCGTGTACAGGCTGTTATCTGAACTCTGAGGCTTGTGCACGAAACATCACAGACCAGGGAGATAAGGTGACATCACAGGTCATGTGACCCTCAGTCAACTCTGAGAAAGCAGCAGCTTTAGAAACACAAAGTGTATGGGAAAGTTGTTATACCTGATAAGTTAGAAACATACAAAGAACAAAAAAAATAACTTGGACAACCCCTTTAATGTTGGTGCAGGTTTTTTCTTTACTATCCACATAGTCTAGTTTTCACAACCAGATACAATAGGCTACTGCTTGCTGTTGTCTGTAGCTCACTTGTAAGTTTCAGTGTGTAGACTGGGACAGAGGTAGCAGAGTCATGTCATCATCAGAATGGGGTTTCAATATTACCAGCTTTCTTACAGGGGTAGTATATTTAGGCTCCATTTCCTGTCAGGTGTGTGGACAGGGCATGAATGTAAGTCTTGTGAGCCACGAATCCATTAGGACAGGTGAAGTCTCAGGGACTAATGAGTGCTATGAGCGTGTTAAAGGTACCTAACCTGCAACAGCTAATGTTGCTCAGAGGAAAAGCCCAAATCTAAAGTGAAGGTTACACAGAGATGCTGAAGAGAGGGCATGGGAGAGACTCCTGTTAGTTAAAGGGGTATTCCGAGTTATATATATTGATGACCAATCCTCAGGATAGGTCATCAATATCAGATCGGCGGGGGTCCGACACCCGGCACCCCCGCCGATCAGCTGTTTGAAGAGGAGGCGCGCGCCATATCAGCGCTGCCTCCTCTTCACTGTTTACATGCTGGCCGACACGGGGGTAGTGGTGAGCAGGTGTAATTACACCTCACCGCCCCATTCATTTCTATAGGAAGAATCGCTTTCATAGACTTGTATGGGAACGGTTCTTCCCATTGAAATGAATGGGGTGGTGAGGTGTAATTACACCTGCTCACCACTACCCCCGTGTCGGCCAGCATGTAAACAGTGAAGAGGAGGCAGCGGTCATACGGCGTGCGCCTCCTCTTCAAACAGCTGATCAGCAGGGTGCCAGGTGTCGGACCCCCGCCGATCTGATATTGATGACCTAACCTGAGGATACGTCATCAATATATATAACTCGGAGAACCCCTTTAATAAAACTAGGTTTATAGTTAAATCCTGATTTAAATAATGTGCAGTTTTCTGATGATACACTCAAGTCAGTGAACGTCGGAACATGTTTTTTCTTTCATAAACCTTACATTGTAGCTTACATTATACCATGCAAGAATATAATTGTGCTAGTATTGTAGAAACTTCATACGATAACTGAGGAGGCTCTGCACCACACCAAGGGATCTGTAACGACTCCAGAATATGTCAGAATACTTGCTTATATGTTCCATTGTAGCTCATTTCTTAAATTGTTACCATTCTTGGCTTGAAATGAAGAACATACCGTTATATATTACATTGCTGAAGAACTGGAACCCAGAGGCAATCATTAAAAATGTATATTCGCCCCCATAAGAATTCAGCGGAGCAGTTATGCAATGCCATTTTATAGCCAATAGACAAAGCATCTTATGAATAGAATATAAAGGAATTGATAAATGCTTTCCACAATATAATAAATGACCGCAGTGTGTGCGCAGGATACTCAGCACCAGCGTCAACCACATTGGCATCTTAGCATGGGCTGGCTGACAACACTTCAAAATATCTTCTAGGGACACTATGACACTGCATTGCTGCCTTTATGACCATCACACACTGTCCTGGTGTGGCCTGACAACATCATGTTTACTGAATTCCATCGGAAATGTCAGCATATAAAGGTAATAGAAAGGGAATTGCATGCAGTAAACTAGACATAGAGGAATGTTTCCACGAAATTTCATATGTCTATAAATCCTATGACTATGTCTATCCCGCAGGGATCAGCAACCTACGACATTCCAGCTGTTGTGAAACTACAACTCCCAGCGTGCATACTTGCGCTGCTCTTCTCAGAACTCTCATAGAAATAAATGGAGCATGCTGGGAAGTGTAGTTTCACAACAGCTAGAGTGCCGCAGGTTGCCCACCCCTGGATAGAGTCCAATTGTATATGCTGACACTTCAGTTACCATGGAGTTTAAAGATGGAGGACTCGCGTTTGGTTGCCCATGAGGTGCTTGGCCATTACAGATGGGTAAGTCAAGGTTGTACCTGGCCCAGTGTTTTTCCTAACTGCATGCACCTTTATACAAAGTGGCATGTTCACAATTATCTGACTGTAGAATCGGGATTGTCGGCTCAGTCATACTGGAGGATGAGCCTCCAAACCTTACTGCATTAAAGAGGTTTTCCTAGAGTAAATATTGATAACCTATCTTCAGGACAGGTCATCATTATCAGATTGGTGGGGGTCTGACTCCTGGCACCCTCACCAGTCAGCTGTTTGAGTGCTGCAACCTCTTCCTAGGCCAGTGGTGTCATGTTCATTGGTCACATAGCATATGTGCTGCTTTGTCCCATTCAAGTGCATGGCCTTGGGCTGCAATACAAGGCACTGCCACTATACAATGTACAGTGCTGTGTCTGGCATGCTGTGAGGAGGCTATAGCAATCACCAGAGCTCCACGGCCTCCTGAAACACTGATCACTGGGGGTGCTGGGAGTGTGACCCTCCCCGATCTGATATTGATGACCTATTCTGAGGATAGCCCATTGATAATGTGCTCCTGGAAAACCCCTAAGGCTACTTTCACACTAGCGGCAGCACGGATCCGGCACCTAAAGGGTGCCGACGGATCCGTACTGCCGCTGATACATGTGTGGAGCTGGAGCATCGCTCCGGCCCCACACATGTTACCACACACATTGGAACAAGACATATATACATACACACATACATACTCACATACTCCAGGGACGCCGGCAGAACGTCTTCACGCGCTTCCTGCGCGCAGTGATGACGATTCCCCACAGCGCCCTCTGCTGGGCGCAGTGGGGAAACGTCATAGCTGTGCGCAGGAGGCGCGTGAAGACGTTCTGCCGGCGTCCCTGGAGTATGTGAGTATGTATGTGTATGTCTGTCTGTATGTATGTCTGTATGTATGTATCTATCTCTGTAGCCGGATCCGGAATGACCCCCCATTGCAAATCAATGGAGGACAAATCCGGATTACTGGTGTGTCCACACCAAACGGATCCGTCCCCATTGACTTGCATTGGGGGTCATTCCGGATCCGTTTAGGTGCGGATAACTAGTACGGAGAGGAAACCGCAGGATGTTGCGGTTTGCTCTCCGGTCTGAAGACGGAACGGAATGCTTTCAGGAGCATTCCGTTGTCTTCAGTTCAGTTTTGTCCCCATTGACAATGAATGGGGACAAAACTGAAGCGTTTTTTTCCGGTATTGAGCCCCTATGACGGAACTCAATACTGGAATTTAAAAACGCTAGTGTGAAAGTAGTCTAAGACTGACAGAGGTAGCAATAAAAGAGGCCTTGGCAGCAGCCTTGCCACCACTTCTCGTTAATCCAAACTATCTACTGCATGTTTTTTTTTTCGTATTTTCTTTTTTTTCTTTTGAATGAACATAAAACGTGAATGTATACTAAGATACCTCAACATTTCTGCAACTTTAAGGCTTCATGCACACTATTATGTGTGTGTTGCACAATACAATAGAACTCCAAGTAACAGCACACTGCTCTATCAAATGCACAAAGATTTAAGCAAACAATGAATGCAAAATAAACTGCTTGGTTGCTATACTCGCTGAAGCTCTTAGCGCATATTATTGATCAAAAATATGTTGGGCCCATCTACCAGCGACAAGGTGGCTTCCAACAGATAGGGCCTACTCTAGCACATGCCTCTCCAGGGCTAAAAGCCTACAATATGGGCAAAGTAGGACCCAGCTATAAGTTACATGCCCAGGAGAGGCATGTGTTAGAGTAGTCCCAGTCTGTTAGAAGCCACCTTGTCGCCTGTAGATGGGCCTGAGATATTTTTGATCAATAATATGCGCAAAGAGCTTCTATTTTTTCTAACAGTAAGTATAGGAACCAAGCAGTTTATTTTGCATTCATTGTCTGCTTATATCTTTGTGCATTTGATAGAGCAGTGTGCTGTTACTTGTAGTTCTATTGTATTGTGTTTCAGTCAAGGTAGCGTTCACCTGCCGGTTTATTTATTTTACTGTTCCTGTGTGTGTTTTATAGTCTGCAAACCACAGATCCACAAAATACAGATGTGGCCCGTGTGCATGCCGCATTTTGTTGTCGACCCTTTGACTTTAATCATTCTATCTTTTGCGGAATGGAGACATGACACGGATGTGGAAAGCACATGGATGACTTCTGTGTGCTTTTCGCCTCCATGTGTCCATTCTGCAAAAGATACAACATGTCCTATACTTGTCTGCAAAGTGTGAAGCCATTAAAGTCAACGGGTCCGCAACAAAATGCGGCATGCACACAGACTGCATCTGTATTTTAGGGGTCCCCGGTTTGCTGACTGCAAAAAGAACACTATCGTATGCATGAGGCCTTAGAGAGAAGTAAAAACGATGTTGCAATTACATTTCAATCACCTGAAGAATGTAGAAATATTGTAGAAAGATGGGAGATATGTGAGGAATTTCAGCCGGTATGTAAGTAACCCACTCTGTGCCAAAATGGGTGTACAAAAAAAAACTTCTAGCAGTTTGCCAGCTATTCAATTTGCTTCTTAGCTGTTTATTTAAATTGGACACATCTAACCACCCAAAACATCAGTGTAGGATTTCTACATTAACTGTAGACACTTTATACCTCTGAATAAATGAAGGAAAAAGTTTTGCCTCAGAGAAAGTATACTGTATATTATACGGAAAATCATGACAGCATCCGTGAGTTATTTGAGAGATAGGTATCAAAAAACATATTTCAAGCACCATTTCTACAGACCGTGCAGTATAAGAACTTATGCAGAGCATTGCCTCCTCTGAAGTTTGGATTTAAAGGGAACCTGTCATCTCCGAAACACCCCCTGAACTAGAGTAAGCGTTGTATAGTGTAAGTGATGCTGAATCCGATTATGTAATTTTTATCTTCATACTCACTTCCATTCCGACGCTGTGCAGTAAAATGCACTCACTGGACTCCAGTCCTCACACACATAATGGAGAGGACTCAAAGAAGAGTCCTCTCAATGCATTTTACTGCAGGTTTGTGGGAGCACAGCGTCGGAATGGCAGTGAGTATGAAGATAAAACTTACATATTCGGATTCAGCATCACTTAGACTATACAACGCTTACTCTAGTTCAGGGGGTGTTTCGGAGATGACAGGTTCCCTTTAAGGCCACATTAAATGGTAATGTCACTAGCAACTCTGCTGATATCTCAATATTTATTTGATCATTTTTCCCATTTTCTTGATTCTCTTGCACAGTCGATAGAATGTAACGATAGCATTCTCACAGCAACAGTTTCTAGAAGAGTTTTCGGCACACTGATTAAAGTAGTTTACATCTGGGCATACATATCAGCTTTACCCCTCATATGTATGTATTCTAAGCTCGGCAGGGCATGTGTGTGTTTTCAATAGGAAGGTGGCAGCTTATCTCCTTAAAAGGGGTTGTCCTGCCTAGGAGCCGACAACTCAAGTAGTCAGAAGGTATGCTCCTGTCCACAGTTCTGCTATTCCAGAGCGTTAGCCCCGCACCTGGCCACTTCCGGTTCTGAAGTGACAGATGCAGCCAGTCTCTGGCCTCAGCAGCCACATGTGCTTGAACTGCAAGTCACTGTTAGTGGCGTGACGTACAAGCACATACAATGCATTCGGAAAGTCTTCAGACCCTTTCACTTTTTCACATTTTGTTATGCTGCAGCCCAGTTTCTGGTGGGCCGAATCCAAAGGGAGCCGCCTGAGCCCTCCTCACGGCCATCAGACAGGTACATAACGATCCAATTCTCCAAGCATCAGGTATTTATACACCTGGCCAGCAGCCGCATGTGCCCACCTGAATTCAACTGCATTGCCATCCTGTGGACAGTGATACAGTTGAATACTGTGACAAGGGTGGCAGTTTTTTTGTGCTGCACTATGTATTGCTGGCCCTGCCTACTTCTGTTGTCCCTGCCTACGTTTTCTGTACCTCCTTCTGTCAATCTGGACCCAGCAACAACATGGGGCCACTTTAAGTTCCAAGTCCACCTCTGGTTCAGCCTTGGTCTAAAATAAAAAAAAAATCAAGTTTTCCCTCATGAATCTGCTCTCAATACACCACAATGAACGTGAAAACTGAATGTTATACATTTTTGGAAATTTATTAAAAAGAAAAAAAAAAACATTTCACATGGACATAAGTATTTAGACAATGTGCTCTGACACTTGAGTTAGCTCCTGGGGCCTCTCATTTCTCTTGATCCTCTTTGAGATGTTTCTACACCTTGGCTGGCGTACATCTGTGGTAAATTCAGTTTATTGGACATGATTTGGAAAGACATAGCGCTGTCTATATTAAGTGTCACAGTTGACAATGCCTTTTAGAGCAAAAACCAAGCCATGAGGAGGAAAGAACTGCCTGTAGAGTTCAGAGACAGGATTGTGTGGAGGCACGGATCTGGAGAAAGCTATAAAAAGTTTCTGCTGCAGTAAAAGTTTCCAAGAGCACAGTGGATTCTATAATTCTTTAGTGGAAGATGTTTGGAACAACCATTACTGCACCACTCTACAATCTAGGCTTTATGGCAAAGTGGCCAGAAAGAAGTCTCTCCTTAGTAAAAGACACGTGGAAAAAAAAAACACCTAAAGTACTCTCAGACTGTACGAAACAAGCTTCTCTGGTCTGATATAACCAATGCTGAACATATGGCCTCAGTTCTAAGCATCATGTATGGGTGAAACCAGGCACTGCTCATCTCCTGTCCAATACCATCCCTACAGTGAAGCATGGTGGTGGCAGCATCATGCTGTGGGGGTGTTTTTCAGCGGCTGGTGCAAGAAGACTGGTCATAATTGAGGAAAAGCTGAATAGAACAAAGTATATCCTTAAGGAAAACCTGATCCAGAGAGCTCTGGACCTCAGACTGGGTAGAAGGATCACCTTCCAACTACACAATGACCCTAAGCACCCAGTCAAGTCAATTCTCTGAATGTCCATAAGTGACTTGAACCCAATCGAACATCTCTGCAGAGACCTGAAGATGGCTGTCCACCGACTGTCCCCTTCAACCTGACAGAGTTTGAGAGGATCTTTTTCCTTTTCAATAAATAAGAAAAGATTTCAAACATTGAGGAGAATTTATCATGAGGGGAATATCTAAAGGCAGTTTTGCTTGAGTCTACATTGTCGTACTTGATGTCACATTTATCAGATGTCACATGTTGTTTGATATGTAGTTTTGCTACTGCACCCTTCTACTGGATTGAGATTGTGACTTTTTAAAATAGTCTCAAAGATAAATCTGGAATGAAAATCAGTAACTACACCCACTTTTTCAAAACAGGAGTAAAAATGTATAAAAATTTTTGCAACTTAGCCCAAAAAGTCACAAAAGCCCCACTTTGTGACTTTTTGAATCCACGTGACCGATGAATGAGTCGTCACATGGCTTAGGGGAAAACTGTGAGAATGTTGCAGTGCTACTGCAAGTGCCGGTGCCTTCTCAAACAGCTGATTGGTGGGGTTCTTGGGTATCGAACCCCCACAGATCAGATACTGATAACCTTCAGGAAACAGATCTCAGGACATCCCTTTAATACAAAGCACTTACTAATGTATTGTGATTGTTCATATTGCTTGAATTGCTGGTTTGATTCATTTTTCCATTGTACACTGCTCGTGTCTTGCGGTTATGACCACCGTCTAATCCAGCAGCGGTGGTCATGCTTGCACAGTATAGAAAAAAGCGCCTATGCACACTTCCACGGACCCGATCACCAGAGAGACCAACACTTTTCTTATAGTGTGCAAGCACGACCACCACTAATGGATTGCAAGGTGGTCGTAATCCCTGGAAACAAGCAGTGTATAATGTGATGTAAAAATGAATCCAGCCAGCAAAGGAGGCAATATGGATAATAACAATACATTAGTAAGTGACTTCTATTAACTTTCTCCTCATGATAAATGCCATTTGCTGATGTGACACAACCCCTTTAAGTATTTTTATATGGAGTTTTAACCAGAACTATAGATAAGTAAGTGGGGAATTCATACTTTGCATTTTTCAGCCATTACTTGTGTGAAGTTTAATTTAGCATCTTTAATGGGGATGCCCCAACTGGACAACCTATTCTTGGATTGAAGCAAATCTGGATGCCCTAAGCCCTGGCGATCAGCTGTTATTTTTTAAGGAGAAGCTATCTGCTGTATGGTCATTCTGAGTCCTCCAAAGCAGTGCTGTGCTCCAGCTCGTAGGGGGTGTTCTGACCAAAGGACCATTGCCATGATATCGGTATGGCCTAATAAGTCATTTCAGTAAAGCCAAATTCAGAATTGTTGATTTAACTAGGATTTACAAATTAAATCAGAAACTGTGATTCTCGTGCCGAACTGAAAAACATGCACAAACACAGAAGACAAGCTTATGTCGATGGAATGTACTCCAGTAATCCTTACTGACATTTTGAAAATGCTCATCCTCTGTATCCACACTTAATCTTCAGACAAGTATTCCAGCATAAACAATACTATAAGTGAGACAACACACTTAGACCTTGTTCACATGGCAGATCTTGTCTGCAGATTCCATGCAGAATATCGTATTATTTTCAGTGGGAGTCTGTGCTGCCATTCAGGCGGCCGTTGATTATTTTCATGCAGTTTTCCAGGCTGTGCCATGAAAGGGCATGTCCATTCTTAGTGCGTTTTCCACATGGACTCAGCCAGAGACCGCAGCAAGTGTCCGCTCACGGATTAGCCCCATTGACTGGGAATAAAGCTGCAGACGGATCCACCATATTCAAACTGTAAGATGAGGCCTAAAGGCCCCTTTACAGGGGCAGTCTGTCGGGCCGATTACAATTGGCCCATGTTAAGGTGCCACTGATCACCCCATGAACGAGCAAACGATCAGTTGTCCCCACACGGAGGAGATGATTGTTGCATGTAAATGTAGCACTCACCTCCTCTGAAGAGCAGGCAATTATAGGGAACCAATGTTTTCTTTCCAATAATAGCTTGCTCAGTCCATTTAAATGGGCCTTAAAGGGAATGTGTCACCAGAAAATGACCTATTTTTTAAATCATGTTTTTATGTTAAAGGGGTTGTCCAACCATATATATTGATGACTGCTTACCTGGATTTTCCCATAGCAGTGAATAGAGAGGACCACATTTGGGGCCCCGTTTCATGAGATAGGATACCAGAGGTGGGACCAGTGCTACCTATTGGACTTTAATGGCATGTATGCCATATATATCCAGATGGGACACCCCTTTATCTAAAAGAAGCCATAGATGTAACATAATTGGCACAATAAAGCTTTTACAACCTTCAAAATGTTCAGTTTGTTCTTGTTCTGTTTGGTTACTGTCGTGCAGAGGGTAAATATGTGACAGCGGTCACATCGAAATCTGCTTATCTTACAGTAAATAACAGTTTGGAAGAAGAAAAAACGTTACCTCTCTTATCTAGTTTTCCCTCTCATGGGAGTTAGATTCTTGGCTGGCGAACACATCTTGAACCACCAACAAATATTTATTGCCGGTTTATATGTATCCTGGTGGCCTTCCTCACTAGTGCCCTCCTTGACGTGTCACTCAGGCTTTGAGAACACCCTGCTCTAAGTGAAGTTACAGCTGTGCCATACCCTTCTCATTTTCAGTGACTGACTTAATAATACTTTCACTGACATGGAAATATTCATCCCCTGAATGGCATTTCTCAGAAATCTTGTTATTCACTTGCACCGACTTTTCCTTTGCTTTTACTTAGTAGTTGCAACTTCCAAATGCAGGGGTATATACATGGTTGGACTGGGAGCTTAAAGTGACTGGAAAAAAAACCTAAAAGTGGTACCGTGCTGTAGGCAGGTCCAAATTGACAGAAGGCGGGGCAACTCAAGTAGGCGGTGCCTGCAATACTATAGTGCACCTCAAAATACCGCCCCAGCAGAACTAAATAGCACAGTGCAGTACATAATACTGCCATCTTCACCAAAGTATTCAACTGTATCATTGTCCTGAGGACGGTGATACAGTTGAGTTCAGGAAGGCTCCTGTGGCTCTTGGACAGGTGCTTAAGTACCAGATGCTCCTAGTATTAATTAATGTTTAGAGCATCAGATCATTATGTACCTTGCAGGCAGCCATGAAGAGGGTTAGGGTGGCCCCCCAGGCATTGGCTCACTGGAAAATTTTCCTGTAGGATCTATGGCCAGTCTGCCCGTTATATATTTAAAGGGGTTTTCCGCGACTTTACAACTGATAAACTATCCTCAGGATCAGGGGCGTACATAGAAATCATTGGGCCCCATAGCAAGAATCTGAATGGGGCCCCCTAACCCCACCCACTACCCCAGCCCATCCCACATGCTGCCCTGGCCCCTCCCTTGCCACACCTCCATTTGCCAATAAAGAAATGTATACATGACCTACTGAAATTTTGTATTTTTTTTTTTTTAATTTAGGAGACGTTATACTGTATTGGGGCCACAAGAAGTCATTATACTGTATGAGGGTGGCCACAAGGAGACGTTCTACTGTATGGGGGCCACAAGAAGTCTTTATACTGTATGAGGGCAGCCACAAGGAGATGTTATACTATATGAGGGCCACAAGGAGACATTATACTGTATGGGGGAAGCCACAAGGAGACATGATACTGTATGGGGGCCACAAGAAGTCATACTGTATGAGGGTGGCCACAAGGAGACGTTCTACTGTATGGGGGCCACAAGAAGTCGTTATACTGTATGAGGGCAGCCACAAGGAGATGTTATACTATATGGGGGCCACAAGGAGACATTATACTGTATGGGGGAAGCCACAAGGAGACATGATACTGTATGGGGGAAGCCACAAGGAGACGTGATACTGTATGGGGGCAGCCCGGCAGCTACAAGGAGACATTACTGTATGGGGGAACAATAAGGTGACATACATGGGGTCACCATCATAGAGACAGACATTTTACCTTTACTGGGGGCACCGGACCGGTGCGCTAGGGCCAGGGGTGGCTGATGAGGCAGGTGGCGACTCGCTGGCATGTGGATAACTTCCTAATAGGTGCGCGCCTGTTGCCTGCCAGCGATACACTGGCCAATCAGCAGCAGGATACTTGCACACTGCGAAATGCTGATTGGCCAGTGGAGTGCAGCAGACGCAGCACCTGGGTCCGACTCCTGGACTAGGGAGCGCACAGCCACCCGTCCCAGGAACATGTAGAGGTCACAGAGGGGTAGGACTTGCTGGGGTCGGGGGCGCACATCAAAGGGATTCAGCCAGCAGGATTTTGGCTACCGAGCTTTTCACATTTGCACATCAGTCTCCTCAGTTTAGTTTAAAATATATTAGTCTTACTGTCATGTGTGCTGACATTTCTCTAAACAATTGCCTTTATTCATATGTAAATTACCTATCTAAGGAGCCCAAAGGGGCTGTCCCTCTGGCCGCTGGAGCCCAGCACAGTCCATTCTCTTGGAGCCCAGAACCGCCCCTTACAATTTATTCACTCCTTCCAGCGCCGATGTAATTGTTCTGATGGCTGTAATCCCACGCATGCGCCATGGAACTAGTCGACTGTGCCCGGGCAGTGGCAGCAGCCTCAGGGAATGAACGGGCGCCGAAGACTAGTTCCATGGCGCATGCGTGGGATTACGACCATCAGAACAATTACATCGGCGCTGAAAGGAGTGAATAAATTGTAAGGGGCGGTGCTGGGCTCCAACGGCCAGCCCCTTTGGGCTCCTTAGGTAATTTACATATGAATAAAAGCAATTTTTTACAGAAATACAGCACACATGACAGTAAGACTAATATATTTTAAACTAAACCGAGGAGACTGATGTGTAAATGTGAAAAGCTCGGTAGCCAAAATCCTGCTGACAGAATCGCTTTAATGATGCAGAATAGGGGGCGGGGCTTTCTGTGCTATCCGCCCCCCTGTGCCGAGGGCCCCATAGCAGTGGCGTGGTCTGCCTATATTGGCGGTAAGCCACTGCTCAGGATAAGTCATCAGTATCTGAATGGTGGGGATTCCACACACAGGACTGGTGGGGGTCCACCACAGGAGTGCCGGAGCCTTCTCAAACAGCTGATCAGCGTAAGTCCCAGGTGTCGGACCCACATCTATCAGATACTGATGACTACAGACTACAGGGGGTTAATCCGGGGTTAAAAAAGATACCTTTTCACTGATGATGTCACCGCATGCATCAAGCATGATCATGTGGTGACGTCTTCACACTAGCTGGAGGTTCTTTGGCAGGTTTTCTTCAATCAAGACAGGAGTGGACAGCCTTCCGCGATCAAGTGGATGAGGTCAGTATAATTTTTTTTAATTTTCAGCCACCATTTTAGGAAAAATTGATTTGTTACCACGAAGCATGAGGAAATTTGGCTTTGTGGCGAAAAGAATTTTTCCTAAACTTCGGATTGAATAACATTTCAGATGCTTTGATTCGCTCAACACTACTGATGACCTATCCAGAGGATCTTGTAGGTTTTAAGCCCTGGTGGGCAGGGTCCTCTCTTCTTCTGTACAAGTGTATACCTTGTCTTGTTCATGCTTAGTGCAATTGTCTGTATTATGTATGTGCACCTCTTCTCATAAGTACAGCGCCATGGAATGAATGGTGCTTTAATGATAAATAATAATAATAGGTCATCAGTAGGGATGAGCTAACTTCTGGTTTAGACGTTCAGGTTTGGGTTCCGGTTACTGCAGAATTGCATAATGAATCCTGTGACTACAGACCATGGTCCATAACGCAATTCTGCTGTAACCAGAACCCGAACGCAAACTTCTAAAACAGAAGTTCGCTCATCCCTAGTCATCAGTATTAAAATCTTGGAAAAAACCCTTTAAACTTATTGCACACAGGGATCCCCATTAGACAATGTGCCTGAGCACGTTGCGACCAAGCCACAGTCACCACACATAGATTACTGCTAATTGCCATACTTCTTCTATACTTACCATAGTTTTCCAGCAAGTACAGATGAAACACAGTACTTAGCTGTACGATACCTGTGGTTACGGCGGCTCAACTGTAATGTGTACAGCACCTTATTACCGTTCTACCGATCGTTACATAGTGATGGGAGTGAATGGTATACATACAGTTATTGCTGTTGTTTTCGTTTTACGTTTTTCTTTTTTTAATTCAGAAAAACTTTGTGAAAAAAGTAGTCATTCTATTTAACGCTACATTGGATTGTGGTTCCTGTGGCTACATCCTAAACGGGTTAATAGTGAGAGCATGGGATGGTATTTTAATTCATCCCATATGTGCTCCTTATGTACACATACCAATGACAAGAATGCTGGGGACACATGGAGCCAAGGAAAATCTGGCTTATTACATGCGGAATATTATAAACCAACAACACAGCAGTAAATGAAACACGGTCCCACGAGCCATTTATTAATTTCTGCTGTTTATTATGTTTTTAAATATTTTCGCCCTCCACCTCCCCCCCAGCCCCCCCCCTTCCTTCTCTCTTCTCCTTCTCTGGCGTTCGAGGTATTACGAAGTGAATCTGGGCCCGTGTCCAGCACGAGTGGAATTTGGATCTCCATAGCAACCGTATTTTAGGATGGCAACAAACATTGGTGGAAATGAATGCTTGAAATTCATGAGCGGGTCTCTGAGGGCCTGGAAAAGGCAAGAGGAATTTAAAAATAGGATTAAAGAGCGGAGAGGAGGCAGAAGAAATGTATCACAGATGCCGAAGAGTAAGGGAGAAGAGCAAGCAGTAAAAGCTGAGTGCCATCTTTATCATGACCATGACTTAATTCTAGACATGGTGTCCTTACGTCCAGTTAAAGGAGTTGGCTGCTTTACTATAACTATAGTATATAGTCGTGACTTTCAATTCTGCCACAGTATGATGTTCTCTACTCACTGCTCCGAACATAATCAGGTCTCCCTGTACAAGCGCTGAAGGATGTCCAAGTAATGTCACACCTTGGGGAGGAGTCATCTGACCAACCCGTCCATCTGTCTTTGTTTGCGCATACTCTAAATCTAAGAACTGGGTCATGCGCAGTAGAAACTTAGCTAGTCCTAGCTTGAAATGACTGGGCCTCATAGCAAATTTTTGAACTCCTGTGGCTAGTCAACATCGCTCTCTCAGACCAGGCCCGACAGCCACTCCGTCCATTTCCTGCAGTGTCACTGTATATACTGTCATTGTATAATACTGTAGAGGGAGCCCAACAATAACATTTTTTTTAGTCCTCTTTATGGGTGGTCCCCTTCTGAGTTCAGGCCCTAAAGCAGCTGCTTCCCCTATAGCTGCACCCCTGTGCGATATATCATCCTGGACATGCAATGGACAGGAAGACAATACACTAGATTATTTTCTACTTCTCATGCCTCAGTCCTTGGATTCAGAGCATGCACAATAGAGACATCTGGAGGGTCTGGAGTGCACATACAGTCATGAATGGCTTGGTCAGTTGACCCTCCCCACCATGACGTGACATCACTTGGATGTGCTGCAGCGGTTGTCCAAATCTGATTGCTTGTGTTCCAAGTAGTGAGTCGAGAACACTGAAGTTCACCAAAATTGCAAATTAGTAAACATACTGCTACAATGTACAGGGGTCCCTCCAGGACCACCATTGTATGTTGAGACCATTGTAACTCGAGTAATCGGTTCCAAAGCCACAAAATGTCATCCAAGTTGAAAGAAAATGAAGATTTAAGAGAAATAAGCATATAACTAAGACAAATAAAACAAGTCCTTACATATAACAGACAGGAATAGCTGCTAAGTAGCAACTAATCCAGCTATTTTACCAGAGAAGTGGCCTTGATTGGTTGGATCTGAGTCTGAGACATTGTATGTTGAATCTAGTTTCAACTTACGATGGGTCAGAAAAGACCATTGTATGCTGAAAATATTGTAAACTGAGGCCATTGTATCTTGAGGGAGTATTTGTATGTCTAATGTTCTAAATTTAAAGAAAAGCGGCCAACTCCTTTAATTAAACTGATTTTTTGGCCAGACTTAAAAGGTCCAATCTCTGAGACGTTAAGTGATCAGTTAAAATGTGTGGGGGAACCCAGAAGCAAGTGTTCCATCTTCTCTACAGCATCACCATAGAGGAAGCATTACAAGGTGATCTGTTCTATAATAGAGACACTCTGGACCCTTTGCTGCAGGAGATGTTCATTGTAGCGTTTCTCCATTCTGGCCGATAGTTAAAGGGGTATTCCCATCTCACAAATGTAGTTTGTGTTATTAGATATAGCCATAGCAATATTATTACTAATAGAATGTATTTATATAAAATGTACCGTTTAGAAGATTTGCCTATTTGTATTTCCATTGTCCCACACACATCAGTCAGGCCGTTGCCCCTAGTTACGACCACCACGGCCATGTAGTAGTGGTGGCCGGCTTGCTGTTGTTCAAACCCGCTCTGAGGTAACTGCTGTATTGTGAACGCACATTACATGAACATGCGGAGACACATCTTAGGGTTGGAGCATTTTTGTCTGCGCTTCCAAAACACAGAGAAACGGATC
The DNA here is from genome assembly GCA_900303285.1 of Rhinella marina. NCBI lineage: Eukaryota > Metazoa > Chordata > Amphibia > Anura > Bufonidae > Rhinella > Rhinella marina. The sequence continues at coordinate 198,617 of ONZH01029102.1, forward strand.
CTGTTCCAAGACCAATTCATCTCTATGGAGCAGGATCCATTTATAAAGTCTGTGTCTTGGACGGATCCTGACCATTGTGTTTTGGACTGGTAGCGTCCAAAATGCAGATGTGAAAGTACCCTAAGATGTGTCTGCGCATGTTCATGTAATGTGCGTTCACAATACAGCAGTTACCTCAGAGCGGGTTTGAAAAGGAGCAAGCCGGCCACCACTACTACATGGCCGCGGTGGCCGTAACCAGGGGCAACGGCCTGACTGATGTGTGTGGGACAATGGATATACAAATAGGGAAATCTTCTAAACTGTACATTTTATATAAATACATTCTATTAGTAATAATATTAGTATGGCTATATCTAACTATACAAACTACATTTGTGAGATGGGAATACCCCTTTAAGGGTCACAGAATGTAGGACTCTAATACAGTAGTTAAACATGGGGTTTTGGTAAACTAGAAAACCAACTTGAACACCTTTCTGTGGTCTAAGAAGCCTTGAATTTTGCACTGTACCTGAATTTTACCAGGAAAATGTCCAGTTATTTCGTTTGCTTTGTGAAATTGGAGAGCAGTTGGGTTAAATTGCAAGACAACATCTGAGGGCTGATGGGAGGCAGATGAACTTTTGGAACTCTTGAACTTGACTCCTTTGGGGATGTGGTGGTAGGACCTGACATAATCATGCATAGAAACCTAGCAATATTTTTCAGTTAAGGCCCCTTTCACACGACAGTATTTTTTGCGGGCTCCGATCCGCATTTTTCACATGAAAAATGCGGACCCATTCATTTCTATGGGTCCGCAAAAAATACTGAGAACATACTGTGTGCTGTCCGCATCCGTTTGCCCGTTCCGTAGCTCCGCAAAAAAAATAGAACATGTCCTATTCTTGTCCAATTTGCGGACAAGGATAGGCATTGTTACAATGGATCCGCAAAAAAAACGGATGCCATACGGACGGCATCCGTTTTTTTTGCGGATCCGCAATTTGCGGACCGCAAAACACAACGTTCGTGTGAAACCGGCCTAATGCAGATTCGCAAATGTAGCCTATAATTCATTAAGTGTGCAGTGTGAAGGACTGAAATAAAGTTATGGTGGACACCCGTTTTCTGGCAGTAAAAAAGTTGCAAACAGCGGGGCCAGCAGGCTCGACACATTTATCTTCATTTGCTCCAATTTTCTGGCGCAAATGAAGACAGAAATCTACAGCAGCTCGGATTTTATTTTGGTGCACAGACTGCCGGGGGATGCACCTAATTTAGGGGCTGTTCAGACAAAAATGCAGATCCGCAATACCACGGATGCCGACCAGTGTGTGTTCCGCAATTTGCCTGGCATGGCCCGGCAACCCATTCAAAACGCCTATTCTTTGCCTAATGCCTAATCTTTTTTTGCGCAGCTGCGGCACGGAGCTGTGGCTGCCCGCTCTCATTGAAGTGAACGGGGCCGCATCTATTCCGCAAAATTACGGGTTGTCCCGTCATTAATTACTCACATCCTCCGGGAGTAGAAGGGAAGTCATAGAAAGTAAAACACCGGTCTATGATAGATCTCCCCCTTGGTTGCTATTATTGCCGCTAAAAGTCCTGTAATCAGGTATTCAATTTAATTGCCTGCTGATTATTATGGATGTTGTAGAACGTTTTTGGCAAAAATAATGTCCCCTATTCAGTAAAACTGGTGTCTTCTGCTATGGTCTTGATAGGGCTTGCGGGCAGGAGGAGGCATTTCATTTATGACTAGACGTAGGCAGATCTCCTGTAGATTTCTGGTATAAATAATGATGAATGAGATGGGGCAATGGTCCCGCCCACACCCAGCAATTGTCACACCCCTTTTTTGTAAACCTGGAAAGGGTGGTGTAAAAAGTTGCACTGGTATTGAAAGAGTCAAAGTTCTGGAACTTCTGGTGGAGCCAGATGTCATTTGAAGCAGACATCTACAGGTTCTTCCAGGTTTCTGCTAACAAGTTTTATATACTTTTCTGTTATTATGATAATGTGACTGTAACGTGTGACGCCCCCTTTAGGATGGAACCAAATAAATGGCAAAGGGGACAAAGCTGAAATGTAGCACCTCAAAACGTTTTAGTCCATACTCAGGCGTTAAGAGCATGGTGGTTTCATCAATATATTTACATGATTTTTAGACTTGGGGGTTACTCAGTATCAGTCCAAATGCATATACAGCATATATAGTCCATTACCTGCTTACAGTCCATACATTAGTGGCTCCACCCCGATGTAGGGGTACAGTGCAGGCCTTTCTTGGACTCAAACCCCCCCACCCCCCTATAGAAAGTAGACTCCCCCATTTATCCTAGGGACAACAGGGTCTCCGATCACTCCATGTGGTTTCCACCACCCCCTGCACTACTCTTTCTTGTCACAGCCCTTTTACATTGCGGAAGCAGAGCCATCTAGTGACATCAGCACACAGCAGCCACCATCTTTATCTTAGAGACATAGAGCAGGAAAGAAAATGAGTCAGATATAATTTTTAAAGGTGGGCTGCTGGTACATCACCTTACATGACAATTGCCAAGTCCTGTTAAACCGTACCTCTTGTTATCCTGCTTTTCAGAATCAGTCAGTAGTTCATGGGAATATATGAAACTTTGTAATATATCTTATTGGTATATTCCTCAACTTCCGGCAGTTTGTAGGCTTGAGGTACACTTTCAGAAAAAGTTACTTTTCAGCTGCACAGACCGTGGTGCTTTAAGAGGAGAGGAGAACAGCAGTGGAGAGACATCTATATGGCCCAGAGTGCTCTGTATCAATATGGGATGTTTGGAGCTGCACTAAAGTCAAGGGAAACATCACACCAAGAAGAACCGGTCCACTGAGAAAGCATACAATAAAACTAATATATATATATATATATATATATATATATATATATATATAGTTTTGCATATTTTCTAGCTATACTTCATCTAATATATAGATTATACATTGAAACCTCCAAAGAATTGATTACAATTTTTAGTAACTTCAGATGCACTTTGATCTGAATAGCTAACCAGACGTTTTTAGTACAGCACTTGTTTGTTATATTACTCTTTAGAAAATCGGTGGGAAAGCAAACTGATTTACTGTAATATCTAACGCATTACTATTATTCATCATTTTCATACATAACTCCTGCTTTAAAGGAAATGATTCTCAGGTTGAGCGACAGCAAGAGACAGATTTTTTTTTTTTTTTAGGAAACAAACTTGTTCGGACAATGTGCGAATTTGATGCAACATTTTTTCTGAGTGATGCAAAACATTCCCAAATCTAACAGCAGGGGGCGCCTCTGTACTTATCCACTGTTTTCCTTCATCAGGTTATTATTGCTGCATGTCTTCATGGAGACTTTTATGTTATCTTATGTGATCAACACAATAGGTCTTACAGGTTACTTATTTATTATACTCACTTATATAGCGCTACTACAGTGCCTTGCGAAAGTATTCGGCCCCCTGGAACTTTTCAACCTTTTGCCACATTTCAGGCTTCAAACAAAAAGATATAACATTTTAAATTTTTGGTGAAGAATCAACAACAAGTGGGTCACAATTGTAAAACTGAAAAGTGGAAAGGGTGGAAAATATTAATGACCTACTGTATCCTGAGGACAGGTTATCCATTTCTGATGGCTGTTTGAAGAAGCTGTGGTTCTCCGGTGAGCACTGCAACCTCCTCACACATTAGGCTACTTTCACACCAGTGTTTTTGCTGGATCCGGCAGGGCTCAACAAAAACGCTTCCGTTACTGATAATACAACCATCTACATCCGTTATGAACGGATCCGGTTGTATTATCTTTAACATAGCCAAGATGGATCCATCATGAACATCACTGAAAGTCAATGGGGACAGATCCGTTTCCAATTGTGTCAGATTGTGTCAGAGAAAACAGATCCTTCCCCATTGACTTGCATTGTGGGTCATGACGGATCCTTCTTGTTCCACATCTCAGGACGGAAAGCAAACCGCAGCATACTCTCCGGTATGAGAACGGAATGGAATGCATTTTGGAGCATTCCGTTCTGTTCAGTTACGTTTTGACTATGACTATGAATGGGGACAAAACAGAAGCGTTTTTTTCCGGTATTGAGATCCTATGATGGATCTCAATACCGGTAAATATTAACGCTAGTGTGAAAGTAGCCTTACCGAGCACAGTGCTGTTAACTGTATAGAGGCCCATTCACTTGAATGGCGCTGAGCTGCTGCTAGGCCATGTGACCGATGAACATGATGTCACTAGACAGCTGATCAGTGGGGCTGCCAGAAGTCGGACCCCCACTGATCAGATATTGATGACCTATGCTGAGGATATAGTATGAGGAGGAGAGGGGAAAATCTTGGCTTTCTCTCTCAGAACATATTCTGTGATTTATTCCAGCAAAAAAGTGTTAATAGAGAACGTTTCAGTTTGCATATGTAGCTATTAGCCTTCTCCCGTCTCTGGAATCTGTTCCTACCGATGAGAGTTACATGTAAAATTGGATTTTTGAGACAATTCTGAAGATAAGGTTACGGTTGTCTCAGATTTGCCATTACAGTTCCATTGTTTCCAACCTGCTCATTGGGACGACATCTATTCTTTCCAAGTCCCCCACACACAAGAATGGTCAAGTTAGTTGACCCATGCATGTGCTTTCAGTGGGAAGAGGGGAGAACGTAGATCTCCCTCGAGATATATGTTGAAATTCAACATGTTCAATTCTTTCTTCTTCTGGGGGAGAATCGTTACACCCCCATACACATAAGATCATCGGCTAGTCCTGCTGAATCTCTAACAGCCTGACACTGCAAACACTAAGATGCTGTGAAACCTTGCTAAAAGTCAGCATCTTTGAGAAGATCTCCATTGTATCCAGGTTTTATATATGGATGCATACTGTCGTCTTTACGTCTTTACATCTTCATACTTTACGACCCGACCATCATCCCCCAGAAGACCATTTTTCTATGCAGTTTTGTCTTGTCTTCTCAAAACGTTTTTATTGTATTAGCATCAACATCATAAACCTCTCTGTGGTAATAAGTAGGTGCAGATTGTGCTGTATTACAGTGGCCGGTGTAAACCTCCTTTGGGTGTATGGGAGTTCTCACTCAGTCCAACCTTCCACCGTAGGGTCAATGGGAAATGCAATTTTGAAATAGTAGCTAGAATTTGGTTCCTTCAGTGCTTTGTGAAACTGAGCCAAGTAGAAAGTCAGTTAAAGACCCTGAGGATAATGTTAAAGGTCAGTTTATTTGACCACCCTTAAGGGAGCGACCGCACATAGTGGAATTTCCACTGCGGATTTTGCTAAAAGGAGCTCAGGTCGAAATATACGCCCTTCCATTCCATTCATCTCTATGGGACTCCAGAGATAGCTGAGCTCTGTACAGAGTGGCTGATCATATATGTGACAATTGCTCCGTTCACTGGATGGACTCAGGGACCCCCTGCTCTCGTGATTGGTAGGAATACCAGCAGTTGGACCCACTTTGTGCACCCTTGCTCCTCTTGTTTCCTTTACCAGCTACTTCTCCTTCTTGATAGGCAGGGCCTGGTTCATGCAAAGTCATCTCATCTAGCCCTGTCAATCAAAAAGGAGAGGGAGGAGCTGTGAGAGTAAGAAGGAGGAGCAAGGGTGCTTCAAGTGGCTTGGGCCCGCCCTCGGTGCACATAGCTGCTCATTTGCATATGGACTAAAAGTACATTTTTGCCAGGATGAAGAAACGGGTCGCTAAGTGATAAGTCTCATTACACTCAGCTGGAAGTCATAGGTGCCTGGTGTAACCGGAAATTTCCTGGTGACAGATTCCCTTTAAAAAGGTACGCTCTGAACATACCCATTGAACAAGATGTGTACAGGAGTAATGCTATATCCCATTACTTTCCACGTTGAACAGCAGTGTCCGTGATGACTGTATGTATTAGCAGTAATGTCCTAGCAAAGACATAAACCATTACATAGATTTTTAGAAGTGACTGCAGTGCTCATCAATATTCCAGGACCCAAATGTAATGATCACTAAAAAGTGACGTGCATTTGCAATAGAGCAAGTCACTATGCCAGGAACTGTCACACCTAGAACATTATGCTGCTCTTCTCCGGTGTTTTATGGGATTGAGAAGAAATTCTTCACATAAGACTACTGCATAACTTAAGTCCAAAAATTGCATCCAGGCCTCAGCCGTGGATAATGGGTCTATAAAAGTGGTTTAGCTATGCTGTAATGGATCTCCGTGCTGGTCTGCAGAGTAACATATTTTTCTTTGACATTCTTATAACTCTCTTTCTCGCAAGAGGCCTCTCCGGTTACACCTTTACATTCCCTTTCTGGATCTGCCGCTCACCACTTCCTATTGAAGGAAATTCCATAATGCAATCACTCTTTGGATAACGAGGGCCTTGTTTCCATGCCACTAATTACCACTATCCTCATGTTCTTCATGATGGATGTACTGTACGTCACCTCTGTGGATATAACCTACATACAGATATATGGATTGCAGATTAGGAGCTTGGCTCCACTTTTTTTTTCTCCTTTTCTCCTACAATTGCCAACCTGGACGGGGTAAAAAGAAGAGGAATTTCTCACCAGTGCTTGAAAATATGTAGATCAAAGGTTTATACAAGTACAAAATCACTTCCCCCTTTTGAAAAATTCCTGAAATGCCACAGGGCTAGCTGAGTCTCTTATCTACCATGACCACAAGGCTGATTTCCTTCTGTAAAGTTCTTGAGAAATGCTGACATTAAAAGTAGAACTCAAATATTTCCTCTGCTGCTAATCCTGCTAATCCAATGATACATTTATTGTATTGGAAATTTACAAATTTACTACTTTTTAGCCAGCTGTAAAACAAGAGTAATATTTTACCATAAAGTCTATTTCAGGGAAGTTCTTAAAAAAATAATATATAGTGTGGAAAACATGCTACAAAGTAAGATTTCTTTCAAAAATAGAAGTGGTAATAGTTTAAATTGTAACGCAAATGAGCAAAAGAAAAATGTAAATCAAATCAGTATTTGGTGTGACCACCCTTTGGCTTCAAAACAGCATTCGTTCTTCTAGATACACCTGCACACAGTCTTTGAAGGAACTTAACAGATAGGTTGGAGAAATAACCACAGATCTTCTCTGGAGGTAGGCTTGCTCACATCCTTCACCCTTTTTTATTTAATCCAGGCAGACTCAAACAAGTTGAGATCAGGGCTCTGTGGAAGCCATATCATTACTTCCAGGACTATTCTTCTTTACACTGAAGAAAATTCTGCTATTTCTAGCCAGGGGCGGTCTTGGCATTTCTGGGGCCCTAAGCGAAGTTATGTCCGGGGGCCCCCACCCCCCCAATGACGTGTCACGCCTCTGATGACACGCCCTCTGATGACACCCCTCCCAATGGCACGCCCCCCCACACATCAAAGACTGGGACTAGAGCATGCTCGGGTGGAATTTGCGTGCGATTTTTCAAATCTGCACGCTAATTCATATGCATATTTTAGTATGTACACTAATGTGTATGCATTTTATAAATTAGTACGCATTCGGACAAATGCAGTACGTGACAGCTGGGCGAGCGGTCTTGGACACCAGCACAAGAGCGGAGCGTGGGGGCCCCCTTGGACGTCGGGGGCCCTATGCAAATGCATAGGATGTGTGGTGCCCAAGACCGCCCCTGTTTCTAGCATATGTCACCAATGTCAGATAGGTGCGGGTCCCGCCTCTGGGACCTGTGCCTATCTCTAGAATGGGGCCCCAAAGGGAAGGAAAGCGCACTGCACTTGAGTGACACACTAGGCTATTTCCAGAACTTTGTTAGAAGCGAATAGAGACCGCACTGTGCAAGCGAGTCCACCTCGCCATTCACATCTAAGGTCCCTAGAGGTGGGACCTGCACCGATCTAACGTTGCTGGCATATGCTTGATGCCTCCCTGAAGGTATTGCATGGTGGATAAGTGTCTGCCTTAGAATTTAGGACAAAATGTTCAATCTTGGTTTCATCAGACCAGAGAATCTTGTTTCTCACAGTCTGAGAGTCCTGTAGATGTTTTTTGCAAAAATAAAAATAAAAAAAAGTAGATAATTTTTTTGCAAACTCCAGGTGGGCTTTCATGTGTATTTTATAGAGGATAGGTTACTTTCTGGGCACTCTGACATAAAGCCCAGATTGGTGGTGTGCTGCAGTACTGGTTGACCTTCTGGAAATTTCTCTACACACAGGATCTTTGGAGCTCTGCCATAGTGACCATTGGGTTCTTGGTCACCCCTTTTACCAAGGCCCTACTCCCTCAATTACTTTAGTTCTAGAAAGGGTCCTAGTTGTTCCAAAATATCCTCCATTGAAAAATTATGAAGGCTCTCTGGAACTTTCAGCAGCAGAAATTTGTTGTATTCTTCTCCAAGTCTGTGTCACCACACAATCCTGTCTCTGATCTCCACAGGCAGTTCATTCTTTCACATGGCTTTGTTTTTTTTTCTGGTATGCATCATCAACTGTGCGACCTCATATAGACAGGGCAATGCTTTTCCAAATCATTTCAACTGAATTTACCACACTTGGATTCCAATAAAGGTTTAGAAACATTTCAAAGATGATCAAGAGAAATGAGAGGCCGCCAAAGCTAAATTTCAAGTGTCATAGCAAAGGGTCTGAATACTTATGTCCATATAAAATTTGAGTTTTTCCCTTTTAATAAATTAGAAAATATTCTAAAATTCTATTTTCAATTTTGGGGTACTGAGCGCAGAATGTTGGGGGAAGACTTTATTTTTTTTTTAATATTAGTACAAGGCCACAACATATCAAAATGTAAATAAACTGAAAGGGTCGGAAGACTTTCCAAATGCACTGTATATGTGAGGGACTAATTTTTACACGGGGGAGGAAGGGGCTAACAAAAGCTAATTGCAATGCTTCATAGTAGATGCAGGTGATTGATTGTCATATGTGAGTTGCTACTTACCCGCAGAAAGGAAAGAAGATTTTCCAGATAAATGAGTAAAAAAAAGAGAGTTTTAAATTTGTGGGGTAACCCCTTAAAAGCCCCCTGTGAGAACATGCCATCACAGAGTATACAAAATTATGCAGTACTACCGTTAGGTCTAAATTGGACAGTCCAAGAAGTGGTGATGCCAGCAGTGTTAGGCTACTTTCACACTGGCGGCAGGCCTGATCCGGCAGGTGAAGGGTGCTGCCGGATCGGGCCTGCCGCAGTGACATGTGTGGAGCCGGAACCGCGCTCCGGCCCCACACATGTCACACAGTATATACATACACATAAACATACACACACATATAGACATACAAACACACATACATACTTACATGCACCCCGGCAGGTCTTCGGAGCGTCAGAGGGACAGGACGGCTCACACAGGTCACGATTCCCCACAGCGCCCTCTGCTGGGCGCCTGGTGGAATCGTCATCTGTGCGCGCCGTCCTGTCCCTCTGACGCTCCGAAGACCTGCCGGGGTGCATGTAAGTATGTATGTGTGTTTGTATGTCTATATGTGTGTGTATGTTTATGTGTATGTATGTGTCTATGTGTAGCCGGATCCGTAATGGACTCCATTGAAAGTCAATGGAGGGCGGATCCGGTTACCATTATGGTCACACCAGACGGATCCACCCCCATTGACTTGCATTGGGGGTCATTCCGGATCCGGCTTGGTGCGGATGCCTGGACCGGAGAGAAAACCGCAGCATGCTGCGGTTTGTTCTCCGGTCTGAAGACGGAACAGAATGCTTTCAGGAGCATTCCGTTGTCTTCAGTTCAGTTTTGTCCCCATTGACAATGAATAGGGACAAAACTGAAGCGTTTTATTCCGGTATTGAGCCCCTATGACGGAACTCAATACCGGAATTTTAAAACGCTAGTGTGAAAGTAGCCTTAGACCTTAGCCCAGCAGGCCCCTGATAATGAAGGATTTGGGAGAAATACTGCAGCACTCGTACTTGGTATGTAGCTTGGTAATGACATACTGTATGATGGGATTTGGGAGAAATACCGCAGCACTCAATATCTTCAATGCAATTCCTAATTTATTCACCGAAGATGCGACCAAACTGAAAAAGACTCATTGTAGTCGAAACGTCGCATTCCTGGTGAATAAATTAGGAATTGCATTGAAGACATCGAGTGCTGCAGTATTTCTCCCAAATCCCATGATACAGTATATCATTACCAAGCTATTCCAGCTCCACAGTACAGAGGTTCAGGGACATTTTGTGTCTCCGTAAACCTCCATGAGACCTAAATCTCATTTACATGTAGTGAGTAATGTTTTTCACTGCTATCCCCCAAGGGCCCATAACCTTAGAAAACACTGCTTCTTTTATACATATGCTTAGTACATTGCTTTGAAAACAAGTAAAAAATGCAGGGCAAGATGGGCAGAAAGAGATTGGAGATTCCCAGGGGAAACCATATCAGGGTAAAACATTAGATAAAACCAAATATCTGGTAGTTATTAGGCTGATCAGTCCTCAGATGGTACCTTGGAGCTCCCTTAATTATCTACTGTAAAACACTTTGACTTACTTGTTGCATTGCTCTTAAACTGGAATGTTCTGCCTCCATCTAGAATACAACAGGTTAACAGGCTTTTCACTATAAAAAAAAAAAAAAAGCGAAAAAATTCAAACATAAAGTTGCCAAAACAAACAACAGCCTCTGGATAGAAATGCCTGCAATATTTCTACAGTATGCACAGCAATTGGGCACACAGAGTAAGGCAGCCAGCCAGAGTTTTGCCTTGTGGTGCACGTGAGCAGTCACTTGGGGTATCTATCTTACACGTGTGGCCAGAGTACACAATGTTCTTCTATTAACTTCTGCTCTCTGTAAACTTGTGTATATATACTTGTACATATCTACATCTATATATTTATATATAACACATCTTTGTAGTTTGGCATATCACATACCCTAATCTTACTCTTCTCCAGCTCCCCGCCCCCCACCACCCCCATTATCATTCTTCTGAGCCTGATGCATCAATATCCACCACATCCCATGCACTCATAAGCACTACAGATATCGGCTCATGCAGCTTTATATCTTCTCCCCTACTGTCTTAAGATGGCCGGACCATTGTACAAAACAAGCACTTGTTACCTTCTGTGTCACCCCTATCTTTTCGTAGATTGTAAGTAGTGATGAGTGAAGTATTCATAAATTCGATTTGGCTGCATCGCCAAATTTTACAAAAAAATCTGACTCTTTGTAGTAGTGGATTCAATTGAGTCACTCCCCGCCATTGCACCCCTCAGATGCCGCGTTCATACATGATTGCGGCATCTCATATAAATAACAAAGGGTAAAATAATAAAAAAAACAAAACAAAATTATACTTACCTCATCAGTGGCGTACATAGAGAAGTAAGGGCCCCATGGCAAGGATCAAACCAGACCCCCCACATAGGACAGAAGGGTTTCTACCTAAACCCCTTTCAATGACTCTTGGGCCATTTTTCCACTGCTTCATTTGCTAAACGTTGTTCCTTTAGAGGGTAAAGTCCTGACCAAGTTTTCACCTCCAGTGGAAGAGGAGATGATCCCAACTAAGACTGGGCCCCTCTTGTCCTGGGCCCCATAGCAGTCGCATGGTCTGCCACTATGGTAGTTACGCCCCTGTACCTCATCCATTTGCTCACGATGGGCCCTGCCGCCACCATCTTGCTTGAAGGTCTGGGGCAAAATCTCACGCTGCCTGAGATGGCGTCATCATGCCGGTCAGAGTGGTGAGGTCATACATCACTGCGCATGGGATTTAGGCCGAGATCTTCAAGCAAGATGGCGGCAGCCGGCCCGTCGCAAACAAATGGATCAAGTAAGTATGATTTTTTTTTTTTTACACTATTTCAGTTTAAATCCATTTGCTACCACAAAGCATGAGGGAATTTGGCTTCTTGACGAATCAAATTTATCTTGGTGGACTTCGATTCACTCATCCTTAATTGTAAGCTCATTTCTCTAAGTGCAAGCACTTAGGTATCACAGCAGCTCAGCCAGGAAGTGGGTGCTGAGCCATGTAGTTTATAAAAATCACCTGACTGAGTCCAAACATGCTCTGGCATTAACATCAGCACAAAAAAGCGCCGAGAGCACCATGGAATGGGTTTCCATGACCGAGCAGCTGCATGTAGGCTTTAGGCTGTAGTTATGGATTCGGCAGGCTGTTCCACTGCAGTCACACCACAGACACACTCTGTAATCTTGTAGAAATCCTTCCCAGAAGAGTGAAGGCTATTTGAGCTGAAAAAGGAGAACCAACTCCATATTAATGGCCATGGATTTAGAATGGGGTGTCAAAAAATCTCCTGTAGGCATAATGTACAGGTCTCCAAAAAAATCACAGCTGCTGTTTAGCCTCTTTTTTGGAACTCTTTTTATTGATAACATGAATTTTCATTCCTTTTTAATTTTTCTTTCCAAAACAAAAGTTAAGGCAAAGGAGGTATGTGTTATAATGCTAACCACAGTATAACCATAACATGGCCAAAGTGCCCCCAACCACAAATCCCCTGCAGTGCCCCCTCCATCCCCCACAAACAGTGTCAACCACATTAGTACTAAATTTACTAGGGTCTGTAGGCTTCAAATGCTTGGTGCCTTAAGATTTTCCCATTGATAAAGTAACACCGAAATATACACATCTTATACAAATAATCATGTAAGTTTAATTTGATATTAATTTGTATTAATGACTGACAAGAACAGTTGTTAGCTACAGAATTAGCATCAATTTTACTTGAAGCCCGTCCATACCTTAAAGGCTATTTTCGCCGGCCCTATAGAAATGAATGGAGGGCGGCTGCGCATGCACAGTGCGCCCTCCTTCAATTTGGGGGCTCTGTTCTTGATATAGGTGCGGGTCCCAGTGGTGGGACCCGCACCTATAAAACAATGGGGGCATATCCTATATACTCCTAGTCTAAGATGAGAATAACTCTTTAAGGCTACTTTCACACTAGAGTTTCTTTATTCCGGTATTGAGTTCCGTCATAGGGGCTCAATATCGGAAAAAAACGCTTCAGTTTTGTCCCCATTCATTGTCAATGGGGACAAAACTGAACTGAAGACAACGGAATGCTCCTGAAAGCATTCCGTTCCGTCTTCAGACCGGAGAACAAACCGCAGCATGCTGCGGTTTTCTCTCCGGTCCAGGCATCCGCACCAAGCCGGATCCGGAATGACCCCCAATGCAAGTCAATGGGGGACGGATCCGTTTGGTGTGACACACCAGTAATCCGGATCTGTCCTCCATTGACTTGCAATGGGGGGTCATTCCGGATCCGGCTACACAGAAATACATACACATACATACTCACATACTCCAGGCAGGGACGCCGGCAGCATGTCTTCACGCGCCTCCTGCGCGCAGCTATGACGTTTCCCCACTGCGCCCAGCAGAGGGCGCTGTGGGGAATCGTCATCACTGCGCGCAGGAGGCGTGTGAAGACGTGCTGCCGGCGTCCCGGCCTGGAGTATGTATGTGTATGTATGTATGTATGTATGTCTGTATGTATGTGTTTGTGTGTGTATGTCTGTATGTATTTCTGTCAACATGTGTGGGGCCGGAGCGCTGCTCCGGCTCCACACATGTATCAGCGTTAACACGGATCCGCTGGCACCCTTTAGTTGCCGGATCCGTGCTAACGCTAGTGTGAAAGAGGCCTAAGAGCAACTTCTCTGGAAAAAAACAGGGCCCACAACAGGAGGAAAATGCATCCTCCTTGGTTTTCCATTGTTATTAAGTTATTAGGATAAGTGGATGCCAGATATCACTAGCATCACATATTTTCTAGAGGAACAATGCAGTGGCCGTGGTAAACTATCACCAGTCTGATCCCCGTTCACCCTGAGAGTCGATGCTGGAGAACAGTCAGCTTGCCAATGCACCTTTGGGGCCTTGTCCTCAATATTTGCCATGGACTACAGTGCTCTCATATAGACAGTGACCCCTCTGTAGCTGTTTTTATGTGATCAGTGAACATGGACTACATTATAATACAAAGTATATTAAAGGTGTATTTATCTGGTACATTTATGGCATAACCAGAATAAATGACAAATGTATTATGGGTGTGGGTCGCAGCTTTGGCTAGAGAGGGAGTCCTGTGGCTACCTTACACAAATTTAAAACCAGTGTCAGATCAGCTCCTTTTGCAATGGCCATAAAGGGGTTGTCCACAATTGTACTGTTGATTGGCTATTCTCAGGTTAGGCCATCAGTATCTGATTGGCAGGGCTCCAACACCCTGCACACTCACCAGTCAGTTGTTCTGCTGTAGCTCCAGCACCAGAAGTTGGAGCTGAAACTACACAGCTTCGTCAACTGTGTAGAAGATGGAGCTGTTTACTGCAGCATTGCTCCCATTGAAGTAAATGGGAGCAATGCTGCAGTAACTAGCTCTGTTCAAGGCTTTGTAGTTCTGGTGCCACCTTCAACCTCTTTAGCTATCCCAAAACAGCTGATTAGTATTGGTGCTGGGTGTCAGACCCCAGTTAATCAAATATTGATGGCCTAAGTCTTTAATAGAAAAATTCTGGACAACCCCTTTTTTAATATTAATTTCCTCAGAACTTTCTTAGTTTTTAGGAAACTTTAATTAGAAATAGAGTGAGGATGTACTAATTCTGCAATCAGGTAGATGTGTAATTCATGGTTCCAGGAAAGCTTTGACAACCTATAAGAGCTGCAGTGGTGGCCATATTGGTTTTAATCCAGTTTTGTTTGTTTTTTAACAACCAGACTCATAAGAAAGAAAATCACTATACCGGTGACTATTTTTATTTTAGAAGAAAGCTTTCTCTAAGGATTAGTGTGCGGACGTGTGATTTCTCCTTGATGAAAGTGACTTGAGTGAATCCATGTCTTGTAGATGCATTCGGGTTGTAGGGTTGTGAAACGTAGAAGATTTCCTGTGTGCGTCAGATGTTATTTGTGGATTCTACTGAACGTACATTTAGTTGGAATTTCTTTGAGGATAACAATGAGGGGAAGCTTATCACAGCAAGGATGGCTCTGAATATGAAAAGTATCAGCATTCTTCAGTTTGTTGTCCCGAAAGACATGCGATTGTTTGTTTTGTGGAAGTCAATGGCCTCACAGAGTGCCTCCCCCAAAGCAAAATTCCTGTGCCAAAGCTCTGCTTTTCAGGTGTCCTGTGGAATGTAGAGCTGGACTGGGGTATTCCATTGTTAACAGGGACTGCATAGTCTTTTAGTGGAGTTCTGGCTCCTTTCATCCTACTAGACCATACCTTTCTGCCCAAGCCATGGATTTGATATCCTGCACTCCTAAGGGCTTGCACGTCTTATACAACTGCATGTTTGAATAAATGGGTTTGTACATTAAAGGGGTTGTCTGACATAATAAAAAATGGACCAATGGCAGGTAGTGATCTAGCATAACAAAATATTGTATACTTACCGGTTCAGTCTCCCTCCACTGCAGAATTGGTGTTCTAGTCCTCTTTGCCAGGCTTTTTTTACATGACTGCAGCAGTGACATACCTGTATACTCTTGTGACCACTACAGCCAGTCACTGACCTCAGCGGTCTTGTACTGTAGGAATGGGCCGCAATGGTCACCTTAGGTTTAAGGGCACATCTCCGTGCAGCCATGTAAACAAAGTCAGAAAATCTTATTGACCTCTATGTATTCTGGGCATGCTGTGTGATCGGTGCAGAGGCCATTGTGCAGGGATGGAGAGGAAGAGAGCTGTGACCATCACTTGTTGTGAATGGTGGATTCTGTGTTTTGTATAAATATATTTGTAATCCTGTTTGTGATGATAATGAGATGACTACTGAAAAGTGATCACTACAAAACAGTCGATCTATTATAGAGCTCAGTTGCCAGGGTGATAACTGCAGGATTTCAGGATTCATTTTAAATACAGTATAGGATTGGACATCAGTAGAAAAGTCTCGGAAAACCCATTAATTGTTTTACTATTCTTATACACCCCTCTGTCCAGATTGATCAGTGAATTGATTTTAGATATTAACTCCCCTCTGCCATCCTACCAATTCTAGGCAATTAGTTTTTGTGCCATGTACAACATCCATGCTACCACTAATTTACCTGGCTTGGTGGTTGCCAGATTCTCTACATATCTCAGCAACAAAATGTTTAAACATTGATTGAGTATACTGAAATAATAATACAGTATTTATTACAGAGTGCCAGATGCCCTCCAAGGCCGAGTACATCATGTATCTCATGTGAGCTCCTTCTTCCCTACATTGAGGGCATTTAGAGTTGTGTTCTGAGCTCTATATCAAATAGGAATTTAGGAGTTTTATAAATGGGAAAGCCTATGTGCCTCCTGACATTTGCAGAAACCTATTTCCCACCATTCTTTACTAGGTAGAAGGTAATCTCTCAACACCAAATCCAATATGGAACAGAGAAATAACTCCTGTCCAATTTATCAACAAGACTAATGGTTTTGAGTGATTTGGCATTCAGTATGGTTGTTGTGATCAGCCTGGAAGCTTTGCTTGGTTTCTCTTAAAGTAATTCTATACATGGAGAGTGCCACTCCATTATTCCTGCCATCTGTCTTTCTGGGCGTGAGAGTGATCCCAATCATTAGGTTTAGATTTACAGCAATAGCCTCTCAATAATAGGTTCTCACCAGCAGGGGCGCATTGGCCATAGACCTTACAGGGAGATTTTCCAGTGGGCCGATGCCCAGGGGGCGTCTTAGGCCTCCTCATAGTCCGCCAGTGAAAGTTTTTGGGGATGTATTTTGTGATGTGGACTCTGGTATTTGACTCTGTTGGGGTTCTATGAGAACACAGTAAGGTATTGCTGGTCCTGCATTCCATCAATTTGGAACCGACTACAAAATGGGGCCAACTTTACTATTTTTTCCAGGGCCACTTTAAGTTCCCAGTCCGCCCCTGCTTACCATCATTTCTAGTAGCATGCACATTCGACTCATTTCTAAATAAGCAGTGCTGTTCACTAAGGTTAGATTGTCTGACCATAACTTTGGAAACATTTTACATTTCTAGCAGTGTTCTTTCCTTTGAGCAAATTCTTGACCAATGGCGTGACCTGGAAGCCAACTCTCCAAAAGAGACAAAGAAAAATAGTCCAAGGGTTCCTGGTGCCCAGACACCATCTGCATCCACTTTCGTCCTTGTAGACTATATTATTACAGTTCCATTGTTTAGGAATGATCCTTTGACCTTCATTGTTATTACAGAAGATCCAATAATAGCTGAGAGCCATATCTTAATAGTAGGTATTACAATCTCCAGTGTGTGATATGGTGGTACTTCTGGAGTGTTTATCATTACTGGGCTCATCTACAATGCACATGTAAATATAACACAGTCTAGAGAAATAAATCCAGTCTGGTATTGAAGTCCTACAGACAGACAATTGGTATGAGGGGGAATCTTAATTACAAGATGGATGGTTACAGACAGGAAATACATGTGAATGGGACTTCCTGTGCTACATCAGTGCCAGGCCTTTACAATGCACTTGTTCTAAGTTAATGTCTCATGTTGTATATTAGGTCATATTCATGAAATGTCGCCTGTGTCCTGTGTAAAAAACAAACAAACTAGAAAATGCTAACCTCTTTAAAGGGTTTTCCAAGAACTTACTGGACCGGAGTGTTATGTGTTGTGGCCAGGGGTCGATTGGGACCTTAACATGGCCCTGGAAAAAATTCTAAAAGTGGCCGTGTTTTGTAGTCAGGCCCAAATTGATGGAAGGCAGGGCCAGCAATACCATATTGTGGCACATTATATCACCCCAACAGAGCCAAATGCCACAGTTCATCCCAAAATACTGCCAGCAGCACAAATTATATCTCCAAAAACTTCCACTGGCCAGCCGTGAGGAGGGCCCAGGCAGACCCCTGGGCATTGGCCCACCGGGAAATTTCGCTGTAAGGTCTATGGCTAATCCGCCTCTGGCTGTGCCTACATATGTCACCGCTGAGCCCATTGACACTTCGGGTTCAGTAGGAATCAGAAATGGAGGACAAGGGATCTCAGCACTTAAATTGGGCTACTGGTGATGGGTTAAAGGGGATTCTGGTCCTGGAGATCCCCTTTATGCAAGCTTTCAAATATGCCACCAGCTTTCAAATATGTCTAAGAATGTGTTAAAACATCTTTGACAACTGGAATTATCTACTAGTAGGAGATCAGTTTCACATTTCCCCACATTTTCAGCTAATTCTTGCTAAATGTGAGCAAGCCTAACCAAGAATTTCCAAAATTTCATTATCAATGTAAATGAATCAAACTGCTTATTTCAACATTACAGCTATAAGTCTCAATGCATGAATTGTATATGGAATGGTGCCTTTGACGACCAAGACAGTTAATTATTGTAACTGTATGTTGGGCCCAACGATAGCTTGTAACTACCCCATACAATGGCATGGTCATAGGAAGAATCATTTTGGTTAAAAATGAGCCTATTATTATGAAATTCTCCAAGATAGATCAAACTCTAGCACCAAAAACTGGTGTGGATTTTAACAGACCCTCATGAAGTTCTTTCTGGACTTTTTAGATTCCCAGGTTACAGCCCTCAGAGTAGTCACACAGAGACATGTGCTATGCTGAGGTTATCAGATGGTGGCTCTCATGCAGGTGAGCAGATAGCCAAACACGCTATTTGCCTTAGCCGCTAATGGGGGGCAAAAGGTGGTGCTGGACCACAGAGAAGTGAATAACACTTATGCTTTTCATGTGCTTTAACAATTGCCAATAGCCCTATAAAATAAATGAATACTTGTCATAGCATTGCAGGGAAATGAACACTCCCATCCAGGTTCTCATGGCAGATCACAGCAGATTGCTGGGGGTCTCATACATATCAAGATCTTAGAAGCAAGTCCAGTCTGCTGTTGAGGTTCTACAGACAGACACATTGGTATTGGGGGTGGGGGGTCCCAATTACAAGACGGATGGCTACAGACAGGAAATTTATGTGAATGGGGCTTCCTGTTTTATATGAGTGCCAAGGCCTTTACAATGCAGATTTTTCATCTCTTCTGTTTGTTTGACATTGTTTTTGGTTATTTGTGTATGTACGGGATGGGGTGGCAGGGTATTTTCTCACTTTCTGCTATAGGTATGTAGGTATGCTTGGAGTTGCGTTTTCAGCTCAGCTGGAGAGCCACAGGTTGCACACCACTGTGCTGGAGTGTCTTCAGGCATTGACACATACATTTGGGGAACAATTGCATTCATTGTTTTTTCCAGCTTTCTTCTTTTTTTTTTTTTGTTTAGGGATATTTTGTTGTGTGACCATTCATGGCAGTCTTACACACATGCAGCAATGTTCATGTTACTGTGTGGTGAAAAAACTTTCATGAATGTTTGATCATCAGCCCATGTAAAAAGACCCTAACTGGAGAGGATATGCCCCCAAGACCATCCGTTTCTGACACTTTTTCAGTTAAAGGACATTGACTGGAAGACGTCATCAGCAATGGCAATAGCTCTGCCTGTGGAAGTTAGTTCCATTAAATATTTTAAATGCACGTCGCAAATGGTAGTGCCAAGTATTTGTGGGCTCTTGGTCAACAGTAGGTCCTGTGACAACCTCAGCTTGCACTTAAGAACCATATAGCATACTTACCCAATTCTCCTTGGGGCCCCCAAACCTATTGGGCTCTGACGTCTGCCAAGGTGTTGACACCAGCCCTGGCATTGCAGAATACTTGAATCTTACTGATTTTCAATAATAACTGAGAAAAAAACATGAAACAAATCCTATACTCGTTTCAGTCTTTTTTATATTATTTATTGTCTTTTAGGATCAGAAGGTTAAAAATTATAGTTACCGTAAATCTATATCTAGCTGAATTTCATTCTTGACTAGACTACCAAGAGTGTCTGGCAGGCCTTCATCATTAGCGGGCGTCTGTCATCAACAGCAGCTCTACTAAACCAAGCGCATGGGCACATAGGTTTTGCTCACATGAATTAAGGCATTTCCTTGTTTTAATTTTTCATGCCTCCATTAGACTGAAATAACACTCAGTAGTTCCCTTCACCAAAGGTGTTCCCACTACCCCGTTGCACAAAATATACCCTCCTTCAGCCACTTCCTCTGATCATTGGTTGACAGGGCCAAGCATCAGACACAACACATCATCTTGTCTGGGCTTGTCTTCTTGAGCAAGCGCCATGTAATTGAGAGTCGGCGCATGCACAGAAGACTTGTTTTCATATAAAGCCCCACTTTCTTGAGTGTATGGCTCATAGCAATGTTATGAATAGATGCTTCCATCTCTGGTGTTGATATCTGGTGCTCCTAAGTGTTATCGTTGGTGTCTTTGTTGAACCTCTGATTAATGCCCTCCTTGCCTGGATTGTGACCTTTTCTTGTTATGTTTGTGGTTGTGCCATATTCTTTCCATTTTGTTATAATGATTTAAAGATTTTTTTGACTTTTTTTTATAGTGATGACCTATCCTCTAGATAGATCTTCAGTGTCTGATTGGTGAAGGTCAGACACCTGGAACCTCCACCAATCAGTTGTTTGAGAAGGCACCGGTGCTTGCATCAGTGCCACAGCCTTATTGCAGCTTTCCCCAGGCCATGTGATGGCACGTTCATCAGTCACATGGCCTAGGTGCAGCTCAGTCACATTGAAGTGAATGGGACTGAGCTGTAATACCAAGTACAATGGACGATGCTCAAACAGCTGATCGCTGAAGGTCCAGGGTGTCAGACCCCACTGATCAGATACCGATGACCTATCTGGAAGATCATCAGGTCATCAGTTCAATCCAAAAACAACCCTTGTAATGTGCCTCATGGGATGTTCAAAGTTTGAAATTATTTTTTTCATAACCCAACCCTGATCTATGCTTCTCCACCATTTGTTGTTGACTCAGATCCTTACACTTGGCCATTTTTCACATATACAGTGATGCTTGAAAGTTTGTGAACCCTTCAGAATATTCTATATTTCTGCATAAATTTAAGCTAAAAAACCAGATTTTCATACAAGTCCTAAAAGTAGATAAAGATAGTCAAATCAAAAAATGAGTCACAAATATTAGACTTGATCATTTATTCATTGAGGAAAATAATCCAATATCACATGTCTCTTAGTGGAAAAAGTATGTGAACCTTTTTCAACATCTGGTATAACTGCAGTTGAACATTTGTGGTAATTGTTGATTAGTCCTGCACATTGGCTTGGAGGAATTTCAGCCTATTCCAAACAGCTTTCACATCTTATGTTGGTTGGTTTCCTCCCATGAACTGCTCACTTCAGATCCTACCACAGCATTTCTATTTGATTAAGGTTAGGACTTTGACCTGGCCATTCCAAAACATTGGGGAACATTTATCATAGACCAGTATTTTATTTCAGCTTATTGCTTAAAAAGGGGATGTCAGCATTAGAAAAACATGGCTGCTTTCCTCCTAAAACAACGCCACACCTGTGCATGGGTTGTGTCTGGCTTTGCGGCTCAGTTCCACTAATCTGAATGCAATTGAGCTGCAATCCCAATGTTAGCTTATAGAAAGGTGTCAGAACACACAAGTCATCTCATCTTGCTATGTATGGAGTTGCATAGCCAGAGACCAGACTGCCCATCCTGACCTCTGTCTACTGCCAAAAGAACTTATAATGGACAATAACAAGGACCAAAACAGGACTATGGACCAATGGAGAAAGGTGGTGAGGTTTTAGGTCAAATTTATTCAAAAATATTGAAAATTCTGAAGGGTTCACAATCTTTCAAGCACCACTGTATTTATTGAGCAAATGCTATAGAAATTAGTATATATATATATATATATATATGTGTGTAAAAAAAAAAATATATATATATATTAAAAATGTGTTTGCTTGGGACAGTATACAGGGCACATTATCTCCCCCGGGGACGGAGAAGTCGTGCTTTCATTCATCAGTGCGTCATTTACATATCTAGCATGCCTACATTTTTTCCTGTTATCTCTTCCACTCAGTCTCATCATTGTCACTATGTCCACAATGCATGCACCACCATAAACAAAATACAGGTTTTCTGGGTGTAATTCTAAAATGTTTTGTACAGAGTACAGAGGACATCCAGATCACAAACCTGTCCTGCTATAGAGTTCCAAACTTCCTACTGCTCGCTATCAGTTAGATAACACAGAAGTTATGGCGACCTTGGCACATAATTATTATATATTTTTATAATGATAAGTAAAGGCTTACAACAGCCTGTCCACTGAATCACATTTAAAGGGGTTATGACAAGTTTGCTAGTTATCCCTTATCCACAGGGATAGGTGGGGGTCCTAGCGGTCAGACCCCCAGCAATCAGCTAGTATATGGGATAACTTGCAAACTCGGCACAAACCCTTTAAAGTTGATATGTGGCATTTTCCAGTACACTATTAGAGCATTGTTGGTTGATAGAGGGAGGAGAGGTTCTACTTCTCTTTGCGTGACCAAGTAGATATGTGAAATAAATAGACAGGCCTCTGTATTTTTTTCCAATAATCACCATGCAGTTCTTCATTTTACCTGTGGGGGCACTGTAGGGAAGTCAAACACTTGCTTCCACGTGCCATCACAAATTAGACCTGATCTCTAGCAGCTCCCGTTTGTGGCTTTTGATTCAGAGACCTTTGTAACAAAATTTAATTGTCAAAAGGGAGGTAACATTGTTAAGCTAGCCATAGAAGTAAGGGTAAAGCTGGATTTACACCGGTCAAATGAACGTCCGATTGTTGGGAAGGAAGGGTTCCTTCCCGATACTTGACTGCTTGTTCAGTGAAGGAGACCACTGCATTTACATTCAGCAGTCTCCTTCACTGTATGAGGATGAGGGATCGCTATTGCAATCCCTCATCCTCATACAGAATCATGGTTTCTGAGCAGGAGATCGCTGTTTAGACCACACAATCTGCAGCCCAGAAGCCATGATCGGTGGTGCCTGCATGAGCGACAGGATCACCCATTCCGCGCAATCATCAGGTGATCAGCGACACAGTTGCATGGCCAGATTGTCAGGAATGACCGTTCGCAGGAACTACCGTTCCTGATAACCTGACCAATTCTCGGGCCATGAAAATGCACCTTAGAGAAGACCTGACATGCCTGTTTTAATAGCTTAATGCATTCCCCATGTAATAACAATTCTGGAACATCTATTCTTATGTCTCTATGTTGTGTCATCCCTTTATTATTTCTACTAGAAGTTATGAATGAATTTCTAGCAGTCTGCAGTAAGGATACAGAGGGAAAGTAACCAGCTGGGGGGGTGTACCTGCACAGACTCACTCTAGCTAGCCAATCAGTGCTGCCATTTTCAGACTGTGCAGGTACACACCCCCAACTGTTTACCTCCCCTCTGTACCCTTACTGCAGACTGCTGGCAATTCATTCATAAATTCTAGTAGAAATAATAAAGGAATGGCACAACATACAGACATAAGAATAGATGTTCCAGAATTGTTATTACATGGGAATGCATAAAGCTATTAAAACAGGCATGTCAGGAGTGGTGAAAGGTCCTCTTTAGGACCACACAGTCAGGTCAGGAAGCCAAAATCAGGAGTGGATCATAAAAGGAGAGAAAGTATAAAGAACAGATATAACTTCTCTTTTTTTAATTCACTCCTGGTTTTGGTTCCAAAAGTAAACCTGACCGTGTGGCAGTACCCTTACTATTTTGATTGTGAGCCTATGTTGTTCAGGTCAGATCAACAAGACCTGTTAGTTATCCTGACATATCTATTTTAACAAATACGTATATTTGTAACAATTCTGGAGCAGCTTTTCTTAGAACTACAGGTTTTGCTGTTCTTTTGTTATTCCTCCTAGAAATGCACTTATATATAAACAACTAAGTGTTAAAACACTGTAGTTTACAACTTCACAACTGCAGCCAGGAAAGCAAAGAGCAGCAGTGAGGTACGGAGCTCAGTGCAGGACGAAGCATAGGAGAAAATGAGTGAGTATTCACTGATTTATTATTTACAAGGATTGCCTGAGTTTTTATATAACTCGGACAACCTTCTTAAAGGGGTTTTCTAAGACATTTATACTGATGACCTATCTTTTGGATAGGTCATTAGTATCTGATTTATGGGGTCTGATACCTGGTACCCCTGGCAATTATATATTTGAGAAGGCACCAGCACCCTCAGTAGTGCCCCAACCTTCTCTCAGCTCACCAAGAATTACTTCCATCGCTCATGAATGGGGATGATCTGCAATAACAAGCACAGCCATTATACAATGTGTGGCGCTGTGCTAAGTGAGCAGAGAGAAGGCTGCAGCGCTCACAGGAACACCAGTGCCTTCTCAAACAGCTGATCGGGGGGGTCCCGGGTGTCAGACCCCCACTGATCACATACTGATGATCTATCCAGAGGATATGTCGTCAGTATAAAAGTCTTGGAAAACCATGTAAGCATACCCACAATAAACTCATGTCTACCCTAAGATATAATATAAGGGCCGATTAGATGGACCAGGGGGTCTTCTTCTGCCGTCAGTCTGTATCTTCAGTTATCCATGGCTTACTAGAATTATACACATTGTCGAACTCTGCTACAGTATTTGGGACATTTTAGACAATATTGCTGTACATCCATTCTTTGGCAGATCTTACAGGTGGCTGCTATCTTATGGGATGGAGGGGAGCCCAAGGGCTGTCTGTCAGATGTGATAAGATAAGAGAGCCACCTGCCCAGAGCCCGGCCATCCTAATGGAAGGTCACCTTCTCATGCTGATGAGAGAGGAAGTGGAGACATGCCTCATGGCTGAGTGATGCCTAGCCAGGGTGGAGGTGACAGGATGCTCTACCTATTACGTCCTGCACTCCAGGAAATTAGTCTCCTGCTAATGAATTCTCATTTAACACCCAGATCGTGAAGTGTTCGCTAGGCTGTGCACAGTGTGTCAGAAGATAAGAAACCCTTGATCAGTGCTGGGCCATTAAAGCTCAGAACCCATTATTATGGGCCATGGATGTAAGCACACAGAGCAGAAAACCCTCAGCAGGCTTATCTACAACTGCAGATGGAGAAGTACAAGAAGTTCCACCAGTCATGGTCAATCTCAGTGAAGTCCATGACATTCTAGCTGGGAAATCATCCAGTTATATTATTTTAGTCGAGAGGTTGTGTCATTCATTGATTGCATGATTAATCATTAATGATGAGCAAATCGAAGTCAAACTAATTGACTTTGATCTGAAATTAAGGAAAAATCTGATTTGCCACAAAGCTAAATTTCCTTGCGCTTCATGGTAACAAATGAATTTTCCCTGAAATGGCGGGACAAAAAATACATACTCACCTTATCCATTTGCGTGTGAAGAGGATGCCGCGGCCATCTTGATTAAGGATACTGCACAGTGACATATGACATCACCTTCCGGCCGGCATGATGACGTTGCCATGTCACCGTGCGAGATTTCACGCAGTGTCTTCAATCAAGATGACCATGGAGACCTCTACTCAATCAAATGTATAAGTTGAGTACCATATTTTTCACTTTATAAGACGCACCCGAAGATAAGACGCACCCCAGATTTTAGAGTAAATGAGAAAAAAATATTTTTCATTAGAGCTCCTATCAGATCCCCCATAAATTTCAGGACATCACATCAGACCTCCATCAGACCTCTGATCAGCCCAGTGTGCCCCGATCAGACCTCAGAACAGCCCAGTGTGCCCCCATCAGACCTCAGAACAGCCCAGTGTGCCCCGATCAGACCTCAGATCAGCCCAGTGTGCCCCCATCAGACCTCAGAGCAGCCCAGTGTGCCCCCATCAGACCTCAGAACAGCCCAGTGTGCACCCATCAGACCTCAGATCAGCCCAGTGTGCCCCCATCAGACCTCAAAACAGCCCAGTGTGCCCCCATCAGACCTCAGAACAGCCCACCCAGCCCCATAACAATAAAATAAAAACCTCTCTTACCTGTCCTGCTCCGCGGCTCCGCTCCGGGTCCGGTGCTCCTCTGGCTTCTTAGGCCAGTGCTGCACTGTCACCTGACTGTGTGCAGCGTCAGGTCATAGTGCGCGCACTACGTCCTGACGCTGTACGCAGTCAGGACAGTGCAGCGCCGGCCCGGGAAGCCAGAGGAGCGCCAGACCTGGAGCAGAGCCGCGGAGCAGGACAGGTAAGAGAGGTTTTTTTTTATTGTTATGGGGCTGGGTGGGCTGATCTGACGTCTGATGGGGGTGCCATAATGGAAGCGCTCACTTGTATTCGCTTTATAAGACACATCGCAATTTTCCCCCTACTTTTGGGGGAAAAAAGTGCGTCTTATAAAGCGAAAAATACGGTAGTTGTTTTGCTTTTTAACCGGATTAACCCCTGAAAGCCCTCAATGTATGATGAACGCAGCATCTGAGATGCTCAATGACAGGGCTGGCGTGATTGCCGTTCCCCATCATTGTGCCCGCTACATACAAAGAAATGCGCTTTTTGATGAAGTAATTCTTCACTAAGCAAATTTCTTTACGAAATTCGATGAAGCAACCGAATCAAATTTTTGATAACTTTGCTCAACGCTATTAATCACCATTAAGGGCAGTAGTAGATGGGATCTACTGGGATCTACTTGCAGAGTACCTCCAATTGCTAGGCTGCACCTATACTTGCTATTTAATTAATGGATATACCTGTAGTTGCTGTTTGAATCAATGACAAGTATGGGTGCAGCCTGGCACTAAGCAGCAATGCGCGTGGGATCCTGTCGGGGGCCGCATTGTGTACAGAACACAGAAAAATATTTCCTTTGGCTAGTATTAATATGTTCATTGTATTCTATAGGACTGCCAAAAAAGTACAGTAATTTATTGAGCTGGGTACAGGATGTGTTAAAGTTTTTTTTTTAGTCATGAGTCGCTAGAGCAGATCTGGGGGGCAACATCTTAGGGTGCATTCACATCACCGTTTAGCAGGAAAAAAATGGATCCTGTTGCATCAGTTATCCATAGGATTGCATAGGATGAGTTTTTTTTTACAGAATCCAGTTAAAAAACGGATCCTGTTGCATCAGTTGTCATCCATTTGAGCCATTTCCGTGTGAGATCTGTTTTTTTAAGATGAAAACAAAAGTACTGCATGCAGGACTTTTTTCCTGTCTAAAAAAACAGATCTCAGAACTGGCTCAAACGGATGACAACTGATGCAACAGGATCCGTTTTTTTACAGGATCCTGTTTTTCTCTCTCTCTCTCTTCTTCTGACGGATCAGAAGAATGGAAAGCTAAACTGTGATGTGAATGCACCCTTAGAGGGGTCCTCGGGGAATGATTTAAAATAACCTGTCCTAAAATGTAAGCAGCACTGGTTGCCACCACTTGCAGAGCTGCCTAGGGCGGTGTGGGGACAGAGCCTCAGTACACACCACACTACTCTACAATAGATGGTAATGATGTGATCCTGCCTGTAATATACCATCATGGCTGAGCAGCCTGACAGGAACGCTCACTAATGCATAGTATATGCAAGTGCCAGAGTGTAATGTGTAGTGAGGCCTCACCCCTCCTCTGCAAGTGGAGGCAACCACTACTGCTCCCATTCTAGGAAAGGTTGATGGTGGCCATTTTAAATCAATCAAGAAGAACCCCTTTAACCCCTTACTGACCAGCCTGTTTTGCATCTTAATGGATAAGCAATTTTTATCAATCTTTTCACTGTCACATGACAAGAGCTATAATTTCTTATTGATTGACAGAGACAGGCAAGATGACCATGCAAGAACCTGGCCCTGTTCATCAAGAAGGAGAGGGAGGGGCTTGTAGAGGAAGCAGGAAGAGCATGGGAGTTGCTTGGACCGACCCTTGGTGCACTTAACAGCTCATTTCTATATGGATTTACTTTCTTATTCTCCAGTACAAGCTGGGCTAGACCTACAAGGCAAGGTATTTTCATTGGGAAAATTTGCTGTGCAATTTATTGATGTGTGAGGTGTATTCCAGCCTCTTTACTTATGTCTAATATTCAGATGTGTGAGGTCCTTACCTCCCATCAACTAATTACAATGGGAACTAGCCCAACTTTAGGTTACTTTATGAGGCTAGATAATTTTTCCTGATTTCTGTAGCATTATGGGCTCTCCCAGGCTGAAAACCCTGAAGACTGTAAAGACTCTGTAGAAATTTCGGGTCTTGATGACCATAAAGTGAGTATCATCTATACTGTATGGGTCTGTAGAAGCTACCCAGCTAGTTTATCCATATCACCTATTATCAGTAATTATCTTGCTCTATTACCTGTTTAAAACAGCAATGGTAAAAGTCCCTTTAGACGGAACAATACAGCAGACGATCGTTAGGAAGCGTTCCGACAATAGCCTGCTCACTGGTAGAGATGAGCGAATCATTCAAAATTTTATTCGCCGAACATTCGTCGAACTTTTCATAAGATTCGTATATTCGACAAATATATTCGTTGAATCTGTGTACAAAATATACATTATTATGTGGCGTTTAGCGAACATTCGCGCACTAATAACGAACGTTCAGTTTTAAAAGGTACGCAACTTCTTTGAACACGTACGCATGAACGTACAAATTGCGTACGAAAATGACGGGCTTTGCTGGAGAGGAATGGTGGAGCAGGAGGAACGCTCTGAGTCTGACCGCTGGCTACATGTGGATACTGTATGAGCAGATGACAGTAGATCATCCGGCTGTGACTGAGATGAGCGTGCCATCCACTCCACTATGTCATCCACTTTCTCCTCCACTACAATTTTGCACCTTGGTGGGTTAGCCCGGTGGAACACCAGCCAAGTATTGCGAATACTACAAGTAGAAGCTCCGGCTACAGGTCCTTTGGCACTCCTGCCCTGTGCCACCTTCTCCTTTTTTTTAGAGCTCGAGGTCTGGCTGGAACTGGACCTCTTTTGCTTATCCATTCCAGACATTTTTCACTTCACTCTGTGGCCCTGCAGCTGGTCTTTGTCTTTGTCCCTGTCTCTCTCTCCCTGCCTGATTAATTACTAGCCCTGCACTTGCCCTGCACTTTCCCTGCAGTATCCCTTATGTGTAATATGGATTCCCTGAACAATTACACCCCAAATTCAACAACACAGGTCTCAGTGTCTCAGAACTTCACACACAGTGCTTCTGCTTGTCTCAGCAGTCGCAGCAGAAGTGATGCGTCACTGGCTTACCGAGCCTGAGCCAAATCAGAGCAAGCCCTGCCCACTAGGTCAGGTGACCGCTTTCTTCCCGGGCTTTTGCGCATGAATAATGAACTAACAGTAAAAGTTCGCTAATTACTTGAATTCGTACACAACAGCTTATAGAGTAACTTATACGTAACATTAGTGTACAATTTATAGGACAAGTACGTAGCGAATGCGTACAAAGCCTTAGGAACATTTTTTAATTTTAACGGAGCGAATCACCTAATATTCAGATTCGCTTCGCAGCTGAAAATTTCCAAGATTCGATATGGATCAACAAATCGACGAATAGATTCGCTCATCTCTACTCGCTGGTGGAGGAAACCTTAGTATGGGGAGGAGCGATTGATAATGTTATCGCTCTTCCCCATACTGACTTGTTGTTTGCCGGCAGCAGAGGCTGTTTACACAGCTCAATCTGCTGCGGGCAAACGATAATTTTTGAAGCGTTCCTATGATTTTTTTGTACAATCTGAAAAGAATATTTTTCATACTTATGCACATACGTGACAGAAACCTGTGAATACCCCTAACAAAGACCTTCCAGAGGACCAGCATATATCACCTTCTACCAAATAGGGTTCTCTATCCACCAAAAAAAGGAGAAACCAGAAGAAAGTTTATTTATCTCAAGATATAAAACAGCCAGCATAGAATGGGGAACACACACTATTATTGATGAAAGATGTCCGTGACAGAACTGACACAGCCTGACAGGCGGCCATGAAGAGTTGTGTGTAAGGTGTCCAACACCTGCACTATCAGATCTAGCTTTCAGCACCTCTCCAGCTACCAGCGTCCGTATTCTGAAATGTTACATTACATTTTTGTTTCTTTCTTAATTGGTCAATTAGCATGTAGGTACTGACACTCCTTACTCAATGGCGTATCTGTCACATCAGCGTTGGTATGGGTCACACAAAGTAGAAGGTCGGTGACACTGATGATACTTAGGACTTTTCCATCAATAGACATTTGTCACCTATCTGCAGCATAGGTGATAAGTGCCTGATCACAGGGTGTCCCACCACTTGAACCCCCATGGGTCACAAGAACAGTGGTTCTGGTCCCACCACTTCACATCATTGCACGACCACAGTCAAGGGGTGTGCATCAGGCAGCAGTCAAGCATGCACCCTGCCACTCCATTCACAGTCTTTGGGATTGATGGAGACATCTGAGTACAGATAGTATTCTACTTGCATAAATATAATAAACAGCAAACAAGAAGTTGTATGTTCCTCAAGATGGTACCAATAAAATTACATCACACAAAAAACAAGCCCTTACACAGCTCTGTTGATGGATAAAAGTTATGGACCCAGAGAAGTGTAATTCACTATTTTGACAGGACAGTCCTGTGAACTGTGTCAGAAACTTAATGGGGCTTATGCAAACCCTACCTCAAAGTGGGTGTTTTGGGGCATTCCCTTTTGTTTAGGGGTGTTCCTGGTAGGGTGGAGATCTCTAATTTAACTCTTACAGACTTCTCAATACAATTTAAAAGCCTATCTTTCCTTCATTTTTCTATTGTCCTGGGGTACCTACTTTGTCTCTATGACTTTTAAATGGCTCTCGCTTTTACATAGGTGTCCATGTATTACCTGAGCCACCATTCATTTAAATTCCTGACAGGTAATTCTACATCTACCCTGCGGCAGCCTCAGCTTCCCCCTAGCAATAAGAGCTGATCACCAGGGGTTTAACCAGATTTGGAGCACAGCCTTCATAAGGCAGCCCTTTCAAGTTTATTCTTTGATCTATCTGATATGTAAAATAGCTTTGGGTAGGTTTTGAGAAGAAACATCATAAATTTTAAATATTATCTTAATTATGAATGAGTTCAGAAGAAACTTTAATGGGAGATAAGCTGCCGTAAGGCCTCTTTCACACGTCGGACGTGTGCTGTCCTTGTTCTCCATGGATTGCTCATATACCCAATGATTTTAATGTGTTTATTCACACGTCAGTGATTTTCCACTGACTGTATGCCCATTGAAGCCTTTGAGTTCATGAAAATCACTAACACACGGATGACATCTGTATTCTGTCAGGGATTTTAACGGACCATTGGTAGAAGATGCTCTAGAAATTAATTTTCCACCTAGCAGTGAGCGTGGAATGCAGATGACACACAGAAGGCAAAAAACAGACACATGGACATCTTCACGGATGAACTACCAAGCATCTAGTCACGGATCTCAACATGAGCAGAAGGCCTAGCTTTGTTTAAAGTTCTAGTTCCGATGTAGGACCAGCAGGATCGATGTTAGACTCCCACCAATCAGAGGTTGATGAGCTACAGCAAGGATAGAGCATCAATATTAGGAGCCTAGAAAACCCCTTTAACTGTAGTTTTAGAGAAAAAATGTCACGTAACTGAGAACATTTCTAAGAATGATTTCTTTCCCAAGAGTTTCTCATTGATGAGAATGGTACAGTTTGTTCATGTTGTGTGCCAAATAAACAAATATGATTTATGGATGTGAATCTGGCACAAGTACAATAACCTTTCTATAATGTATTACTGGTCTGACCTGGCATAGGCTGGAAGTTTTTAAGAATACTTTATCTCAAGTAGACTTTATTGATTTGACACAGTCCACACCTCAAAAAGTGTCAGTTTCGGAGAAGGCATGCAATCAGTGGTGGTTGGAGTCTACAGAAGCAAGATGGTGTGCTATATCAGCTCCTTTATGTGCGCCCAAAAACTCTACTTGGAACAATGTGTGCCCCACCGTCTAAGGCTGAGTTCACACTTCAGTTATTTGGTCAGTTATTTTCATCATTTTTTAGGCAAGTAAATTAAAACAAGGCACTTACTAACGTATTGTGATTGTCCATATTGCTTCCTTTGCTGGCTGTATTCCTTTTTCCATCACATTTTACACTGCTTGTTTCCATGGTTACAGACCACCCTGCGATACATCAGTGGTGGTCTAGCTTGCACACCATTGGAAAAAGCGCTGGCCTCTCTGGTGGCCGGGACCGTGGGACCGCACATAGGCTTGTGCTTTTTCCTATAGTGTGCAAGAACGACTACCACTGATAGATTGCAGGGTGGTCGTAACCATGGAAATGAACGGTGTTATGTGAATAAAAGATTAATCCAGCCAGCAAAGGAAGCAATATGGACAATAACAATACATTAGTAAGTGACTTGTATTAACGTCTTCTACACAATAAATGCCATTTGCTGAAGGGAGATAACACCTTTAAAGGGGTATTCCCATGTCACAAATGTAGTTTAGCCATATTAGTTAGATATAGCCACACCAATATTATTACTAATAGAATGTATTTATATAAAATGTACCATTTAGAAGATTTCCCTATTTGTATATCCATTGTCCCACACATATCAGTCAGGCCGTTGCCCCCTGGTTACGACCACCGTGGCCATGTAGTAGTGGTGGTCAGCTTGCTCCTGTTCATAACCCGCTCTGAGGTAACTGCTGTATTGTGAACGCACATTACATGATCATGCGGAGACACATCTTAGGGTTGTAGCATTGTTGTCTGCGCTTCCAAAACGCAGAGAAACGGATCCTGTTCCAAGATCAATTTATCTCTATGGAGCAGGATCCATTTCTAAAGTCTGCGTTTGGGACGGATCCTGACCATTGTGTTTTGGACTGGTAGCGTCCAAAATGCAGATGTGAAAGTACAATGTGCGTTCACAATACAGCAGTTACCTCAGAGCGGGTTTGAACAAGAGCAAGCTGAGCACCACTACTACATGGCCGTGGTGGCCGTAACTAGGGGCAACGGCCTGACTGATGTGTG
The DNA here is from genome assembly GCA_900303285.1 of Rhinella marina. Taxonomy (NCBI): domain Eukaryota; kingdom Metazoa; phylum Chordata; class Amphibia; order Anura; family Bufonidae; genus Rhinella; species Rhinella marina. Next base: position 231,577 of record ONZH01029102.1, read on the forward strand.
TAGGACAATGCCTATACAAATAGTCAAATCTTCTAAACTGTACATTTTATATAAATACATTCTATTAGTAATAATATTGGTATGGCTATATCTAACTATACAAACTACATTTGTGAGATGGGAATACCCCTTTAAGTCCTGGAAAACCCATTTAACATTGTAATTGTATTCTACATATATTGTATATCTGCATATTTTCTGGGTAGAGGCCTTATCTCCACTGTATCCCATTCTAGTCAATGGGGTCGGCGGTCATTGCGGTAACATCCGGCTATGCCGGATCCAGAGAGTTCCAGCAGGCAGATCTCTGCCAGCCCAGCCTGTTGGAGACCTGTAATGCTAGTGTGAAATGGGCATGGAAGAAATGCTCAGGGGTGCCCCATGGTAATAGGGCTCAGAATAACTGCTATAGTGGCTCAGGTTGGCCCAATGTGAATCTGCACAGGGCTTTTTGTTTCCACTGCAACATGAAAAAGAGGATGGGGCTTGGTTCAATAGCCATGTTGCCCTTTCTCCTACAAGAAATGGAAAGATGAGACAAGCTAGGCACTCTGGTTCTGGGTTGAGGGGGGATAGCACTGAACAGAACTTGGAGAGGGACTTCCTTGTCCATAATCTTAAGATCTGTTCATGCTGGCATTGGAGGCAATTTTCTCAGATTTGAAGGTAAGAATAGCAGAACCCAATGGAGACCTTCAAATTTTTGGGAATCCCACGTCCAACTGATTCAGCTTAGGCCAGGTTCACAGCGCTGTTTATTTTTCCTTTCTTCTGATCTGAATCCGTTTTAGCCATTTTCGTCTGAGATCCATTATTTTAGACAAAAAAAATAGTCCTACATGCAGTTCTGAGAGATCAGAAGAATGGAAAACCAAACGGTGATGTGAGCCCAGCCTGGGCTGAAACCACAAATGTTCTATTAAAGGGTTTAGCCGCTTTATTATTAGTTTCCCAAATTTCTGGAAACAGCACTATATATAAGCCACTTTCTAAAACTGTATTATGATATTAGGATATCAGCGCCAATGTCTTGTATCATACTGCTGCCTTCTTATGTATGGCCTTCACTGTCAACATGGTGAACATGACCGTCAGCAGGCTCCATGGAATAACATTGCGCACTGCACTGCGCTGCCATACACAGTACTATACAAGGCATATTTTGGTATCGGCTCTGATTTCCTAATAGCTTTACTGTGTACTAGGAAGTGGCTTATAGCGCCAACCCCTAAGGCAAAGTACGAGTTAAAACCTTAATGCTTTGATATTCCAGTGAAGTAAGCAGTTACTACAGCCCTGAATACCTGATAAGTCTAATGACTTTCTGCGAATCCCTTGATAAGCATCGCACTGTAGGTGTATGTGACCGCGCACGCATGCATGTGTATGTTTGTATGTGTCCTTCATTACAAACACGGAGAACAGTCTGTTCTTGGCATTTCAGGAATTAGAAAAGGGAGGGGGACAAATCCCTTAGGGGAAACAAGAAACATTGGATATGGAGGAATGTCAGCTACGTTGTGGAGAATATCTACAGCATGAAATAATTAAGAGCCCGGAGATCTGAGCTGGATGGGGGCAGCATCGGGAATATGGACTGTTGCTATTTTATAAGTATGGCCTAATGAATGAGCCTACATTCTGTGACTTCCTATGGTCTCTATTACAGATGAGCGAATTTCCTTATGTTTGTTTTGGGTCTGATTCTATCAGTTCCGCCATCAGATTCAATTTGGTCTGAATAAATTTGACCTGAATCGGAAAGACTCAGATTGGCCTATACAGTTATATATGACGCTCTGGGGTCTACTAGAACGGTATCTAACCCCTCTCAAGCTCTCCAGCATTAGTAATGATAATGTAACAGTGATATATATATATATATATATATATATAGCTATGGGGAAGCGCATGGCAGAAAACGGACAGATATTGCACTGTCGAAAAAAAATAAAAAATAAAAATTATCCCTTTTTGGGTACCGATGCCTGTCGTTGCTTTAAAGGGGTTGTCTCACATCAGCAAATGGCATGTATCATGTAAAGGAAGTTAATACAAGGCATTTACTAATGTATTGTTATTGTCCATATTGCTTCCTTTGCTGGCTGGATTCATTTTTACACCATATTATACACTGCTAGGTTCCATGGTTATGACCACCCTTTAATCCATCAGTGGTGGTCATGCTTGCACACTAGGAAAAATCACTAGCCTGTGTGCGCTCCTGAGGTCTCAGCCACCACAGAGACCAGAACTTTTTTCTATAGTGTGCAAGCACGACCGCCACTGATGGATTTCAGGGTGGTCTCAACCATGGAAACCAGCAGTGCATAATGTGATGGAAAAATGAATCCAGCCAGCAATGGAGACAATATGGACAATCACAATACATTAAGAAGTGGCTTCTGTTAACTTTCTCTACATAACAAATGCCACTTGCTAAAGTGAGAGGACCCCTTTAACACAGCTGGAGATATATCGGAAAAAGCTATAGCTTGTTTAAAACAATGGTCCAAAATTATCCATTTTGGGGAGTAGCAACAAGTATGTTAAAAACATGTTCTAAAAATGATCCCTTTTTGGGTTCCAATGCCATTGCTTTTACACAGCTGGAGATATGTCTAAAACAATAGTCCAAAAATGATCAATATTTGGGAAGTAGCAACAGGGTTCATGTTATCTTAACCCCTCCCCCCCAGCGACGTACTTGTACGGCGTTGCGGGAAGTAACTTCCAGCTGCAGGGGACCGGCTGAGAACACAGATGCCGGCATATTAACCCTTGATGTGCCACGGCACATGCGATCTGTGGAGCGGGAAGTAAGAGCCATTTTTTGGTCATCTTGTCCCGCAAAAATGAGACCATACCTAAGACAATCACGCAAAAAATAAAAAAAATATGGCTCTCAGAAAATGGCAACACAAAAAAAAGATTTTATTCTGTTCAAAAATGTTTTCACAATGTAAAAATTTAAAAGCAGAAAAATAATAGACATATTGGGTATCGACATGTCCGAAACAACCTGCTATATAAAAATATTACGTGAGATGGCCCCCCAGGTGAATGCTGTAAAAAATTGTTTTTAAAAGAACTAGCCAAAACAGACATTTTTTTCACCTTGTCTCACAAAAAGTGTAATACCATGCGATCAAAAAGACGTATGTATCCCAAAATGGTACCAATCAAACCATCATCTCATCCTGCAAAACATGAGACCCTACATAAGACAATCGCCAGAAAAATAAAAAAATATGGCTCTCAGAAAATGGCAGCACAAAAACAAGATTTAATTCTGTTCAAAAATGAATCTAATGTGTAAAACTTAACAAAAATAAAAATGTTAGACATATTGGGCTTCCGTTCTGACTACTGCCATGTGCCCATAGAGCAGTTTACAACCAGATATGGGGTATTTCTGTAAACTGTAGAATCAGACTAATGTATATTGAGGTTTAGTTTGCTATTAACTCTTGCTGTGTTGCAAGAAAAAAATTGATTAACATGAAAAATCTGCATAAAAAATGACATTTTGAAATTTCGTCTCCATTTCTTTTAATTCTTGTACAACACCTAAAGGGTTAACAAAGTTTGTAACGTCAGTTTTAAATAATTTGAGGGATGTAGTTTCTAAAATGGGGTCATTTATGGGTGGTTTCCATTACGTAAACCCCTCAAAATCACTTTATATCTGAATTGATGCTTAAAAAAATGGTTTTGAAAAATGGCTTCTAAACTTCCAAGCTTTCTAACATCCTAAAAAAATAAAATGACATTTACAAAATGATGGCAACATAAAGTAGACATATGGGGAATGATGACTGATAACTATTTTATGAGGTATTACTATCTGTCTTAAAAGTAGAGAAATTTAAATTTAGAAAATTGTGAATTTTTCCAAATTTTCAGTAAATTTGGGGGTTTTTTTTAAATAAAGGAAAAATATATTGACTCAAATTTACCACTGTCATAAAGTACAATGTGTCACGAGAAAACAACCTCAGAATGGCTTGGATAAGTAAGTGACACACGTCAGATTTGCAAAAAATGGCCTGGACAGGAAGGTGAAAACTGGCCCAGTGTTGAAAGGGTTAAATAACTGATGATCATCCTGGAACATGACGAAGCAATGGCTTTTTACAAACACCATAAAAAAACTGTCCCTTTTTTGGGAGAAGTTTCATGATTGTTATACTGTGCAGGGTAGGGTACACTAGGGAAAATAGCAAGTACCTATCGTGTAGAACGAATCCCCAAAAATTCAGATTAGTTGGAAATCAGAGTTTTGGGGAAACTCGTACTGAATTTGATTAGATTCGCTCATCTCTAGTCTTAATATCAAACCAGAACGGTTCCTCATGAGAACTAGGCCTCAAGGACCTCCTCCCCTTCAAAGAAAAAAGTCTGCCTGGTGATAAATACATTTGGGCACATACCTCAACATATCTGCCACTGGAACTGTAGGTATTTCTAATTAAAAAGGGGGTTGTCTGGTTTAGAAAAACCCATTTTCAATTATGCTGTTAGGGCATTTTGAGTTAATGAGCAGAGTCCCTCATTTAGGACCTGAGTCAATTAGTTGTCATATAAAGAGAGTACAAAGCCAGTCTGTCTCTGCCACATCCATCCATTACAAGAACAGGACATTCATTTCAATAGGCAGAATGTAATGCTCCATTTCCCCTGTGGTGGTGCTGCAAGGAAATTAAATACTTTCCCCATAGATAAATGACTGTCATGGTCTAAATGTACTGTACTTCACACTAGCGTTTTTGCTGGATCTGGCAGGGATCAGCAAAAACGCTTCCATTACTGATAATACAACCATCAGCATCCATTATGAACGGATCCGGTTGTATTATCTTTAACAGAGCCAAGACGGATCCGTCATGAACTCCATTGAAAGTCAATGGGGGACGGATCCATTTTCTATTGTGTCAGATTATGTCAGAGAAAACGTTTTGCTCTGTATCCCATGAAGGAAAGAAAACCCAAGATTGCTGCGGTTTGCTCTCTGGTATGGGAACGCAACCAAACGGAACAGAATGCATTTTGGAGCACTCCATTCTGTTCAGTTACATTTTGTCGCCATTGACAATGAATGGGGACAAAACGGAAGCATTTTTCTCCAGTATTGAGATCCTATGACGGATCTCAATACTGGAAAATAGAAACGCTAGTGTGAATGTAGCCTTAGGATACTTCCACATGTGCGTTATTGCTGTCCGGTTTTGAGATCCGGAGCGCATCCATTTATAAAACACAACCGGCTGCATCCAGAATGGATCCGGTTGTATTATATGGAAAATGCGTGTCTGAAAAAAATGGATCCAGCTCCCCTGACATGGTTTTTTGGGGCTGGATCCGGCAAGTTCAGTTTCCCATGCCGCATAGGAACGCAACAAACGGGAACAGAATGCATTATGAAGCACTCAGTTCCGGTTTGTTCAGTTTTGTCCCCATTGAAAATGAATAGGGACACAACTGAAGTGTTTTCCTTCGGTTTCGACACCAACCGTGTTGGATTTCTTGCGAATGCCACAGTGATCCCATTCATCTCTATGGGATCACCGCTACTCAGGGATCCTGGCTGAGACGGGTGTCAAGCTACAACTGTCGCCGTGTAGCCCTACCCTTATCCTGCAAGTTGATCCAGAGGAAGGCAAAAAAAGAGGTAGAAGCCAATTTTCCTCACTTTAGAGGAAAAAAATTCCTTCCCGACTCCAATCAGGCAATCAGAATAACTCCCTGGATCAACGACCCATCTCTAGTAGCTATAACCTGTAATATTGTTATCCTCCAGAAATACATCCAGGCCCCTCTTGAACTCTTTTAGTGAACTTACCATCACCACCTCCTCTGGCAGAGAGTTCCATAGTCTCACTGCTCTTACCGTAAAGAATCCTCTTCTATGTTTGTGTACAAACCTTCTTTCCTCCAGACACAGAGGATGTCCCCTCGTCACAGTCCTGGGGATAAATAGATGATGGGAGAGATCTCTGTACTGACCTCTGATATATTTATACATAGTTATTAGATCTCCCCTCAGTCGTCTTTTTTCTAAAGTAAATAAGCCTAATTTTGATAATCTTTCTGGGTACTGTAGTCCACCCATTCCAGGTATTACTTTAGTTGCCCTCCTCTGAACCCTCTCCAGCTCTGCTATGTCTGCCTTGTTCACTGGAGCCCAGAACTGTACACAGTACTCCATGTGTGGTCTGACTAGTCATTTGTAAAGCGGCAGGACTATGTTCTCATCACGGGCATCTATGCCTCTTTTGATGCAGCCCATTATCTTATTGGCCTTGGCAGCAGCTGTCTGACACTGGTTTCTACAGCTTAGTTTGCTGTTCACTAAAATTCCTAGGTCCTTTTCCATGTCAGTGTTACCCAATGTTTTACCATTTAGTATGTACTGGTGACTTGCATTATTCCTTCCCATATGCATAACCTTACATTTGTCAGTGTTAAACTTCATCTGCCACTTCTCTGCCCAAGCCTCCAATCTATCCAGATCCATCTACGGCGGTCTACTGTCCTATCCCATGTCCATTACCTTACACAGTTTAGTGTTATCTGCAAAAAAATTTATTTTATGCGTTGAAGAAAAAAGAAGCAAATTGTATATTTTCCCTCCTCCAGTAAGTCCCTGTCCCACTCAAACATTATAAAAAATACTTCCCTTTGGAATGACACCAGGATGATGGGTCCATTATAAGTTATAGAGGCAGGGGCGGATTGGGAACTTAAAGTGGCCCTGGAAAAAATACTAAAAGTGGTCCCATTTTGTAGTCAGGTCCAAATTGATGGAAGGCAGGACCAGCAATGCCATATTGTGGCACATTGTACCTCACCAATAGAGCCAAATACCACAGTCCATCACAGAATACTGCCAGCAGCACAAAATACATCCCCAAAAACTTCCACTGGCCGGCCGTGAGGAGGGCCCAGGTGGCCCACGGGGCATCGGCCCACCGGGAAATTTCCCTGTAAGGTCTATGGCTAATCCACCCCTGTATGGAGGTCCTCTGGGCATTGTTGGTCTGATATTTATGTCTTTTATCTTTATTGTTACCTTGTTATTATCTTCTGGCTTGGGTTGTGGTCACATGACCATATCCATACAGCTCTTTTTTATGTCCTGCGATGTTATGTCCATGGGTGTGTCAGGGATAGAGCAGTGTCTATGTAACTAACTGGGTGGGAGGAGCTATAAACTAGCTGGGCGTTGTTATGGGCAGGGCTGGAGGTGTGGCAGACAAATGAGCAGTGCATCATGGGTTTGGTTGGATACAGCAACAGGAAGTGCTACATACAGGATGGAAACAAACCAGAGGGACGTGTTTACATGATGAAAACGGATCAGGAGAGTCCTATTATACGTTTCCCTCCATCTGTAATACTATGTGCCAAGTTCTACATCCATCTACTGAATAATAATGGCAAATACAATTTCTAATGATAAAATATCTTACTTCCTTAATGAAGTCCAGATCTTTCTTAAACAGCACCCCTGTTCATCAGAACAGTTTTCTCGTATGTTCTTTGTCTCAGGCATGACTCCAGGACTTGTGTTACACCATTCCTTGGGAATTCTGCTGTATGCTTGCAGAAAAATGTTGAATTTTCAAATCTTTAATCTCAAAATTCAACTCTGCAGTCAGTAGTACGGCAGTGGGCACATCATTTACACACTTGGCATTCTCTCTGATGGTGGTATATGCATTTGAACATGGTTCACTAACTTCTTGTATCTTATCTTCTAAATGTTACGTTGTGTCAAGTCTTATGTCTTTCTGACACTGTACTGTGGCAAATTTTGCTGCCATGCAAATACATAAGTACTGACTAAAATCCAAAATATGAAAAAGGTTTTGAATATTCACATTCCTACCAGGGCAGACATTCTTTCGAGAAGTATATCAGTTTGCAGCAAGTATCTAATTCATAACTTCCTGTGTCACGACTGTTGACAACAGTGGAAAACTCTTGCCAAGAGGTCCATCTTTTCATAATATATTTAGCTTTAGTTTACATTCTTCTCTAGAAATAGCACTAAGGGAATTTTCCAAAAAATACAGTTTCATGCAGGCAGAATTTTCACATTTTTGCATACAAAAGAACAACTTGGACATAGGTCACATTGTGCTTCAATGGAGTAGATTACTTCAAAGTTTTATGTCATGATTAATGTAAAAAATTAAAATCCAACATCATATAGTACATGACAATGCTATAAGCAGCCCTGTACTGCACATGGGTCCAGAGATCTCTACATTAATAGCTCCAATTTCTGTGCTGATCAATTTCAAGCTGACAGTGTTCTTTCTTCTACAGCTTTCTCCCTATCACAGCTCAGAAGGCATGTACTATTTCAGGAGGTGTGCCCTTTCTGCTGCAGCTCTCTCCCTTTTGTAGTTCAAGGGGGCATGTCCTTTCTGCTACAGTTCTTTTCCTATCACAGCTTAGGGGGCTTGTCTTTTTTGCTGTAGCTTTCTTCCTATCACAGCTCAGGGGGTATATCCTTTCAGCTGCAGCTCACTCCCTATAACTGTCCCAGCTTCTGATAGTAGATATGGCTGTTGGCAGATAACGGGTGGAACTGAGCATGTGCGACTATCTCTGTGAAGTGGACAGAGAAAAGGAACAGACAGCAGGTGACGCTACACAGACAGCTTTTATTGAATGACTCATTGGCTATACTAATTTAAAGTATTCAATCTTGGTGATAGTTTGCAAACTGTAGAATATTTTTTATGGGGCAACCCCTTTAAAGATATTTTTCTCAATAGACATTAAAGGGGTTACCCAATACTATAAAAATGTCCCCCATATGCCAGGCCCCTCACAGTAAATATACTTACCCCGCTTCCTGTGCCGATCCTTGTCCCCGCACCACTGCTGCTGCTTCTCCCCGTGCGCGCATGAAAACATCCAGTGTCGGGGGGAGCAGCCAATGGCAGGCGGGGATGAGCCTCCCTAGTGTCACCCACGATGCTAGGGAGGTTCGTCCCCTTCTCCCCCTGCCATTGGCTGGTCCCTCCCAACACCGGATGTTTTCATCCGTGCATTGGGATATGCAGCATCAGCGGTGCAGGAACCAGGAGGGGCGCAGAGAGGGGTAAGTATATTCACTGTGAGGGGCCCGGGATATGGGGGACATTTTTTAGATATTGGATAACCCCTTTAAAGGGGTTTTCCGGGATTTTAATATTGATACCTATGCTCAGGATAGGTCATCAATATCAGATCAGCTGGTTGAAGGAAAGGCCACGCCCCGTGCGAGTGCAGCCTTCCCTTGTTTGTGTACCTGCTCACCTTAGACATCGCAGCAAAGAACAGGGTGTGGATCCTAGCTGATATGATATTGGTGACCTATCCTGAGAACAGGTCATCAATATTAAAATCCAAGAAAATCCCTTTAATCCAGTGAAGAAGCCATAAATGTTTAATACATAGTATTCTATTATTCATGATGAGAGATGTAACGTGAAACATCTGCTCCACAATACAAAATCTGTAAGTTTGGGTTTACACATTGTGGGTTTTTTTTGTTAAAAAAGGCAACAAAAACACATTTTAACAACTATGTGTGTTTCATTTCAACTGGGATTGTCACAGATTTTTGATGCATTCAATCACATGGTTTCACAGGTGAACACATTCACTTACCATGTTTCATCGGTAAAAACCATGGGGGCAATTACTGCATCTCAAAACCACACCACAGTTTTTATGATGCATTTTTTACTGTTCCATTTTTTTGTGCATTTTTTGAAGCCAAAGTCAGTAATAGATCTTAAATAGAAGTCACATATAAAAGAAAGACTAGGGGTTCATGTATTAGGACCAGCGTTCTAGACCAGCCTCTACCCTAACGTCGGCACATCCACCGCCGGTCTAAATCTACACCAGCTCTCTTGCTGGCGTAGATTTAGACCATTTTCTATGCCTAAAACAGGTATAGAAAATAATAAATGAGACAGGCCTGTTGGCTCGCCCCATCCCTGCCCACACCACGTCCCCTTTTGTAGACCTGGTGTGAACAGGGAAAAGTAGCAGATTGTGCCAGGCCTGTCTTTTTGAATCCATTCCTGGCATTGGCTTCAAAAACTGCACTGAAAAAAAACCTGACCGTGAAAACCCAGTCCACTTTTTTTGGACTTTTTTTGAATCTTGCCTGATCCGGGTTTATGTCCATGCCTCCATTAAGCGGGACATGGCTATTTTTCCTCATTTGTGTTCAGGTTTTCTGGGATATATGGTGCTGATAACACTCGGAACTTTGTTAAAATAAATTATGATATAAAACATCAATGTTATACTCCTTATTGGGCAGTGTGGCATAGGTAAGGGTATGATTATCATCCATTCATTACCTGTAAAATCGATGGCCCTACTTCATATTGACTCTCTAGTCCATGTCTATGTGTGAACATGTGTTGGACTTCCTATTTTTACAGGCACCTCAATGTTAGCAAACAAGGGAAGAGAGAAGCCTCTTGAAGTCCATGCCACCTTTTCTCTAACAGATTATAGGAAGGAGCCAGGGCAAACAAACTCTGGGCCACTCTCAAGGGCAATGTCTGAACCAGCTCCAGTTCTGAAACAGTGAAACCTTCAATCACTGACGTCCCTCAACTTTGATGAAAAGTCTATCTACAATAGAAGACCATGAGATTGTTATGGAGTCATGCAACAGCAGGCCTGGACCTAACATGTTCGTTTAGACATCAAACGGAAGAAAGAACAAGAAAGAAGTTACCAGTTATTTGTTTTTAGAGGACTGAGAATGACTTGTTTGTACTATGCAACTTCAGATGTTACCCGTCTATTACTCTGAGAGAGTCACTTGAGTAGTCGTGCATGGAGAATGAGTCTATTTATTTGTTGATTTAGGCTTTTGCTGCCTCTATGGTTATTAACAAAATGCAAAGAGTAGAACTAATGAGCTGAATACAGTTTCTAGAAGGCAGGGGATGGACGGGGCTCTTTAAGGTGGTTATACAGGGTGGCCCACCTCCAGTGACAGTATAACAAGGTGAACGAGCAAGTGGATAGTTTTTTTTAATTAACCACAAGTCACAAAAGATGCTGAATGTGGTCCCCGTTCAGGTCTCTGCTTCTTTGGGCAGGTCGGATGATGTTGTCTGATTGTGATGCTACGGATAGTATTTGTGATGTTTTCCTTGAGTTCATCCAGGGGATGTGGATTGTTGGCCTACACTTTCTGTTTTACATTTCCCCACAGATAAAAATTGCATGTGGACAAGTCTGGGGAACGTGGTGGCCATAACCCCTTGCTTACAGTTCACGCCGTAAACAGTTCATGAACCCGTCCAGTGAGTTCTGTGAGAAGCGGCATGTTCCCCATCATGTAGGAAAAAGCATTATAGTCCATATTGTCCGTTATAGTTGTTCAATCTTCCCATACATGTTCAATGAAACAGGGAGATGGGCAAAAGATGGTTCCCGGAACAGTTAATGAACAAAATTTCTTTGAATGAGAGATCTTTCATCCGACTGTCGGCCAAAAGGATTAAACATGATTGACTTCTTTTCATACAATAATGCTCTGTCATTGGCTGGCTAAAATGACTGATTGATTATTGTCAAATTTCAACCAATGAACGTTCATTTTGGTTGAAGTCATCAGTTTTGATCAATGTTAGACTAATGTGTTTGGGTACCTCAGTAGACACATCACCCATCTCATGGAAAGCATTTTGTCTTTGCCTTCTCCCAGATTACATTTTCTTCATAGAGCTAGAATGGCTTAAAGCTGAAGTTTGCTCAAATCTGGAGGTTTAAGTGTAATAAGTTTAATATCTCAGTAGACCCCTTTGTTTTGAGGTTTATTTTGGGTGGATCCATCCTGGTGAGTTGCTCTGAGCACTGCACAACTGACATTGGGTTTTCTGGTTTGCATCAACATCCTTTTAAATAATCATGTATGAAGGCAGCTGTAATTTTGTAATGTATTTCTTTTACCTTTTTTGCTCCTATCTCATTCTGGGCTGTGGTCACATGACCATGTCCATGGAGCTCTTTCTGATTTCCTGTCATTCTATATCCATTGGCGTGTCAGTGATAGGGGAGTGTCTATATAAATAGCTGGTGGGAGGAGCTATAAACCAGCTGGGTGTTGATATGGGCAGTAGGGGAATGTCTATATAACTAGCTGCATCTGTGGAAGTGGAAGAAGAAGTGCATCATGGGTTTGGTTGGAAACAGCAACAGGAAGTGCTACATACAAGATAGAAACAAATCAGAGTGATTTATTGGGGCTTCTCTCACCATACAGCCACACCAATACAGTTGTCTATATGGTGTGTTCCATATAACAAAACAGTGGGTTTTGCATAGTGAAATTCTCTGCGCAACTATGCATTGTCGGAATTCCTTTTGGCCCCATTAATTATTATGGGAACCGGCAGAGATACGGCCACAACCCAGTAAAAATGGAGAGAAGTGACCGGACAAATACCGCTATGTTTACCTGGATTTGTCCGGCTGCTCCTTGGCATATTTGTCGGGTTGCAGCTGAATCTCCACCAGTCCCCATTACAGTGAATGGGGACGGGTGGGATTCCAGCAGTGCATGGTTGTTCCCGGACGGAACAGTCTGCCGGATCTGCTTAAATGCAGATGTGAAACAGGCCTTTGTGATTTTCACTGATGATTGTTGGTGATAAGAGGCAGACAGAGGAGCTCAAGTGGCTATAGCCAAACCTGCACGACTGCTTCAGAAAGTGAGCGGCAGTTGTTTGTAATGATTTTTCCCACTACAGTACAGTACGGTATCATCCTACAGAACCACCATACAATATACGGACAACACTATTGAGACAACTACACGTCAAGCCTACAGGAGCTTTTATGACATCCCATTCTATATTCATAGACATTAATGTGGTGTTGGTCACCCCCTGGCAGCTAAAATAGCTTCCACTCTTCTGTGAAGATTTCTACAAGATTTTGGAGTGTCTCGGTGGGGATTATTGCCCATGCATCCAGAAGAGCATTTGTGAGGCCAGATGTAGGTTGAGAAGGCCTGTAAAATGCATCTTTGGTTAAGTTCCAATGCATGAAACGTCCAAAGATACCAGGCATAATCCATACCTCCTCCTAAAATACACAAAGAAGCATTAGGAAATCCTGTATTGTAGAACCTTTGGCGCAGATTTTCTATGTGGATTCTGGACCTGGCTGAAATATCTACTAACAAACCTTGTACTTTGTTCCAATTTCACTTTTGCCTACTTGGATTGACAGCTGTGTTGTCTGCTGCCTGCCACTGACCTCTGACCCGGCCCTGACCTTTTGTCTGATGTCTGCCTGGTGCCTCGTGTGTTGCTGATACTTGTTGTTCTTATGGTTCAGTTTATTCAGATATACTATGTTTCTGTAAAAGCATTGAAGGGGATGTCTACTCCTATTATTACGATTTTGACTTAATAAAGGCAGGTCCTCTGTTCAGGATCTATATTTCTTCTCCAGAGTGGACAGTAGTTTCAAAGAGTCTTCTTCACTCCTGAAGACCTGTCCTGTCCTGAATTGCACAGACAACACATTCATGTGAATGAACACTTTGTAATGGTTAAAGGGGTTATCCGACACTAACAAATGCCCCCCATGTGCCGGGCCCCTCACACTGAATCTACTTACCTGGCTCCCTGCTCCACTCCTGTTCCCTGCACCGCCACTGCTGCTTCTCCCCATACACGGAAGAAAACAACCGCTGTCGGGGAGGGGGGGGAGCAGCCAATGGCAGGCGGGGAAGGGGGGAGCCTCCCTAGAATCGCAGGTGACGCTAGGGAGACTCGTCCCTGCCTGCCATTGGCTGCTCTTCCCCTGACACTGGATGTTTTCATCCGTGTACAGGGAGAAGCAGCAGAGGCGGTGAAGGGACCCGGAGCAGCACAGGGAGCGGGGAATGGGGTAAATATATTCAGTGTGAGGGGCCCGGCACATGGGGGGCATTTGTTAGTGTCAGATAACCCCTTTAATTCTCCCTGTGGTGGCGCTACAGTGACTTGTAGCTGACAGGTTTCCAGGCTGCATTTTTCTTATCCAGCCTTGGTTGCGATAATTCAGATTTTTTTTTTCTTACTAAAAAGCAGCACTTTTTTTGTTACATGTTTTTTACCATACAGAGAAGTTTTTGGGAAACCGCCTGGAAAACGTAACTTCCAGAGATGCCAAAGATCAAAAACCACTACAAAAAACTCAGGGGATCATTTACTAATTGCGATACACCATTTATTTGCATAAAAAAGTTCCAAGACCCGTTTTTGTGACCGTGTGACAATATTTTGTTGCACGGCCGTTTTTACATTGTCCTCACCACTTAGGAGTGGCAAGGGATCGGTGTGGGCCAGGCCAGGACCAGAACATCGGCCCGGCAAATTTCCTAATGGTCACAAATGGAAACAGGCAAAAAGAGGAGTGAAATCTCCTCCAGTCAGGGGCTAGAATAGTTTTCACTCCATGCACATGGACTGCCAGAGGTGCGCCTAATTTATGACAAGGGGCTGTCAAAGACTGACATTACAAGTTGGTCTTTGATAAATGGCCTCCATAGAATTTGCAGGGCATTTTATAATATCCTATTGGTCAACATATAACATTTGTCTGGGGCATGTTTTTTTCCTAAAAAATGTCGACAAAAAAATTTGAATGGGTTTTGATGAATACGTCTTCAGCGCACGTTATGAAGGTCGTACATTTACCCTCCCAGTTTCCTGCACACCTGCCTGTTAATTCCTCCTCTTTTGTTCTTTCATTCATTCCTCCCCCTTTCTTCTAACCTGACCATCTGCTTCCTAAACAGCCAGCTGGGATCCTTAGGTGTCTCCAGTATCTTTGTCACCATAGCACAATGACTGGCCCGCACAATACGGTGATAGATGAACTGGCTGCTTTACATTCCACACTTTGCATATTCTTCAGTGACACAGAGGTGTCATACCCAAGAAAGGAGTACCAATGGTCTGATACCAGAAATGGTATTATACAGCACAATATACCACTGCACAACACATCTACACTAAATGCAGTACTATGAATTGTAAGGGTCGCGTCACATGGTGGTTTATGCCTCAGTGCTAAAATTCTGCCGGGGCCACGTAGTGTCTGCCCTCCTATTGTTTTCAAAGGGAGGCAGCACTGTAGTTCATGCAGCTAGAGATTTAAAACAGTGACCCCCAACAAGAAGGGATAGGTCCACAAGCGGGTCTGCGGTATCCAAAGTCAACATGGCGGAATCTGTTATAGGTAGTCTGTCATCAGGTAAACCAGGTGCAAAAGGGGTTATTTACAAAGACTGGAGGTTTAAGCCGGTCTATGATATTGACAGGGCCAGGTTCGTACATAGTCATCCTGCCTGTCCCTATCAATCAGGAAAGAGAGTGTTAGAGCTCATTCAGACGTCCTTATGCTGTCCGCAAAAATGCGGATCTGTTTTTTTGCAGACAGTTCAGCATATCCGCAAAAAACGGATTGCATTCCGCATCTTTGCTGACCCAAAGACTTCAATGGGGCCACGTCCTGATTTTCACTGACAAGTATAGGACATGTTTTATTTGTTTTGCGGAGCCACAGAACAGAAGAAAAGGGCCCCATAGATGTGAATAGGCCTGCATCTAATCCACAAAAAAACGGATCCACATTTTTGTGGACAGCATATGGCCGTCTGAATTAGCCCTTAGGCGGGGCTTGCTGGGAAGGAGACTGCCCTTGTGGGACTTCCAACTTAATTTGCGTAATGTGTTAATAGTTCAATTTCTCAAAAATGAAAATGTCATGGACAGTGAAAAAGGAATAAGTACACATGTTGCTGAACTCACCACCAAACTCTGATGGGGCTAAAGCTGGCCATACGTTAGATTTATGTTGGTGGTTTCGCCAGCCATCTATTATGTATGGGGCCTCCCGATTCTCCTCCAACAGATTTGGATTTCAACTGTCTGATCGTCTTGTTCTCAGGAGATAAGCCGCTGCCGGGCATCGGTTTTCTCTCCTCTCCCCATTCACTACATATGGATGTGCAGAGAGCCTCCGTGGGAGCCAGTGCAGAGGATGGCAGTGGTAGTGACCCTGATGTAGTGTTGTTGTTGTGTCACAGTATACAAGAAGATAAGTGCCTGATCATCAGGGGTCCAAAAACTGGGACAAGAGAACCGGGGAATGGAGAAGCGGTCACGCATGCTGTGAATAGTGGATACGTTGTCTTAATGGGACAAGCCCTTTAAAACACAAAGTAGTAACCATATGTATTTTGCAGTCCTCAAAACACGAATCCGCAAAAAATACAGATGATGTCCATGAGCATTCCATAGTTTGCAGAATGGAACAGCTGGCTCCTAAAAGAATATTCCTATCCTTGTCCATAAAATGGACAATAATAGGACATGTTCGATTTTTTTGTGGGACAGTCATATGGAAACGGAATGCACACATAGTCATTTCGTTTTTTTATGGCTGCAAAAAAAACGGAACGGACACGGAAACAAAATACGTTCCTCAGGGGCAGATTGGGAATTTAAAGTGGCAATGGCAAAAATACTAAAAGTGGCCCTGTTTTGTAGTCCGGATCAACTTGGGCCAACATAAGTAGGCGGGGCCAGCAATACCATATTGCAGCACATTATACCACCCCAATCAAGCCAAATACCACAGTCCCTCAGAAAATACTGCTCCAATCAGCACAAAATACATGCCCAAAAATTTCCAGTGGTCGGCCATGAGGAGGGCTGAGGCGGCCTCTTGCGCATCGGCCCACCAGGAAATTTCCCTGTAAGTTCTATGGCTAATCCGCCCCTGACGTTTGTGTGCATGATCCCTAAAGAAGACATAATGTTAAAGGCTGAAATACACCCACACAGTAGCTACGTGACCTTAGAAATTTAGTATAAAACGGTCTGCCTCTGCATTGTAAGGTCCTTGGTTAACCCCAATTTTGTGTCCATCTTGCAAGGGATTTTCCAGGAGTTTAATATTGATTAATATTGATATCTGATCGGTGAAGGTCCAACTCCCAGCACCCCAGACTATCAGCTGTTTGAAGAGGAGTACTGCAGCCTCTTCCTTGACTAATGACGTCACATTCATCAGTTACATGGCCTGGGCGTAGCTCTGTCTCATTCAGGTGGATGGCCTGGGCTGCAATACTAAGCTATAGAATGTACGGCACTGTTCTCAGTTGATCGGTGGTGGTGCCAGGTGTCAAAGCCCCACTGATCAGATATTGATGACCTATCCTGAGGACAGGTCATTCATCAATATTAAACTCCTAGAAAACCCCTTTAAATTTGACCACAATCATCAAAGCACAGTGCGAGCATGGTTAAGTGCGAGCATGGTTAAGTGCCATGAACTGTACATCTGCTCCAGGGATGACATAAACAACATAAGGCAGAGTATGACACAATGCATGACCTATTCCTCACTTCCACTTGCCTCCATTTTTCCTCTAGGCTATGGGATACTGAGTGTTAGACAGTGTGTCAGGTATGAGGGAAAAAAAAAAATCAGTTTGGAGCCACCAAGAGAGCAGATGTTGTTTGACTGTTAGGTTGCCTGGAGTCAGTAACGAATGCTTACTCATATGTGAAATATTCATACTGAGAATCTGTCAATCAGATGAATATATACAGTGTATGTATATAACATAGACATGAAACCTTTATACAAGTTCATATCATATCAATAAAATTGATGGCCAAATCATTGCTGTAAGGGGTGTAGAGTGAAAATAAAGACTTAGGGGTCATTTGTGAAGACTGGTGATTCTCATGCCAGTCTTCATCTGCTTAGAGGTAGCATGAGATGTGCCAAAATTAGTTAGAAATATACATCTCTTAGGGTATGTTCAGCCAACGTAGAAGGGTTCGTCAAAATAGTTTGTAACAAAAAGTTCTCCAGAATGGAAACCAAATGGATCCCATTAGTTCCGTTCTTCTGCTCCTATAATATAGCAGAAGAATTGAAAATAATAGTGGTGATGTGAGAGAGCCATTAATAACTTTGGTGCATCTTGGCAGGTCCATGTGCCAGAATCTTTACCAGAAAGTTCTTCACCAGCTAGGAGTTAGATTTCAGGTGTAACTTGCATCAGAAATCTGGGATAAGTTATCTTAAATGTGTTGGGACATGTAGGCCCTGCCGCATCCTGCCCACTTTTTTCAAAAGTGGCGAGCCACCTAAAATGGCAAAGAGTCACAAATTTTTTGTTCAAAACGGAGCTTGCTTAGAATTTGCAATTCTTTGGCACCACTTTTCTGGTGCAGGGGGCTTGATAAGTACCCTTAGTATGGTTTTTGCAATGTTACATTTTTATACACAGTGGTAGATGGGAAATTGGAGAAACAAGGTGACATGCGGTACTTTTATTGCACCAACAAAGCAACAAAGATGTGGTCCTCAAACTAACTCCCCACCCCAACACAAGAAGTGTCTATCACTTGTCCACTGCTCAGAGACTGCTGTAAGACAATTGCTCAGTTTAGTAAATATCACTGTCAGTTGCCCACCAATGTCTTTTACCATGTACTATGTGCAAGAGGCAAATAAATTTCTAAATAAATTATAGTACATGTGTCAGCACCCTTCTGCTAAGCTCTGACCACTTTGTAAAAAGCAGTTAGAGTGTCACAAAAAGTCACAATATTTTTGTGCTAGATGTGTTTTGCACCACATTTTGTGACTTGTTTACACCAAAAACCTGGCATTATGCCTCTGACATGGACCAACCTAGCTCCAAAATTCAGTCCCTGTAGCTATCCTAATTTTTTTGGGTTAGCACCTCTCGTGACAACACAATCCAACCCCCAGCTGTGACAGAATCACCCTTGATGTCACCAACAAATCTAGGGGTCCAGAAGGTGATATAATCATTACATTTGTGGGTACCCCAGACCTCGGCATACTACAATTTATATTGTTTATATTGTTATATATTATGTATTTTATTGTTTGCTTCTGGCCATAGTTCCAGGCAAAGAACAGTTTCCAAAGGTTGGAAAGGAACAGGGCTAACCACCCGGTTCCCCCCACTTAATAGGAGTTGGCTGGACCTGCTCCCTGCCAAGAGGAGGAGTTCCTGTCCAGAGTCCGAGGGGAGAGGAAGCTAACTGCAGAGCTCCTGCTCCTGTTACAGATCTCCAAAGAGCAACAATCTGAGGAAGTACACCATGACACAGCTCTTCATCATGGCCACTACCACTCCTATCCTCCACACTGGCTTCTCAGGGAGTCGCTGCTCCTCCTTATACCCAGAGAAAGACAATTTGCCTTTTTTAAGGTGCATGTCAAATTATTAAGCATACTGTGTTTTATCTTTAACTGCAAATTACCATGGTTCTGTGTGGCCGCGTGGCTTGTGCAGGTGGAACAAGAACTTGCTTTACCTGTACAAGACAGGCAGCCAGTATCATTGCCATATAATGCGTGACTGATAGTGATGAGTGAAACTTTTAAAATCCTTTCACTGAAGAATCACCAACAATCCAGTCTACTATGATGGAGGTTTAGGTACTTAAATACACAGCATTGGACTGAACATCTGTGGGCCCTTCAGAGGAAATTATCCTGAGGGCCCATTCTCATAAACTGTAATGAGCTAATGTGCAAAAAAAAAGTATGTGGGCCCCTTTTATGTTAGTTTTTTTATTGAGATGTTCATATTAGAGCTCCTTTCTAGCAAATGATTTAATGGTGTACCAACTGGTGTACCACCAGTAGGAGCTATCAGAATAATTAAAGGGGTTTTGCCATCATAGACAATGGGGGCATATCGCTATGATTTGCCCTAATGTCTGATAGGTGCGGGACCTGTACCTACGCGGAGAACGGAGCAGGGAAAGTAGTGGAGGGTGCACTGCGCATGGGCAGCTGTCCTCCATTCATTTCTATGGTGCTGCCGACAATAGTCAAGAGCTGGCTTGGCTTTTTCCGTCGGCCCCAGAAAAAAGAATGGGAGCAGGGGCAAGATCAGCTCTAAGGCTAGAGCTACACAACAATACTGGTCGTGTGACAGCTGTCACGGACAGGATCACAGAGTAGTGGTGATCTCTTTGAAATTAATGGATTTGCAGCACAAGTCTCACTGTTGGATGTTTTGTGGCTCGCACTGCATTCCCATTTATTTCTACTGGATCAACGCTATTCGGCGATCCTTGCCTCTACCAATGTCGCCCTTTAATGCAAGATAATTATCTTCTACTAGACCTTTGGGGCCATGTTTTATCAGGGGTCCTCTACTGTGTCAGAGCTTGGGCCCTCCGGAGGATTCTCTGGTTCTCTGGTGGGCCAGTCTGACTCTATGAGGGAACTATGGCTCTGTAATAGGAAATTTCTGTTGGTGTAACTCCAGTGATGTCAATATTTGATGATTTACTCGTCTCCAGTGGACATGGTGAGACAGCAATACACGTGAAATATTTTTTGTGAGATCAGATTGATATCAACAGGATTACTGATAATGTATTACATAAACCCGTTGTTCCTCATGTCTATTGTTAGGAAAAATAAGGATCACTTATGTTAGATTTTAACATGCTTTATGCTTTGTTCCCCCAGAGCCGAAAGTTTCCAGCAGCTGCCTCTCCCTTCCTCCCAACGTGAATAAATATGTGCATAATGGTCCCACCAGTCATTGCCTCTGGATCATACTGAATAGTGTTGACTTCGTACTTGATTGGAAAGAGAATGTGAGGGTCCGATCGTTCACAAGGTGATTTACTATACTGCAGGGGCGTAGCAATAGGGGAAGCAGGGGAAGCAGCTGCTTTGGGGCCCAGACCCACAAGGGGCCCCCTCAGGAGGGAGACTAAAAGATTTTATTGTCAGGCCCCCCTCAACAGTATTATACAATGACATTATATACAGTGACACTATAGAAAGCGGATGGAGCGGCTGTCAGGCCTTGTCTGGGAGAGCACAATCTTGACTAGCCACAAGAGTAAGGGTTGCATGTGAGTTCGGGGTTGCGAGGAAGTTTCTGGGGGGGGCCCCATTCAAAAATTTGCTGTGGGGCCCAGTTAGTTGTAGTTACGCCACTGCTATACTGTATCTGTAACATAAGGTAATTGCAAGACTTACTTTGTTCTCTAGCATAACTAACTCATTTACAAAGGTATTACTGCATAATGAAGCATAACCATTTGCAGTTTACTGAATTCCCTCAGGAATTCTTTAAATGGCAGGTGTGTCTGTCATTACTGCAGGTGGACATCATGATGGTAGACTTTTCCACCTGTCTTCTAAGTAGTCTCTCCTTAATTGTAAGGCCACATGTACATGTTTTTATGTAGTTTTTTATGGTGAAACCAGCAGTGGATTAAAAAAAAAAAAAGAAAAAGAAGAAGCGGTATCTGTCATTAACACTTGCTCTCATTTTAAAATCCACTCCTGATTTTGATACATGTGGCCATACCCTCAAACCTATACTCTAGTGATGGGTGTGGTACTGATAAGGGAGGGATTTATTTAGCAGATTTATATTGTGAAACTAATGTTTTATGGTCTTGACATAGCCTTGTCTTTTACAGCTTGTCTTCCAGTCAAGACTCCATTAGATATGAATTCTACATTTACAGTTAAAAGCCTTGAAAGATCTCCTTCTTAGCCCTTATGCTATTGTTGAGCAATTCGAAGTATCCGAAGTGGACTTCGATCCAAATTCCAGGAAAAATTTGATTAGCCACGAAGCTAAATTCCTGTGCTTCATAGTAATGATCAATTCTCTCTGAAATGGCATTAAAAAAACAAAAACATTTGAGCATAAAGAGTCCTCCACGGCCATTTTGATTGAAGATCCTACACGAAATCTCATGCACGGGATCTTCACTTAAGATGACTGTGGCGGCCTCTTCGCACTAAAATGGAAAAGGTGAAAGCCCTAATTTTTAATCTCAGATGCCGCGATCAGAGAATGAATGGGGCATCTGAGGGGTTCATAATGGGCAATAACGTCGTTCCCCATCATTTAGCAGTGGTTAGACATTAATGGCTATGTGTTGAATTATTTTGAGGGTGCACCAAATTGTACACTGTTTACAGCTGTACACTGACTACATCACATTGTATCAGAGAGTGATATCTTCAGTGTTGTCCATGAAATATATAACAATATTTACAAATGTGAGGGTGTACTCACTTTTGTGAGCTACTGTATATTTGCATTAACTCCAATTGAAGTTTTAATCTTGAAAATGGACTAAGAACAATAAGAAGTGGATAACGATTGGGAGCACTGTGCATATAACTTCTGCTACTATGAATATTTGATGTTATATGCTTTGAAAATATACTGAGCATCGCCGTAATACAAGCTGCACCTGTATTTGGTGTGAACCGCCTGCCTGAAAATCCTTGAATATTTGTCAATAGTGCACACTGCCACTAGACTCTAGAGCAGTGGAAACATGTTCTGTGGAGTAGTCATGCTTCTCTATCTGGCAGTCTGATGGATGAGTCTGGGTATGACACATGCAAGGAGAACAATACCTTCTCTGAAAGCACTGCACAACTGTAAGTTTGGGGAAAGTAATAATGCTTGGGTTAATTCTTCAGGGGTTGACCTAGCCCCTTAGTTGCAGTGAAGGGAATCTTAATGTGGGTCAGAAATTAAGACAATATTTGAAGACAGTTTAGGAAGGACCTTTCCTGTTCCAGCATGACTGTTCCCCAGTGTACAAAGCAGAACCATAAAGACATGAATTAGGTCAGTATGAGGTAGAAGAATTAGACTAGTTCACAAGATCAAACACCTTTGCAGGATTATGCGTCAGGACCCTTGTCAACATCGTGCTGACCTCACAAATCTCTCTGGATGATTGGGTGAAAAATTCCCCACAGACATACTCCAAAATTTGTAGAAAATCTTCCAGAGTGGAAGCTTTTAGAAAGTCTTCCAGAGGGAAGCGTTTTATCTACAAAGGGTGGCGGCAACGCTAAAGTCGCTGGACTGGCATGTCAAAAAGTCCGCTGATGTAAATGTACGTTCCTATACTTTTCTCCATCTTCTATATGTACAATTCAGACAATACTCTGTAAGGTTAACAGCCTCAACTCAAAAGCACAGCTTATTTTATGCAAACCTAGGATAGGATAGGATAGGATAGGATAGGAGAGAGACTGTGCTGCGGATGTAGCATTGCCTAAACTTGATATATACCCTCAACTGAGAAATAATTGGTCAGGACAGGTGTTTGCCCGTGGGTTAAAAAACAATGTTTACATTCAGTGACAGAAAGCAGAAATTTTTAAAATGATGAGAAATTTTAACACAAAGTATATAAGCAATTTGTCAAACTGTTTTTTATACAATGTTTAAGATTTATTCACATAACATTTTATAAACTGCTAAATATTCTGCTTTCTGGGTAGCTACTTCCAATAGATGAAACTAGAGAGGCACTTCTTCTCCTTGTGGACAATTTGCAGACCTTTATATTGGAGCAGTGCCTGCAAGATACCCTATGCCAGCTGGCAGTCTCCTCAAAGAAAGACAGCACCCCCCTCCCCTAATAAAACTACTTCAAAGGCTTCTCACCAAACAACCAGTGTCCTGCTTTGTACTGATGTGGGGCAAGTGACTTTTAACAGAAGCCTACAGATAATTGTCCCTTTGGAGAAGTCTCTGTTGTGGCTAAAACTCCTGCAGTCATTTCAAGGCTCTTTAAAGTGTTGAACATTGACATATAGGCAGCCACCTGCTATAGGCGACAGTAGAAAGACAGGTTGCCCAGCAATTCCTAGACTCTATTGCACTTCCGCATATAACACCCAACACACAGCGGTAGAACTATGCAAGCCCTTTACCTCCGATGAAATACTTACAGCCCTTAAATCCGCCTGAAACAAATGTCCAGGACCGGATGGGTTGACGCCATATTATTACCTTACTTTTCGGGATATTGTCTTGCCGTATATGACTAAACTTTTTAGCTCAGCATTGGACGGCATCCCTTTCATCCTCAAGTCGTTAATGGCCCATATTTCATTATGCTAAGGAGGGTAAAGACCCCACTCAATGTGGCAGTTATCGTCCTATCTCATTACTGAACTCGGACCTTAAAATTTTTTGCCTTTCTGCTAGCAAATAGACTAAAACCATTACTTTCCGTGCTGATTGACCCTGATCAAGTTGGATTCATCCCTCAAGAGAGGGGTAAGGAAAACACGTATAGAATGCTACAACTGATGTGTTTTGCTAAATCCAAGAAAATCCATCTGTGTCTTAGGCACAGATGCGGAAAAAGCTTTTGACCGGGTAGATTGGTCCTTTATGAGACAAGCTCTCTTAGCCTATCAGATCCCGGGTCAATTTATGGATGCAATTTCAATGTACTCGGTCCAACAGCTCGGATCGCGGTCAATGGTCTATTTCGCAACCATTTTAACATCTTAATGGTAACGAAAGGATGCCATCCCAGCCCACCTCTCTTGTCCTTCGATGAGACCCTTTTACAAAAGATACGTACATGTCCAGACATTCATGCATATATTGTGCGGTAGGGAACATAAGGTTGCAGCCTTTGCGGACGACCTCCTCCTTATTTTGCAAGACCCCCCGCTCACTTTTACCCACTCCAGCCCATTTTGTTCGGACTATATGCAGGATTTAAGATCAATATGTCTAAATCACAAATACTCATATCACTCCCAAAAATGTAGCATCTCAACTACGTACTCAAACGCCATTGATTGGTTGTTACACTTTGAAATACTTAGGTTAAATTCACCCTGCCAGACAGATCTTTTTCGATTGAATTATACTCCTAATTGAAGGACATAAAACACACAACTCCAGAATTGGGACTTACTTCTCCCTTGGATTGGAAGGAAAAACATGACAGTTCATAGTTAAAACTGACGTCATACATACCAGAATTGTTTCTTAGGCTGATTCTGTTCCTCAACAGCAATTCCAGGGCGACTAATAAGACTGGTGATTTGATAAAGACTCCACGGCCACTACATTTGAAAAATTGAGCCTGGGGCTGATTCGCACTTGTCTTTTTATCTTCAGTCAGTTACAGAACATTGTCGCGTATTCTGTTTGGTTCAATCTGAATGTCGTACATTTACCTCAAGTAGACAAATAATGTTCACTATTTTACATTTGTTTTTCATTTTGACTTGACCTTCCGGAATGGGATCTTGGAAAGATTCTAAACGCTGTACTCTCTTTCAAGTCTGTGAACTGATATACCACATCTGCATATTATTGTTGCAAAGCTCTGCTACATGTTTCAAGCAGAGTACATGTAGGTTTCTACAGTGGCATTTGTGTCTCTTTCCCTCTCAGTCAATGTCAGTAGGTAAAACCACTCACCTAATTTGACCTAACCTATTAAAGCCAAAGAGGAGGCACGCTGGCCATGTCATGGTTTTACACCCCCTTAAATCCAACAGGGATTGAGGATGAAAAAATGCTTGGCCTGCCTATCTGCTCATGTCAGGAGTTCTGGAAGGTGTATACTGGTGTAATGTGAGGGTAAGGCTCTTTCACACTAGCGTTAGTACGGATCCGCGCGGGTCCCTCACCCGCCGGATCCGTACTGAGTAATACAACCTTGTGGATCCGTAATTCCGGATCCGGTTGTATTAGCGTTTAAACGCGATCCGGAATAACCTCTATTGAAAGTCAATGGAGGACGGATCCGTTTACAAGTGTGTCCACACCTAACGGATCCGTCCCCATTGACTTGCATTGGGGTCATTCCGGATCCGTTTAGGTGCGGATAACTAGTACGGAGAGCAAACCGCAACATGTTGCGGTTTGCTCTCCGGTCGAAGACTGAACGGAATGCTTTCAGGAGCATTCCGTTGTCTTCAGTTCAGTTTTGTCCCCATTGACAATGAATGGGGACAAAACGAAGCGTTTTATTCCGGTATTGAGCCCCTATGACGGAGCTCAATACCGGAATTCCATTAACGCTAGTGTGAAAGTAGTCTAATTCTAACGATAGGATTCTATGCATGCCCTTATCCACGAATCTCGTTATCAATTCTCCCCTCTAATACTGTATTCAGCGATCACTGGATTATGTTAACACTCAGCATTTTCCCAGAAAATAGGATTAACTTTATCCCATTTGGGATTGTTTGCATACCACTTGCATTAACAACACAATCACAAACTATTTACATTTTACACAAAGATCCTTGCAGCCCACCCTAAATTAGCTGCATGTCACTGAAACGTGGCTAATGCAAAAACAGTGAAAAAAACATTACAGGGGGCCCACACTGTTTTATGGGCATCACAGCTACCGCAGATGATACGGGTGACATAACATAAGGGTAACCATTAAGGTTTCATGTGTGGGGACAAATCTGTCCCGGCCCACATTTACAATCACATGCTGGATCATAAGATGTATGGGGCACTACAACTTTATGCATTGCTCACTGCTTACATAATTTCACAAACTTTTACCCATTATTCCGTTGGACACAGGGTATATTACATTGTCTGACTCCCATGCTCTGCTATAAGGCACAAGTAGAATGCGAAAGTGGTTTCCTCTCTCAATACCGCCGTAGCTCAAAGACATATCATCCGTAGCATTGGGGAGGCAGTGATCGTTATGCCATAGCTCGTCTCCATGCTGTCTAGTGGTTTGCCAGCGGCAGATTGTAATTAGACACCACGATCTGCCACCGGCAAATAATGATTGTTAAGCGTGCTTAAAAATCACAATTGCAAGATGATCGCTAACGAGCATTCATACCACCTTTGCAGCCTCTAGAACTGTAAGAACTGTGAAAATTGCAACCTGTGTAAGATCTGCTGGTACATGCATGCTAAACACTGTGGGGGTCATTTACTAAGGCTACTTTCACACTAGCGGCAGCCCAGATCCGGCAGGTGAAGGGTGCCGCCGGATCCGGGCTGCCGCAGGTACATGTGTGGGGCCGGAACCCCGTCCCGGCCCCACACATGTCACACAGTACCAGACATACATACATACACAGACACACAAACACATACATACTTACATACTCTAGGCAGGCAGGCCGCACGTCAATGCTGCGGTTTGCTCTCCGGTCTAAAGACGGAACGGAATGCTTTTAAGAGCATTCCGTTGTCTTCAGTTCAGTTTTGTCCCCATTCACAATGAATGGAGACAAAAGTGAAGCGTTTTTTTTCCGGTATTGAGCCCCTATGACGGAACTCAATACCGGAATTTAAAAACGCTAGTGTGAAAGTAGCCTAACTGATATACACAAGTTTTCTGGCGTGTATCTGTTGCAAATTGCGGCATAAAGGTTATTTGCGCTGCAATCTCCGACTTTTCTCTGCTCACGCCAGGTCTAAAAAAGGCAGCGTTCCATGGGTGTGGAAGGAGACGGGCCGCCAGGCCCATCTGATTTATCATTTTCTGCACCTGTTTTAGGAGTAGAAAATGTGCTGAATCTAGGATGCTGGTGTAGATTTAGGAGCATTTGCATGTACCATCACTTGGATTACCCGGGTATTGCATTGCCTCTGTCTAAATGACACCCCAACACCCACCAACGTCAAGGGCACTCAAACCAACAGCAGACAGAAGCCTCCTTAAAACAAGGGTCTGCCCCGAGGGAACCAGGGTGCACTCTCCTTTCACTGTGCACCAGCCTAGGGAATGCCAGGGAGGACCGTAGCCATCGCGAGGACTACTACCACCATTGGGCTTCTACATCCACTCCTGTCCTCTCGCATCCTACCCGTGCCTGCTGCAAAAGTGCAATAAACAAAACCACAGGGGGACATTTACTAAGCAGAGTACACCTGAACTGTGTAGTACAAACCAGTGGGCCACCACATGCCCCAACAGTTTTGGAAAAGGCAATGAAAAAGGGGTGTTATTAATATAAATCATAAAATGTACTACATTTATTAAAGAACAATGCCATTATTGGCATAGATTATTCATGTCCATGTGCCCTAGGCGTGAGAAGTCTAATTGTGCCAAATGTATCATACCGCGAGCACCATATCATATCTGCTTGCAGAGAGCTACTGCCATATGGTACCACCATGAGTCAATGCACCTAGGGGAGAATACCTCTATAATACATCATGTATTTCCTCCTGTTATGTAAAATCAGAAACAAATGAGACCATAGCAGGTTATGCCTCCATATTTGGGATCTGTTTGATACGAATCCAGATTCCAGTAGACAACCATGTGTATGAGGCCTGAGCAAAAAGCATACTGAGAACCAACAATGAGTTGAATATAGAACAGTCAGGATACGGCGGTGCATCACGGATTCCATTTCCTATGATGGCCTGGTGATGCTGTATCTTCATACATAGATTGATTGTGGAAATGTCCAGTCACCATCCCCCTAAAAAAAAAAGAGGTGCAAAGTGACTGTTTTAGTACAACAGGACCTGATTGTTACAGGCTGCTGATTCCCAATTAGCATGGAATGCTCATTGACTTTTCAGCATGAATTGCAAGCTTCACTGCCCAGCATTCCTCTCTCCCACTGTGCTTTTATTGCCTTTTCTAGCAATCATTCAATACATTACTGTACCACGTGGCTTTGAAGGTGATGCTCGCGTAGAGGAGATTAATGACTAACTCCTCAGTAATGTAGACAAGTGGACCCTGTATTAATGGGGAAGATATCAAACCAGCAAAAAGACCAGCAAAGTAAATGAAAATAAAACGCAGAAGAAATGGCCGGATTGGTATTACGTGTGCTTTTATTTCATTTTCTATTCCGTCTTGACATTTTATGATGTACTACCGCTTTATACATTATTATATTGTTTTGCGTCACTAGCACAGATATTCTGCATATTGACTATGATTATATCAAAATAATTCTTCATTAGGAAGAGCTTTCCCAGTGGTCCCTGCTGTGTAGGGACCACTGGTGTCCCATAGGATGCTGCAGATGGACTGGTTGTAAGCATTGTTGATGAGGGTTGTAGGATGAAGGTTGCTGTGCCCTCAGCAGTACGGATTTGCTTTATATTGGGGGGAGGGGGCGCTTACAGAAATTTTCCCTGCAAGATTTTTTTTAGGCTGTTTCTATGAAACATAATTGGACACTTTGATTTTTAATGCGAACATAGACCTTAACAGGTTTTTGGTTAAAGGGCATATCCCATAAGTAGTGTAAAAATGAAAATCATACATAATCTATTACCTGACAACCGCTCTTTAAGACTTCAAGCACACGGCTGTTGCCCACATTGCTCCCTGCAAATAGCGGGTCCGCAATATATGGGCTCCGGCCGTGTGCTCACCACATCACAGATGCAGACCTATTCACTTGAATGGGTCCGAAATCCGGAAGGTGCGATGCAGAATGGAGGTATGGAACCTCATGGAAGCACTACGGAGTGCCTCCACACCGCAAAAAATTACACAGACTCATTCAAGGGATCACAGACTCATACAAGTTGAATGGGTCTCAATCCGTTGCGGCAGCCGTGCATTGGGGCCCGCAAATTGCTGAGCAATGGCCTAATAAAGCTAGAACTAGCCCTGTCCCTCACATGGATCGAGAGATCTGACCATTCATTGCTCCAATCGCTGTGCTAGATTTATTTCAAGATTTCAGAAAGGGGGGGGCGTGTCCGTTATCAGGGTCGTGTCCATTCTGCTGTAGCTGCTGGCAGATGAATTATGGAACTGAGTAAGCGCTTCCGTCTCAGTGACCAGGACAGAGAAATTAGAAAAACAACAAACAGCAGGTGGCGCTATACAGATAGATTTTATTGAATAACTAAGTAGCTATAATACATTTTTAATTACATGTAATTGCAAAAGTATTTAGATCCAGGTGCTGGTTGGAAACTGTAGAATATTATTTGTGGGACAACCCCTTTAAATCCTTGCCAACTTAAAGTAGTAGACTATTCACAGTGCATGCTGTGATTTCTCTGCCTGATCTCTGAAGAAAATAGAATGAATGAATGACCCGTTGACTGTAATCTGTCAGTGAGTTCTACCAAAGACGCACTGATAGAAGGGTGGTAGCTGTATCTCCCTCTGATGAGAGCTAAAGAGCCTGGAACAGTTGTATATGTGTAGCCAAAGACTGTTTCTCTACAATAGTCCCAGTAAGAGGACTGAAACGTCGCCTGGGTGATTAAAGACCCTTTTTTTCATCTATTTGGATGTGCTGTGGTCATTTTTTTCTTTTATATCCACAGTTGCTGTTTCTGTACTAGACACCTATGTATCTGCTCATTGTGTATAATTACGATTTAAAGGTGCTGCTCTGTTTCTGGAAGAAAGCAGCCATGTTTTTTCTTAACTCATACAATCCCTTTGAAATGGTTGTCATGTTGGTATTTTTTATTATTTTTTTTAATTGCCAGAATAGCATAAAAAATAAAGAAGAATAAGACAACTCATCGGTCCCTCATCACTCTTGCTCAGATGCTTCCCAGGTCCTTTGCCGGTCTCTATTTCTTGGTCCCACTCAACAATGGAAATGTGACCACTCAGCCGAACAGTAGTATAAGTAAGTCATCAATTACCTACTACTGCAGCCCCAATCAATGGAGAATGTAGACGGAAACACGAAGACCAAGTCCTGTCCTACATAACGGAAATCAGACAGATCCGTTATACTGGCCATAGACTTCTATTATAACGGAATGCCTCTTAAAGGCTTCTGTATTTAATTCCATCATAGAATTCCGTGATATTCCATGTCAACGGAATCCATAACGGAATTCATCGAACGCCGAACCCGAAAACGTAGGGTTTGCTCATCCCTATTAGCAATTTATTCATACATTTCCAGGAGGAACAACAGAGGAATGGTGCAATGCAGAATTCTAAGGGCTTGTTCAGAAGAGCATTATAAACTCATCCATGTGGAATCAGGATTGTCTTCTACTGTGCTCCAAGTATTTGTTTTTTTCCATCCGTATGGCATCAGTTGTCATCAGTCTTTCACATACTATTCAAAAACTTAATTACATTTTTAATAAAAAAAATAGCCTGCACATGAATGGCATTGTTATTTCTTTTCCCCACAGACCCATTGACTTGAATGGGCGAATTTAGCACAAAAATCAGACCAAAACAGTGCATGCTGTGATTTCTCTGCCTGATCTGTGAAGGAAATCAGATGATGAATGAATGAATGGTCTGTTGACTATAATGGATCAGTGTTCAGCCCATGGCCTTGTCTGAAAGAGTCCCAGAACTTTTACAAGCATTTACTAAAAAAAAAAATAAGAGGTAGGACATACCCTTTAAGGATTTTTGAGTCGGCAGAATGTGGGCCAGGGAGGACACTATTTGCAGTGGTCTACCTTATACGGGATAGCATTGATATTGGCAATATTGCAGCTTCGGGTAATATAGATCACTTGCGTAAAATGCAAATTTGCCAAGCTATTGTGGACTTGGAGGTCCCAGAATCACCTCCCTGCTATGGTGTTGGTATTGTGCCGCCCCCTGTGAGTGCTGTAGAGTTACAAGGGTTGTCTTGCTGGACCTACTTGTTCACACAGTCTGCTGATAACCTAAACAAAGTCTACAGCCTGGTAAGTGTCTCACTGCCGAGTCACAGATCACAGGGTTTAATGCATTCACATCTTCATTGCAAGATTTCCTGGAACGCACCCACCACTTCCTGCTGAAACACAGCACATTCCCAGTGTCACATTCCAGCCACAAGCCATTTTTCTACTTGTAAATATCCGAGCCGCTGGTGACATTGGCAGAAACATTATCTTTACTCGAGCTTTATGCTTATATATATAATTTTATATTACTTCTAAGAAGGATCATTCCTGTTACTTCTGAATATTCTTTCATTTTATGTAAACTGGCCGTACTGAATAGCTGTTGATCAAATGCTCATTCACCTGACCGCTACTCCTCCTGATTTCCATATACCCAGGCATCCTTGGTTGGGCAGAGCATGCATGTGTTCTTAACGGGGAGAGGGCAGCGAGCTGCTGACAGACACCAGTTGTTGAAGTTTGTTTTCCTGACAACAAAAGAAAATGGTGTGTTGAAATTTAATATGCCTGTTACATTGGCAGCCCATGCATGGCCGATGCTGTCCCGCTCCACTGGATGGCCACTGACGACACTTCACTCACCCATCTTCTGCCTCTCTGGCGGTCCGAACCTGCTAGTCCCTCACCGCTTCCTTTCTCCTGCCCATAAGGTCTGCACACACTCCTTCGGGCTCTTGAAGGGCCAGCGTGCATACACCCTAATTCACCCCAGCATATGGCTGGCCACCTCTGGGGACTCAAGGTACCTTTGTGCCTGAGTAATAGGTTTTCTAGATTGATAGTTCTCTACAAAGATGTATGTATTAGTTTCTCTGCCCGTGTACAGACTTCTACCTAATTCCTGGATTCTGACCCTCTGCTGCCTAACCTGATCTGTGCTCAATTTCCGTATTTACCCTTCTTGAATTTCAGCATGTCCTTATGATAGAACATCAATTTGCTATTGGGGGCCCAATGTGCAGGACCACAAGCCATCAGTAGGACAATGGGGCCACTGGACTCCAGTGAGAACCAGCTCCTTTGTTTTTTATCTAGTCACAGTGGCTCATCCATACATACGACCCCATTGAAATGAGTTTGCTATCCTTCCATTCTGCTGAATGGTAGGGGTCTTGGGAGTTTGACTACCGCCAATCACCCACTGATGGCCTATTCCCCAGAAAACCCTTTCAAATTTAAAGGGGTTATCCCATGACTAATGTAAAAAATGAAAATTAGACATCATATAATACATGGCAACCTCTTTCTAACATACTGAGAACCAGTCCTGTACCTCAAAAGGATCCACAGATCTCCCCATTCATTGCTCTGCTAGATTTATATCAAGCTGACAGCTCGAGGGAAGTGTCTTTTCAGCTGCAGCTCAGGGGGCGTGTCTCAGCTCTGCCTATCACAGCCCAGGAGGCGTGTCCATGCTCTCCCTATCACAGCTCAGGCAGTTGAAAGATGAAACTGAGCATGTGCAACCATCTCAGTGAGCAGGTCAAAGAAATAAGAAAAAACAAACAGCAGGTGGCGTCATACAGATACATTTTATTGAATAACTCTGTGGCTATGCTACATTTCTAATTACATACAATTACAAAAGTATTCAGATCTAGGTGCTGGTTTGAAAACTGTAGAATACTTTTCATGGGACAACCCCTTTAATGGAGTCTTGAGCTATAATGTACCTCAAGGTACTGGTCCTGAACCCCTTTTATGAAAACTACACACAAAAAGATATGTCATCCAAATAGTAATGTTAACATAGTAAAGTAAAAAACATAAAAAGTGGAATGCTGAATCCATCGTACTCATGAACCCCAAGGCTAAGTGAGCTCCAATTAGAACGGAATAATTTCTGTGCCAGAAGCCTCACTTGCAGCCTGGAAAAATCCACCATTTTTTCAGTTCTGCTTCTTTAGAGGCGCAGAACAACAGAAATAATGCTAGTCCCTAATAGGGCACATAACTGACCCAGATGGAGCGGAACAGACTCCATTGCCCATTCTGAATCCCGTTTGTTTGTTTTTTCAGACAAAAAAGAACTGCATGTAGGAATTTTTTGTCCGGTCTTTTTTTACAGAATCTATAATGGAGGCCCCAAACGGCTCCTCCAACTTAGATGTGAACTCGCCCTTAGGGCTCGTTCACACGACAGTGTTTTTCTTTCCGTGTCCGTTCCGTTTTTTTTGCGGACTGTATGCGTAACCATTCATTTCAATGGGGCCGCAAAAGATGCGGACAGCACTCTGTGTGATGTCCGCATCCGTTGCTCCGTTCTGTGGCCCCGCAAAAATTTTGAGTCATGTCCTATTCTTGTCCGTTTTGTGGACAAGAATAGGAATTTCTATAATGGGCCGCTCGTTCCGTTCCGCAAATTACGGAAGGACCACGAGCAGCATCCGTATTTTGCGGATCCGCAATTTGCGGACCACAAAATACGGCACGGTCGTGTGAATGAGCCCTTTCTCGACTAAAAATTGGACCAAGAAAGACTATCGAAGCACTAGCATAAAATGTAAAACGAAGGAGTGTGTATAGTGTGACAGGACATACAGTGAGCAGAGCTAAATGTGTATCTGAAGACTATTCTGTTGTATTTCACAAGACAGGGTGGTGGGATTATTAGGAAATGACTGCATTCCTGACATTAACATACAGATAGCAGTACAATGAGGTGTGTGAAACGGGCTGGGGGAGGGGGGTTGGAGCATGTGAAACAAAGTGCATCCTGTCTGCCGTCTCAGTAGTAATCCCATGTGGACATATCTACTTAATTTTATTGCAAAAATATATAATCACCTGGAAGAAGAACTTCAGGTAAGGGTGGGCCTCCATTGTCAGGTTTAGTTTTTAAACCAAATACAGGACTGGTTAAAAAATAATCAGAAGACTCTTTGTTGCTGTATTTGTGTCCTCCATTTATGACCCATTCCTGGCTTTGGCTTCAAAAACTGCTCCAAAGAACCTGAACATGGAAACCTAGCCTTAAATGTCTGCCTTAATTTTAAGGTTTAAACAATTTAATTGTTTTCAGCATGCATCCGTCAAGAATCTTATTTAGAGCCCGGCGCCTCTCTACATAACTCAAGCAGCAGCGGACATGGACAAAGATCAGTGTTTAAATTGCCGGCCTTAGTAAATGTCCTCCTAAGTATTCATAATGCCCCCGTAGTAGCCCAAGTATGTATAAAGCCACGCTGCAATGCCTCCTGTAGATATAATGACTGCTGTAGTGTCCCTGTCCCCTGTAGTGGTAGTATATATGATGCTGTCTCCGCTGTAGCCCCCCTGCAGTATAATGCCTCCTTATAGTGGTATTATATCTAATGCTTTGTAGTCCCCCTTCCTACCCCCGTAGTCTGTAGTATAATGTCCCCCCCCCCGTAGTGGTAGTATATACACTGTAATGCTATGCCCCCCCCCGTAGTGGTAATACATACAGTATAATGGTATTGGTTAAAAAAAAATATATATATATATACAGGGTGGGCCATATATGGATACACCTAAATAAAATGGGAATGGTTGGTGATACTAACTTCCTGTTTGTGGCACATTAGTATATGGGAGGGGGAAAACTTTTCAAGATGGGTGGTGACTATGGTGGCCATTTTAAAGTCGGCCATTTTGGATCCAACTTTAGTTTTTTCAATGGGAAGAGGGTCATGTGACACATCAAACTTATTGAGAATTTCACAGGAAAAACAATGGTGTGCTTGGTTTTAATGTGACTTTATTTTTTCATGAGTTATTTACAAGTTTTTGACCACTTATAAAATGTGTTCAAAGTGCTGCCCTTTGTGTTGGATTGTCAATGCAACCCTCTTCTCCCACTCTTCACACACTGATAGCAACACCGCAGAAGAAATGCTAGCACAGGCTTCCAGTATCCGTAGTTTCAGGTGCTGCACATCTCGTATCTTGACAGCATAGACAATTGCCTTCAGCTGACCCCGAAGATAAACATTTATGTGAATGGTGAAGTTAACAAACAAAGCCACCGTTATTAGTCTGACACTAAGGCCTAATGCACACGAACGTGTGCCGGCCGTGGCAGTGCTGCGGCGCGGGAAACGGTGGGTCTGCAATAAACGGGCACCAGCCGTGTGCAGCCCACATCACGGATCGTGGACCCATTCACTTCAATGTGTCCACGATCCGGGAGATGCGGAGCGGAGGCACGGATCGGAACACCACGGAAGCACTACGGTGTGCTTCCGTGGTGTTTCTGGCCATGCCTCCGCACCGCAAAAAAGTAGCGTAAGCACTACTTTTTTGCGGTGCGGACCCTCGGAAGCGGATCCCGGACCCCATTCAAGTGAATGAGTCCACGATCCGCATGCGGTGGCCTCACGGTCAGTGCCCGTGCATTGCGGACCGCAGTTTGCGGCCCGCAGCACGGGCACGGCCGGCACATGTTCGTGTGCATGAGGCCTAACCCACATTGGACAGATCTCTCCAAGACTGTTGGAACACAAAAATTGATTGTATAGTGTGGTATATAGGGTACAAAGATAGTGGGGCCATTCTTCATCAACGGAAACCTCAAGGCCACTGGATATGTGAAATAGCTACATGATGATGTGTTTCCCTTTTTATGCACTGAAGCATAAAGTTTTTCCAGCAAGATGGTGCACCACCACATTATGGGTGTCAGGTCCGAGCATTCCTAGATGAACAGTTTCCTGGAAAGTGGATTGGTCATCGTGGGCCAGTTGACGACTTCAAAATGGCCGCCATGGTCACCACCCATCTTGAAAAAGTTTCCCCCCTTCCATATACTAATGTGCCACAAACAGGAAGTTAATATCACCAACCATTCCCATTTTATTTAGGTGTATCCATATATGGCCCACCCTGTATATATATATATATATATATATATATATATATATATATTTTTTTTTTTTTTTTTAACCAACACCATTATACTGTATATATTACCATGGCCCACCCTGTATATATATATATATATATATAAATATATATAATACTCCCCAGTTGTGGTAGTGTATATCCAGACCCGATCCCTGAACCCCTTATTGGATCATATCTTTGCAATATATACTTAGTCATGCACAAAACTGATTTTGAGAATAATTATGTCTGGAAAAAAGCTCCAATTAGGAGCTGAAATGTCCCTTATATATATAAGCCTGCCAAGCCCTCTCTATTTGGATCGACAGGGCCAGGTATTATGATATTTTCACTGCCTGGTCTTGTCAAAGTGGAGAGGGAACAGCAGTTGCAGAGAAAGCTGAGCTTATAGGTGTAACGGCAATGCCCCCGTTGCTCCTAGAGGCTCATTTGCATATATTAAAACATCATTTTTCTCAGCAATGTGGACACATATGAACATGGGACCAACACAGATGTCTTCAGCTGCCAAGCACACATGCAACAGGTCAGTAAGTGTCATAAGCAGGCTCGGACTGGCCCACAGGGGTACAGGGGAATCCCCTGGTGGGCCCCTGAGCAAGGTGGGCTCCTGGTCTCCCCCCCCACCCCCCCGCACAAGTGGCACATAACACAGTAGACTTACTGAAATGCATACATATATTCAATGTACAGCACCTCAACCAGCCTATGTTCATATAAAAAACTTGTTCAATTATTTATTATATATTAATGTATTCGTATGGTGGGCCCCCAAAATAAATTTCACGGGTGGGCCCTAGGTACCCCAGTCCGACAGTACAAATCTTCTCACAGATGCCCTTTAATAGTGCAGCCTATGGGAGATTTACAATGTTCCTATCCATAAAAACTTTGCTGTAGCAGACCTCGGAGTCCTTGGAATGCCTGAGGCTGTCATAGAAATTGAACAGCTCCCTCGATCTTGGAGTAGAAGAGCCGATTGGTCCCCAGGAGCCCAGTGTTCCCAGAAAAAGACCACTTAGATACGTGGCTCAGATTGAACATTGCATCTAAGGGCTTAAATGTCTGTGATCGCCATTATCACTGATCACAGACAATGCCTCCGGGTGGCTGCTGTATAAAACAGGCTATTTCATCCGTTCAGCTGCTGCCATCTTTTACATGTACGGCACAAGTCATGAAGGGGTTAAAAAGCATAACAAATCCAAACTGGCTGTTTGTTACCACCGGCTAACATCCGTTTACCCACAGGCATATTACTGTCACTTTGACATAACTTATGCTGTTAAAGAGCTTGAAAGCGGTTGGCTACAGTCCTAGGGGCCCTCAGAGTGTCACACATGACATTTTTAGGGTAACTGGGGCCCATTCAATTAAAACCATTTATTTAAACCAAATCAAATCTGATGCTGATCATATTGTATCAGACCTGAAACGAATTTTGGAAATTCAATCATCTCTACAAAAAAAACCTCATGCTTGTACTCCATTTCATAAAGCCCATAGATTTATAGCTATCTGGTGGTGACTTTTTTTTTAACTAAAAAATAGCACGAAAACGCCAGAAAACAAAATGCTGCAAAAAATCTGAAAAATGTCACCAAAAAAACTGTAAAACCAGCCTTACAAAGGTATTCTCACTTTTCTAGTGGGGGAAAATATGCTGCCACATTAAGTTTCATAAGGTCATACTGTGGCACACTAAGAGGGTCATTTATCAAACTGGCTTACTTTCCCATAGCAACCAATCAAATCCCCCCTTTCATTTTCCAAAGGAGCTGTCCAAAATGAAAGGTGGAATCTGATTGGTTGCTATGGGCAACTAAACCAGTTCTACTTTATACCAGTTAAATGACCCCCCTAAGTGCACACAGCTTTATAATTCTAGGCCTTCTATATACTATTGTACAGTCTATATGCTTTGAGACCTTAAAGGCGTTGTCCGGAAAAAAGTAGTTTTTGCCTAAAATTTGGCAGCCTACCTCAAAATATTCATTCTTATCTGTTCTCCGCCACTCCGATTCTCCATGATGGCTTCAGTGTGTGTCCATCCATCATTTAGTCCCTGGCTTGTTTACTTCTGGCGCAGCATAGACATGGTCACATGCTCTTCTGCAGCCAATGACTGGACAGCGATGACATGTCCACAAGCAGTCACATCATGTTTTTGTACCAAGTTTAACATAAGCGTCTAGTACACCACACTTTTCCATCCTGTAGAGTCCAGCAAAAAAGTATACATTAAGGGATACGTTGTTTTTTTTTTTTTTACAATGGAACTGTATGGTGACGGATCCCACTGTATACCTAAATTCGGCCAATCGTTTGCCATTGTACTCAAGGCCCTGGATGACTCCCTGGTTGGCCAGTTTAGTCTGGCAAGCTGCTGGTGCGACCAATCCCAAGAACAATTGATATGTATCTGATCATTGTCTTAAGTTTTTGGCC
This sequence comes from Rhinella marina, assembly GCA_900303285.1. Classification (NCBI taxonomy): domain Eukaryota; kingdom Metazoa; phylum Chordata; class Amphibia; order Anura; family Bufonidae; genus Rhinella; species Rhinella marina. The sequence continues at coordinate 270,392 of ONZH01029102.1, forward strand.
AGGCTTAGCTTTCAAGAAACACAGTAAGGGCTCATGCACACGAACGTGTGCCGGCCGTGCCCGTGCTGCAGAGCGCACATTGCCACGATCCACATCCCACTGTCCGCACTGCAAAAAAGTAGTGCATGCACTACTTTTTTGCGGTGCGGAGGCACGGGCAGAAATGTAACACCCCAGAGTAGTGTTACAACTCGGGAAACACCTTAGAGGGCCCTGGAGGGGGAAAGGGAGCAACACCCTGGAAGCACTCTGTAGTGCTTCCGTGGGGTTCCGATCCGTGCCTCCATTCCGCATCTCTGGGATTGCGGACCCATTCAAGTGAAAGGGTCTGCGATCCGGTCTGTGATGTGGGGTGCACACGGCTGGTGCCTGTGTATTGCGGACCCGCCGTATACGGGCCACAATACGGCCACAGCAGGGCAGCGTCCGTGTGCATGAGCCCTAATGCTCAATGTCATCAATGGATGATATAGATATCCGTGTATTCTGTATTAGGCCTCTTTCACATGTCAGTGGTCTCCACGGACAGCACATGTACCCATTGACTTTAATGTGTGCATTCAGACATCGGTGGGTTTCCATGGGTGGAAGCGTGCCCTCATTTTGGAAGTGATTCCGGATCTCTCACGCACATTATAGTCTATGAGTCTGTGAAACCTATGGACACAACACGGATGCCTTTGGTAGGAGATGCTCTGAAAATTATTTTTCAGCCTAGCAGTGTCCATGGAATGATGGACGTCTTCACAGATGAACCACTGACCATCTTGTCACTGATGTCTTCATGGATGCATGAAAGAGGCAGCTGATTTAGGGAATCCCTGGTGTCAAAAACTACTACATGTGTGTTCCTTATACAGCCAATAGTAATGGATTCATTTGTACTTTTCTATCAATTGTATTGTTTTATTATTTATTATGTACTTTATATTAATATCCTATATACACACACAATCACACATGCCATATGTCCACATAGTATGTATGTAATTGATTTTCTCTACGTATGAGCAGACGTGAGAAGGGGGAATGTGTGGCGGAGAGAAGGAGCAGATGGCAGATTCAGGTGGTGGGGAATTAATGACAATACATCCTAGCAGACGGGCCTTCTCCTCACACTGATTAAATAAGGGGGATTTCTGCTCGGAAAGCCAGCTGGCAGGCAGCACGAAACACCCTCCAGCTAAAAACACACATTAATATGGACACATTAGGCAAATATTCTTAGCGGCCAAGTCCCCAGAGCCAAGTCATGCTTTGGGGCGTCCATTAAATTGTTATGGCTTGTGTGCAGTTAACCCATTGCAGTCCATCGAGTTTTCTACTGGTTTGCAGAAATTTCTAGTCCCATCCATTATTACAAAAAGCATAAAAGCAGTTTATGTGTTATTTGCTGTGTTAGGGTACGTCCACACATGCCTGAAATTGAGCACAAAGATCCGCTGCGGTTTTTGCAAATTGTGTGCAGTTTTTGCCGTGATAAAAGCTGCAAACTTTACGCTTTCCACGGCAAAGGTTGAAATCCGCAGGGGAGATCCGCAGCATAAATTGACATAGATTTCAGTTCCGCACCACAGGTAGTCTGTGTATGCAGCGTGTGGATGACGGTTCTTAAAGTCTCATCCACTTTGCTGGTGCTGTACAACGCTGCAAATTTTTGCACAAAAACCTGCTATGGCAAATCCGTAGCTACCCAGTGTGGACATAGCATATACAAGTAGTTAACATTTTCATGAAACTGTTGCATTTATGGCAACTTGGCCTCTCTCACACTGAGCTTTTTTGTATGCGTACATTTTTGTGCAAAATTAGGGACATGGATCGTGTAAGGCCATACATGGAGTCATAAAGTGCCAGTGTAAAGGCTTATTCACACATCAGTGAATCAGGTATGTGTGCTGTCCATGTTCTCCAAGGACAGTACACGTATCCAATGATTTTAATGTGTTTATTAACACATCAGTAGTTTTACACTGACCGTGGGTCAGTGGTAAAACAGCGAAGCATGCATGTAGTCCATTTTGCAGATCAAACATACCCATTCTACATCATCAGTGTTCTGTCAGTGGTTTTCACTGATCATCTTGGTAGGAGATGCTCTGGAATTCCCTTTTCACTCTGGCTGTGCATCTGGAGGGCAAAAAACAGACACATGGACCAACATCATCTTCACGGACAAAACACTGACGGTCTTGTCACAGATGTAACATAGTAACATAGTTTGTAAGTTTGTAAGGCCGAAAAAAGACATCTGTCCATCCAGTTCAGCCTGTTTTCCTACAAGTTGATCCAGGGGAAGGCAAAAGACCCTGTGAGGTAGAAGCCAATTTTCCTCACTTTAGGGGGAAAAATTCCTTCCCGACTCCAGTCAGGCAATCAGAATAACTCCCTGGATCAACGAACGACCCCTCTCTAGTAACTATAACCTGTAATATTATTACCCTCCAGAAATACATCCAGGCCCTTCTTGAACTCTCTTAGTGAACTTACCATCACCACCTCCTCAGGCAGAGAGTTCCATAGTCTCACTGCTCTTACCGTAAAGAATCCTCTTCTATGTTTATGTACAAACCTTCTTTCCTCCAGACGCAGAGGATGTCCCCTCGTCATGGTCACTGTCCTCGGGATAAATAGATGATGGGAGAGATCTCTGTACTGACCTCTGATATATTTATACATAGTTATTAGATCTCCCCTCAGTCGTCATCATGGACATGTGAATAATGCATAACGCCATATAAAATAGTATGCTCACAGAGGGACAAACTAGGCAATGGGAGAATTGTTTCTTTATGGAAATCAATAGTGAAGAAATGCAAATAAAATGGATAGGAAATGTTACATCAGGGCTGGTTTTAGGGATTAGCAAACTAAAAAAATCCTGGGGTCCTGAGGACTGTAGCCCATGAGCAACCAGAAAGTGGAACGAAAAAACGCTACAGTCCACTGTCCAGTATTTGGGGAGAGCGCTCATATACATTGAGGGGGACTTTATCAAGACTGGCATTTTCTTCGCTGGTCTCCATTTCCCCTTTGCATCCAGAAGATGCTCCTAATTTATGCCGAGGTTCAGACCGTATGCTAAACTGAAATCTACTCCCTTACAAGTAATCTTTCCCAATATATCTCAATATACATCTTCAGAAGTATGTCACCAAACGACCTTCTTTTTCCAAAAGACAATGCTAACCTACTCAATGTTCTTCATACTGTACTCCAATATACCACACGGAAAAGGCATCCATTCAGTGAAGAAATACTTGGATTCCACCATGCCACAAAGACAAAAAAACTTTGGACTTTGGACGGACTTTGTTTCATTTTACAACACAATTATTTTAATTTCCAATCGCAAATATACTTGTAGACATGCGGAACTGGAATGGGAACACTGTACACCTCATTTGTGCTAATTTATATATGGAAGACTTTTAAGATTTGAAGACCACTATAGATATATACAGTATATATATATTCTGTTTGTGTTTATATTAATTTGGGACCGAACAACTGAGTTTGCAGATTTCACTCAATATCTGAACAACAAACTGACTGGTGCCATTTTGAATGATCAAATCGAGTACCTTGATCTAATTCTCTCCTCCACCAACAACCGAATCAATAGTAAAATTTTCTTTAAGAAGGTTGATTGCAACAGTTTATTAGATTACCCTAGTTCCCACTATACAAATGGCAGAACAACAACCGCTATAGTCAGATTAGAAGGATTAAACAGGATTGTAGGGATACCCACAATTTTACGGCACAAAGCAAAGTATTAACAAAGAGGTTTAAAGAAAAACATTTACCTCTTCGATAATAGAAAGGGCATTCCAACATGCATACAAATTAACACAAGAGGATTTCTTGTATCCTCCAAAGTCTTCCACATACCACCATAACATTATCACCACATACAACCATTCCCTTAAGAACATCCAGAATATTTTAATCAAATAGTGACCTATTCTCTTGAATGACCCAATACTTTGTAAATATCTCCCCCCAAAAATACAACCATCACTTATAGAAGGGAACAGACTTTAAAAAACATCCTAGCCCCTTACTGTAAAAGTGTCACAAAGAATAATACAACATTTCCAACAACTGTTGTTCTATCTACACAATGTATGTGCTGTTTAACTATTACTCACAAACAGATAAACTTGTTACTAGTGTTGAGCGAGCAAGCTCGGCTGAACACCGAGTGTACTCGAGCGCAATGCTCGAGTCTCTTGCCCGCACTGTAATGTTTATTTGCACGCTAATGCGTATGAATTCAGTTAATTAGCATACTTGTACGAGTGAAAGGAGTAAAAGAAGAGAAGTCGCGATTCTGACCTTTTTCTATTAACCAGACACCATCTTCTCTTCCGAGCGGGGGGGGGGGGGAGGGGGGCTGGTTTAGTCCCATTGACTAACATTATGCTCGGGTGCTCGGCCGAGCACTCGAGCAACCCCTAGTGCTCGGCCAGAACACCCGAGCATACGAGCACAGAGGTGCTCGCTCAACACTACTTGTTACTTTTAGCCACAATTTATGCATCCCCCAAATGGAAATATTTCATTAAAGGTATCCATGTTTCCAATGCCTACCTGCCTTATGAACTGCTACATTTTACAGCAGCTCCAATTTCCATTCCATATTCTTTTTTAAATTTTATGGACTTATATAGCGCTTTACAGACATTAGCACCAAGCTGTCCCCAATGGGGATCACAATCCAAGTTCCCTATCATTATGTCTTTGGAGTGTGGGAGGAAACTGGAGTACACAGAGGAAACCCACGCAAACACGGGGAGAACATACATACTCCGTGCAGATGTTGTCCTAGGATTTGAATCCACCATGCTGCCCACACTTACACTATACTTACCTTCAGTATAATTTTTATTTGTGGAGGTTCATTACCTTTTCAATTCACATACAGTATTTCTATCAGTTCATATTCTATTCACCGTCCACCATTGTTTTCAAGATTTAATCGTTCATTGTGCTTTCAACGCATTAATCAAGATGCATTGTTGTCCTATTGTTTCTTCTTGCATCCATATATCCTCCTCCATGCACAACCCCTCTCAGTAACCATTCATCATCCATCATCTCAAAACCGCCATGGGAGCAATAGCACCGTACATTACCCTCCCCACTTAGTTCCCTACTGAAAACCCAGGTCATTTATTGGATTTTCCCTCATGGTAAATACTGTCCATAGTCCACAGCCCATCATCACACACCAAATACAATGCACAATGAGAATATCTCAGATAAGTATGTGCATGTACAATACAATGTCCTCTGGTTTGTTCAGTACCACGGAAGCAATGACTGTTCCTACTGCACATACACTCACCGGCCACTTTATTAGGTACACCTGTCCAACTGCTCGTTAACACTTAATTTCTAATCAGCCAATCACATGGCGGCAACTCAGTGCATTTAGGCATGTAGACATGGTCAAGACAATCTCCTGCAGTTCAAACCGAGCATCAGTATGGGGAAGAAAGGTGATTTGAGTGCCTTTGAACGTGGCATGGTTGTTGGTGCCAGAAGGGCTGGTCTGAGTATTTCAGAAACTGCTGATCTACTGGGATTTTCACGCACAACCATCTCTAGGGTTTACAGAGAATGGTCCGAAAAAGAAAAAACATCCAGTGAGCGGCAGTTCTGTGGGCGGAAATGCCTTGTTGATGCCAGAGGTCAGAGGAGAATGGGCAGACTGGTTCGAGCTGATAGAAAGGCAACAGTGACTCAAATTGCCACCCGTTACAACCAAGGTAGGCAGAAGAGCATCTCTGAACGCACAGTACGTCGAACTTTGAGGCAGATGGGCTACAGCAGCAGAAGACCACACCGGGTGCCACTCCTTTCAGCTAAGAACAGGAAACTGAGGCTACAATTTGCACAAGCTCATCGAAATTGGACAGTAGAAGATTGGAAAAACGTTGCCTGGTCTGATGAGTCTCGATTTCTGCTGCGACATTCGGATGGTAGGGTCAGAATTTGGCGTCAACAACATGAAAGCATGGATCCATCCTGCCTTGTATCAACGGTTCAAGCTGGTGGTGGTGGTGTCATGGTGTGGGGAATATTTTCTTGGCACTCTTTGGGCCCCTTGGTACCAATTGAGCATCGTTGCAACGCCACAGCCTACCTGAGTATTGTTGCTGACCATGTCCATCCCTTTATGACCACAATGTACCCAACATCTGATGGCTACTTTCAGCAGGATAATGCGCCATGTCATAAAGCTGGAATCATCTCAGACTGGTTTCTTGAACATGACAATGAGTTCACTGTACTCAAATGGCCTCCACAGTCACCAGATCTCAATCCAATAGAGCATCTTTGGGATGTGGTGGAACGGGAGATTCGCATCATGAATGTGCAGCCGACAAATCTGCGGCAACTGTGTGATGCCATCATGTCAATATGGACCAAAATCTCTGAGGAATGCTTCCAGCACCTTGTTGAATCTATGCCACGAAGAATTGAGGCAGTTCTGAAGGCAAAAGGGGGTCCAACCCGTTACTAGCATGGTGTACCTAATAAAGTGGCCGGTGAGTGTATATTAGTCAGATTCAATGGAAAATTGTTACATAAGTCATTGGTTTTATCATTTTATTCCATTTCTACGTTGTTATGAAAGGTTACCCTGCTGAATCACACTAAAATATGACCAAGTATCCGAATCCACCAGTTGTCTTGAATTTCAGAGAAGACACCAAATATATCCGCGGAGACCTGGTGTGAGAAGATTATGGGATGCTGAGAATATCTGCTGGGTAGAGAAAAGCCCTTTGTATTTAGGCTCTTTGGTACATTGCATGAAAAGGTTAAAGTGGCAGATGCAGCTCAATGCTAGCAAGTGGGTTAAGTTGGTAAAGTGCAGTTGGGGGAGGGTGGGTCACCTGTAATTGTAGGATCTGTACACAGTGCTACCATTGTTAATGACAGTCCATATGGCAGGAGACTCGCAGCCCTCTCACAGCTGCTTTCAGACCATTAATGCACTTTAAAAGCTTATATGTATACAGTATGTCTATGTGACAAGCTGAGGTCCAGTGACCATCAGTCTGCCTATGTATTATGTACAGCCTGAATACACTTAGCGTAATGCACTGGATAATGTAATAAGTGAAATTGAGATAGAAACTAGCTTACATTGTATTAAAGGAAACCTGTCACCAGTAGTACTGCAGATAAGGAGTCCAGATCTGTATTTCGTATTCATCCTCCGGCTGTCTGTGTATAAAGCTGCGCTGAAATACAATGGATTATGTCAGGACAGCCATGCACAGGAGTCCTATCTATGATAGTAGAGCAGCACAGCAGTCCCAACAATATATATCAATTCAGCTTTGAGGACAGACAGCGGGGAAACGGGAGGTAGTAGAAATTTTAAAAAATAGCAATCTGAGAGATCTATGCAGTGGTGGAATAAGTGGCCCAGAGGCCCTGGGTTGTTCCTCAAGCTTCGTCTCACTAGGAAAATGTTGTACAGTATAACCCCCCCAGCCCTAGTGCTAAAGACATATTTATACCAAACTTACAGGAGAATACAGCACTACATACCCATTACATCCAATTATGTGTCCTCTATAGTGTCCCCAGCAGTTGTAATGCCCCCTATAGTGCCCCAGCAGTTACAGTGCGTCCCTATAGTGCTTCCAGTAGTAATAATGCCTTTGTAATGCACCCAGTAGTTATGTTCCCCCGCTATGCCCCAGTAGTAGGGATGAGCGAATTGACTTCGGATGAAACATCTGAAGTCAATTCGCATAAAACCTCATTCTCATTCTAATACTGTATGGAGCAGGTATTGGCTCCAATGAGCTGAAGTTATTACTTCCAAGTAGGGTGGCCATACGTCCGGTTTTTGGCCGGACAGTCCGGTTTTTGGACTCCTGGTCCTCCGTCCGGCTAAAGGCCAGGACGGACGGCCAGAAGTCCTCCTTTTTAGGGGCGCAGGAAGCAATGAGCGCTTCCATCAATACAGATGGAAGCGCTCATTGCAGGAGCTGGGTCTGTACTAACTGCTCAGCTCCTCCTGCGCTCCGGTGTCTTCCTGTCTGGCTGCGCTGCACACGCCTGACTGGTACAGCGTCAGGACGTAGTGCGCGCACTCTGACTTGACGCTGCACGCAGTCAGGTGACAGTGCAGCACGGGCAGTGAAGAGACAAGAGCGGTGGAGCAGAGCTGCAGCCCAGGAAAGGTAAGATTTTTTATTTTTTTTTTATGGGGCACAGTGGGCTGATCTGAGGTCTGAATGGGGCACTACAGGCTGGTCTGAAGGGGGCACTACAGGCTGGTCTGAAGGGGGCACTACAGGCTGGTCTGAAGGGGGCACTACAGGCTGGTCTGAAGGTGGCACTACAGGCTGGTCTGAAGGGGCACTACAGGCTGGTCTGAAGGGGGCACTACAGGCTGGTCTGAAGGGGGCACTACAGGCTGGTCTGAAGGGGGCACTACAGGCTGGTCTGAAGGGGGCACTACAGGCTGGTCTGAAGGGGGCACTACAGGCTGGTCTGAAGGGGGCACTACAGGCTGATCTGAGGTCTAAAGGGGGCACTACAGGCTGATCTGAGGTCTAAAGGGGGCACTACAGGCTGATCTGAGGTCTGAAGGGGGCACTACAGGCTGATCTGAGGTCTGAAGGGGGCACTACAGGCTGATCTGAGGTCTGAAGGGGGCACTACAGGCTGATCTGAGGTCTAAAGGGGGCACTACAGGCTAATCTGAGGTCTAAAGGGGGCACTACAGGCTAAAACTATTATTAGTACAATATGGAGGGCACTACTGCTAAAAAGGGATACTGGTGGAGCATTATCACTATTGGGGCACTATTACTAATGGGACACTCTAGGAGAGAATTATTAGTGGGAGCACGGTGACTATATGGGGTCCTACCTATATGGCACTGTTATATCTACAGTATAGTATTTGGGGACATTGGGGAGCACAGTGGGCGCAGTATTTTAGGCAGCAGCAGGATAACAGTAAAAGTGGGTAATCTATGATGTCTTTGTGGCAGAGAGAAGATGGAGCTGAAAGAAGTATCATGGCGGTGTGGGCCAAATAGAGAAGATGAGAAAAGAGAAGATCTACATCAGGAAGACGTCACTGGATGTAAGAGGTAAGTGGTGCTGTATCATCTGGTATGTCTGGTGCTGGTGAATGTAATGTCCATCCAGATATGTGTCACCTGCCGGTATATGGTATGTTACTGCTGCAGCCAATCAGTGCTCTAATGCTGAGAACTGGCTGCAGTGGTCACATGCCATACACCTGCCCATCAGTGTGCACATCACCAGCACTATGACAGATGTGCACACTCGCCCATTACATGCCTGTCAGTCTTTGTTTACGTGGCAGCAGCAATGATGCCAGAAAGTCCAGCGTGTCACAGGCGTCACCACTGCAGCCATATAACCAAAGCATTCAATGGCAGGGAGGGAACAGCTGAAAATTGTGGATTTCTTTTCCATCTGCCATATTTTATTTTTAATTACTGAACAATCCTCTTTATTCTAACCATACTAGAGCGGTATTTTTATAGTTAGGCTTGCTGGCTTGAATTTTCACGTGGTGGGGGTGGGGGTGTATGTGTGGTAAGAGCCAGGGGAGGTGTGATGGGTGACGGTGTACGAGCCGAATGGGGGGCGTGGTTTAGCAGATTGGGGGCGTGGACGAAAATGTCCTCCTTTTTGAGATGAAGCCGGTGGCCACCCTACTTCCAAGTGGTACCTTGGAACCGAACCCGAGTTCAGGAAATGTTTATTTTATAGTAGAAATGAATTTATGAAGTTATTATGCAAAGTCTCGTGAGACTTCGCAAAGTACTAACTTTGGCTCAGCTGAGCCAATACATTCTAATACTGTATGAAGCGCTCACCCCGTACAGTATTCTAATGAATTTTATGCGAATTGCTCATCCCTACCCAGTAGTTAAAATATGCCCACAGTAGTTATGTGCCCCTAGTAGTTATAATATGTCCCTAGTAGCTATAATTCCCCCTGTAGTGCTCCCAGTATTTATAATGGCCCCTTTGTAGTTTTCTCGGTAGCGTAATGCCCCTGTGTAGTGCCCCCAGTATTTATAATAGCCCCTGTAGTGCCCTCAGTTTTTATTATGCACCCTTGTAGTACCCCCAGTGTTTATATGGCCTCTTGTAGCACCCTCAGTATGTATAAGGCTCCTTGTAGTTCCTCCAGTATTTATAATGGCCCCCCTGTAGTACCCCCAATAGTGCAAAAGTAGTTATAGTGCCCCCAGTAGTATTGATAAAGAAAAAATCAACATATTTGCCCCACTCCTGCTCCACATAGCCATCTTCAGTGCAGGCCACAGGCCCCTTCCAGGCTTGCAGCCTGAATGGCCTTCATCCCTGAGCAGGTGGTCACAATGACATCATTGCACTGCCCGAGACAATTGCAGTTGCCTGCACCACTCTACTGCCTCATAGGCTTCAGGCAAAATATCGGAGTCAACAAGTCAGCTCATTACAAGGTCCTTAGTGATTACAGACTATCCAACACATTGCAACGCCCCACCTGCCCGTGGCACAGGTATGGAGGGGTGCGGAGGTGGGAACTGTTGAAGACCTTTATTCACACTCAGTAGATTTCTTGCAAAAATGTATTTCTGTGACTGCCTCATTCATCTCAATAGGGATTTTAGAAAACCGTGTGCTCGCATCATGGATCAAAGTAGTGCATGTCTCCGCGGTCAGTGGAAAAACACTGATTTGTGAGTAAACACATCAAAAGCAATGGCTATGCGTGCAGTCCAGCAAACACGTATGTGATTCACAGATGTGTGAAAGAGGCCTAAGAGGTTGCATTATGGCTGAGAAGTTTTGTCAGCAGCCCATCGCTCTGTGCAAATATAGAGGTGCTGCCCTCAAACACTGGGACTGTATGGGGATGAACGATTGAAGTGATGATTGCTTATCCCCAGCCATGATCAATGCATTTAAATGCAGCAAATGAGCGGGCAATGATCGGGAATGAACTGCCGACTGCTGTCTACCCTATCGGCCATTATAAAAGCCTAAAAAATCATACACTGCCCAGGCCGATCAGACAAGGGCATAAAGAGACTCTACAGCACACTGACCTATCCTGTCAATATGAGTAGAACCTGTGCACTATACTGTCTGCAGGAGTGGCATGGTAACTGTGCCACCAGGTGTGCAGTATAGTCTCTCCATGCCCAATGCCAGATCAGGCAGGAGATCAGGCGGTAGACTTTAAAGGGCTTTTCCTACAAGCAACTCTTATGGTGGTACCCTTGTGTCTACTGTATCATCTCCCTTTCTTGTAGATCAGGGATGCTCAATCTTTAGCTGTTGCAAAACTACAGCTCCCAGTATGCCCTAAAACTGTAGACTGTCCATGCATGCTGGGAGTTGTAGCTTTGCAACAGCCGGAGGGCCACAGGTTGGGCATCCCTTTTGTAGATTATAAGACTGCAAACATGGCCCTTTCCTTATCCCTATAGCGCAATATTGTAAATGTCACTGGACCCTGCAACTTACATATGCTGATGGAGCAAAACTGCCAGCTTGTCAGCGGAGGTTACATGCAGCGATCACCTCCACTGTATGGAGACTAGCTATGGCTACTGCAATCACTCGTCTGCATATAGAGGCATGGTTTCTGGGCAGCAGATCACCATTCACACAGCTGCCCAGAAATGAAGATTTAATAATGTGCTGCATGAAAGATCATTTCACCCGATGATCGACCATTTTGCTCATTCATCGGGTGATCGGCAGCACATTTACACAGTCGGGAACGAGAGTCTGTAGTAACATCCGTTCCCGACATTGTGCAGTGTAAATCTGCCTTTAGTATTTATAATTAGCAGAAAAAATTCTAGCAACAGGAATCCGCAAGTGATTTAAAACTTCAGCTTCATTCATCCATTAAAAGCACTGGAGACAGGGATTAAGGAGACAAAAATATGGTCCTATGATTAAGGACTTTGTCCGAAACGTGTCAGCCTGACCTGTCTGCATATATGCCGCGCTCACTCGCTTTTTAATGGACGAATAATGGTGAAGTTTTAAATCACCCACACAATCCTGTTGCTGGAATTTCTTTCTGGTGAATTTACTTCAGGACTGCTCTGGACTTTTCCATGCTGCAATGTGCTGTGAGACAGAAGCAACATTACGGGAGAGCTCTGCGCAGTGTATTCTTACATAGCGTCTACAATGGTACATAATGATGCATGAGGCTTAAATGTGTTTAAAGGGAATCTGTCACCCTGATTTTAGACTATATCATATAGCAGGGATGCTCAACCTGTGGCCCTCCAGCTGTTGTAAAACTACAACTCCCATCATGCCCTGCTGTAGACTGATAGCTGTAGGATGTCTGAGCATGCTGGGCGTTGTAGTTTTGCAACAGCTGGAGGGCCGCAGGTTGGGCATCCTTGATCTATAGTAATCCATGAGTAATACTACACATTTGGTGTCAAGATCACTATTTTTTATTTTCCTACTTTTCTCCGGTCTCCCACTGTCAGTGTTGAAAGCTGCTTTGAAATACATTGTCAGGACTGCTGTGCATATGCATAAGTCCTCTACTTTGTGTTAGAACAGCACAGCAGTCCTGACAATGTATTTTAGTTCAGCTTTGAGTGATGAGAGAGGGAGAATAGGGGTCAGTAGGAAAAAAAGTGGACTCCTTATCTGCAGTACTACACATGTATTATTGTAGATGTTATACATATACCATATTTTTCACCCCATAAGATGCATTTTTCCCCCCCAAAAGTGGGGGAAAATGCCCCTGCGTCTTATGGGGCGAATACTAATGAGCGCTTCCATTATGGAAACGCCCATTAGTACCGGAGGACCAGGAAGCAGTGAAGGCTCTGTATTCAACGCTTCCTGGTCCTCGGCTGTCGGCTGTGCTGAGAATTGGCGCACACAGCATGAGGCACAGCAGACAGCAGGAGGAAGAAGAGCGCTGGCAGTGAGGAGCGGCGGCATCCAGGAGCAGGGGAGGTAAGTGGTTTATTTATTTTATTAAACATGAGGCAACAGGGGTTGATCTGAGACAATGAGGGCTGCTGGGCAGGGGTGCACCACCAATGAGGACAGGTGAGGTGATCGCCTCAGGCAGCACCAGGTAGAGGCAAGAGGGGGGCAGCCGAAGGGCCATGGGCTGAAGGGAAGAGGTTAGGTTAAGAAATTGGCATTGGGGAGTGGGGGTGCCCTTTCAATTTTCGCCTCAGGCAGCAGAAAGGCTAGGTGCACCCCTGCTGCTGGGGGAAAATATGAGAGGCAATGGGGGCTACTGAGGGCACATATGAGGCAATGGGGGCTGCTGGGGGCCAATATGAGAGGCAATAAGGGTGCTGGGGGTTAATATGAGAGTCAATGGGGGCTACTGAGGGCTGATATGAGGCAATGGGGGCTGCTGGGGGCTGATATGAGGTCTGATTAACATTGAGGGTCTGATTGGGGCTGTTAGCTGAGGTCTGATCTAAGGTCTAATGAAAAATATTTTTTCTTATTGCCCTCCTCTAAAACCTAGGTGTGTCTTATGGGGCAGTGCGTCTTAAAGGTGAAAAAATATATATATATAAGTATATATTATATATACTAATATACACTATATATGAGTGTATATATATATATATATATATATATATATATATATATATATATATATATTCTATTTCTATGCATACTTTTTTTTAAAGCACATTGGGAGGAATGTATCATTTAAGGTATATTTGAGGTTTTAGTTTGTATTTGAGGTTAGTTTTTAGACTAAATACATTTGGCACAAGTACAATGTGGTTGCACCTATTTCAGTAAAAGTACACCTGAGAGATGTCCGCTCTGAAGTTGCGACTTTTTAAAAAGTCGCATTTCCTAAATGTGTCACAACAGTGATCAGCTCTGAAACTCAGGCTAAATTTTCACTCCAAATCTGTAGTCAAAAAGTCGCAAAATTTTGCACAAGTGACCCCAAAAAAGATGCAAAGCTCCAACTTGCGACTTTTTTGAAGCCAAAATTGTAGCGTTCAGGGCTTGATAAACTCCCCCATTATCTTTTTTCCAGCATGAAGCATGTTCCAATGGATCTGTATTGGTACTGTTTTTAGTCCATAGAAGTCAATAAAGCAGCAAAAAACAAAAGCAGTTAAACCTTTAACAAAAAATGGAACAAGAACAGATGAAAACGGGCAACATGGCAAAATATGGAACAAACAAAGGGAAAATATTGTAAAAAAAATCCATATTGAGTATCTGGATGGATGAAAATGGTATGGCTGCATTTACAGTAACTAAATCACATAGCTGCTATGATTTAGTGTAATCTGAATTTCCTTCATGTGCACTTTAAGTTCAGACTGGTAGACAATAAGTCCTTCTTGCCTCCAAATAACAGGTGACAGTTCTTCTTTAAATAGACCCTCCTTAAGCCGAACACGTCTTGAGATGAGGTCACAGATAATGACAGCATCCAACACCCACCTTACTGTAAATGGGAAGAGGGCACTATGGACACAGAAGGTCCCCAGCAGAATGAATGGGACACTGTTCAGGCTGACATCTGTTATCCCAGTTGAGGAGCATCTGTAAGACTCCTGTGAGGAAAGTGTCAGGCTGCTAAAGCCATTACTTGAAACAAGAACATTACTGATACCATCTCAGACCGGTTAAAACTGAACAAGGCCATAAACTGGTCTTCTGACGGGTTTGTGAGTTTTAATGCCCGTGTGTACGAATCCCTGTAGAGCGATGTAGGCTACAAATATGTGATCAGAGCTATGCTCTCACCCAACGGTCCAGTTCATGTACCGGCCCTGCATCTAAATACCCTGGTCATAGCAAAGTGGCTCATTGAAAGCCAGGGCCCATAGTCCCCCAGCTACACCCCTGAACTAAATCTAGGTGTACGGATTTGATCAGATGATGATGATTACGTATGGTTGTGTGAATGCTAGATGTGAATAAAACTGTCCGATCATTTTGTTTTGAGGAGATCATAAGTTATTGCTGAAGTAGTCCTGCAGTGGCCTCCTCCCTTTTCCTGCAGGACACATGTATGTTCGGATTGGTGTCTGGAGGGGTCTGAAGGGATATCTGTCAGTGTGACCAGTCAGCATTTCCATCTGACTGGTCATGCTGCAAGATTCAAGCTGCAAGAGGGCTTTGGATTGATGCACAGAAAATTCACAACTGTGATACATTATGATGCAAAAAATGGCTGCTATACAACACTGAGTAGTACAGAGATGGAACAGCCTGGGCAGAAGACTGGCCACTGCAAAAAGTGGGACATCATTATGGAACCTTACCAAGACCTGCCTTAGGTTGACTGGAGTCTTGTGTGCTACTTTCTCTTGACGCCCTTGGGTTTTTCCATACAGTTCCCAAATAATCCAGTCATACAGTACTGTAAGATGTCCAAGTAACAAATGTAGTTGAAGTGTGTGCAGCTACCCTATCATAGCTTGCTCATAGTGACGCCCCTTCAGTAGTGGCAGGTATTGAGCCCTATATGACAACACAGATTGCACATCCCTATGACCAGTTTTGCTCCTTACTTCAGTGCAATTGAAATACTAGAAAAAAGAAGTGCAAGGCATTTTAACAAATTTGCATGTTTAATCCATATCCAACGTAACTGTAATAATTATTTGGGAGATTTAAGCATGTTCCATTGTGCTCAGCAGCACCTACACAATTGTATGGACATCTGTGAACCTTTCGTTTTAGTCCAGTTTATTACTGTGCAACCAACTGTGGACTCACTCAGGAGAAGTCATATATTCCCACCAAAATAACGTGGGCACCTGCTGAAGACCTTAGGAAGAGACAGTTGCCCAAGTGTATTATCTGGTGACAGGTGGAAGTGTCCGGAGCACTTGTAAGCACTGCTGTCACTGAATGGACAATAGGCAATAAATGTGGGCGCAGGAGAAGGCTACACACCATATAACTGTCACTGGAGGGTTGTGTCATGGGGATTTGTAGGAGAGGCTGGATGGATGAAGCAGGTTCATTACTATATGGGGTCATACACACTGATCTCTATATTAACACATGAAAGACAGAGGCAAATTTTCACCCACCAGCTTCTTACAATCTAAGGCCTCGTACACACAACCATGTCCATATTTCGGTCAGGAAACTATAGATCTGCACAATATAGATAATATAAATACCTTCCATGTGCGTCTGTATTTTTCTCACTCGCATCAATAGAAGTGTCTAGTTTCATCCACGGTATGGACTAGAATTCGACATGTTCTGCAATATGCAGAATGGCCACATGGATCCACAAAAATACGCATGTGTGCATGGTCCCATAGAAGTGAATGGGTCAGTGTGCTATCCAACAATGCAGATAGCACGCGGATTAAGAAAACGGTTGTGCGCATGAGGCATTATAGTCCCAGCAAGGACTAGCAATGCTCCACAATAAAAATGGCCATACACATGAGATACCCATCAGCTAAACGCTAGGGCCAGTACCTATCTTTCCGCCCCCTCCATACACATACATACTCAACTCAGCCTAGCATGTATGTGTTCTGAACAGGGAGTTAAGTTGTTATCAAGCACCTCTGGCAGCATTTTGTCTCCCAAGAACAAAAGGATTAGATACGTTGAAATCCAAGAGGGTTGGGACGCAAATTAGATGTTCTGCCAATCCTACTGAAATTGGTGGGTTCAGCTGATATATATGTAATGTGTATGGCCGCCATTCTTCTCTACTTTCACCCACTGCTGAACATACAATATACATCCTGATGCAATCAGCTAATCAGGCCTCTTTAATGATGTAATCAGCACCTGGCCAGTGGTGCTGATGGACACCAGGGGAATTTACTTTAGGCAATTTACATTCAAAATGTCATACAAAAGGATGAAAGCCATGCTCTCTAGCTTCTCTCACTTATGCCCATAAAGGAGGGTCTTAAAGGGAACCTGTCACCTCCTTTTTACAAAATGAGCTGTTAACAGTACCTTAGAGTAGACCCCAGTGTGATCCTATTGCTGTAGTTGAAACAGAGAACTGCCGGATGAAAAGGCTGGAAACAGAACTTTTAATCTTGCTGCGCTGTCTTTCCGGTGTGGGCTTGAAGTCAAGGGGGCAGCGGCCTCCTTGCTTCAAGTCAAGAAAGCCACTCCCCACTTGCTCTTGACTGACAGTTAGCCGGGGTGCCGGGGATCGCAGAAATATCGCGCATGCGCGTTGCGCGACTGAGTACTGCGCGATCCCGGCACCCGGCTCTTCATGTTGCTGGCGCTTCAGTACTCAGTGCGCATGCGCCGCCTTACTATGCGAGCGCGCTTGGGAGCTCGCATAGTAAGGCGGCGCATGCGCACTGAGTACTGAAGCGCCGGCAACATGAAGAGCCGGGTGCCGGGATCGCGCAGTACTCACTCGCGCAACGCGCATGCGCGAGATTTCTGCGATCCCCGGCACCCCGGCTAACTGTCAGTCAAGAGCAAGTGGGGAGTGGCTTTCTTGACTTGAAGCAAGGAGGCCGCTGCCCCCTTGACTTCAAGCCCACACCGGAAAGACAGCGCAGCAAGATTAAAAGTTCTGTTTCCAGCCTTTTCATCCGGCAGTTCTCTGTTTCAACTACAGCAATAGGATCACACTGGGGTCTACTCTAAGGTACTGTTAACAGCTCATTTTGTAAAAAGGAGGTGACAGGTTCCCTTTAAGCAAACAAAATCTAGAATGACATGGTTTACATAAATTACAACTAGAAGTTACCAAATGCAAAGTTGACCATACTCTTCAGATATCTGCGGGGTGAAGGCTCATTCAGTTGACAGCAGTTCCTCCTGAACCCCAGTTCTCAATGGGGAAAGGGTAATTAGCTGCTCCCAGACACCTTCCCTTGTCTCCTCTGAGAACAAAGCATCGGGCACAGTGAGGGGATCGGGCCCTATGCTTCTTTCTCCCAACACCCTCAGACATATTAGAGGATCCTGTGGAAATCAGAGAGCTCGGCCGGCATAAATCTAATGTGTATGGCCAGTTTAGAAAGATAATTCTGTAATATAATTCTTCTGTAACAGAGCAGATATAGAATTCCGTAGCTGATCATAGACCTGAGATGACTAATGGGAAGTTGCCCCTCTCCAATCTACTATTAACATGGGGTTCTTGATTCTATCTTCCACTGCCCTGGTCATACGTGTGGCACCTTATTCCAGAATATCTATGCTGACAGAGAGCAGCCTCCTTGTTTTAGAACATCAAAAATCTTGCTAAGACAGCTGGTAGACATATTTTATGTGAAATATGTGTAGAATGCTTGTGGTATAAATATATTATCTATTCTAGATGTATTATGTGTTATGTCTTTCCTGCAGGCCATGGTATGTCTACACAGACTGTGATATATATGTAGTCTGCTCTTGTATGTACTCCGGCCGTCTTGTATGCGACTAAGGCATTCCATTCCAATAGGAATAGCGTACCAAATATAATACATTGGGAGCTGCAGGGTCTGGATGTTGGATATGAAATATTACAAAGGATATTTAGGCTTGTTAGTTATTACTTTTGTTCTTGTTTCTTTCTGGTTTGCTCTATTTCTGTTCTTTTCCATGCGTAGTAGAGATCACCTAGCCCTGCATCTAACTATCCTTGTAAATGCAGAGGATGCAGTGCTGCACTACCAAGGGTGAAAGGCCAGAGTAATGAACCAATGACTGGTCATTACCCTCTGAACACACTTCACAGGCTAAGGGCTCATTCAGATGGCCGTATGAATGAGTCTGCATCCATTCCGCAATTTTGCAGAACGGATATGGACCTTTTCATTTCAATCGCGCCGCAAAAGATGCGGACAGCACACTGTGTGCTGTCTGCATCAGTGGTTCAGTTCCGTGGCTCCGCAGAAAAGATAGAGCTTGTCCTATTCTTGTCCACAATCGCGGACAAGAATAGGCATTTTCTATTATGGTTGCAGCCATGTCCGGTCCACAAATTGCGGAAAGCACACGGCCGGTATCTGTGTTTTGCAATTTGCGGATCCGCAAAGCCGACACTCTGTACGATGCCAGATAGCTCCGTACACTATGTATGGTGCAGTCGGCTCTGTACACTCTGTAGTGGCCAGTCTCGGGTACTGCAGCTTTTTCTCCTATTCAAGTACATGGGAGTTTAGCTGCAGTACTGGTGAATGGCCACTACACAGTGTATGAGGGTGGGTTTAAGACCCCTACTGATCAGATATTGATGACATCCTATGGATAAGTCATCAATATCTAAATCCTGAAAGCCCCTTTAAAGTGACTGTATATATATGTGTGTGTATATATATATATATATATATATATATATATATATATACAGTCATGGCCAAAAGTTTTGAGAATGACACAAATATTATATTTTCACATGATCTGCTGCCCTCTGGTTTTATGTGTGTTTGTCAGATGTTTTTATCACATACAGAAATATAATTGCAATCATATTATGAGTAACAAAAGCTTATATTGACAGTTAGAATGAGTTAATGCAGCAAGTCAATATTTGCAGTGTTGACCCTTCTTCTTCAGGACCTCTGCAATTCTCCCTGGCATGCTCTCAATCAACTTCTGGACCAAATCCTGACTGATAGCAGTCCATTCTTGCACAATCAATGCTTGCATTTTGTCAGAATTTGTAGGTTTTTGTTTGTCCACCCGTCTCTTGATGATTGACCACAAGTTCTCAATGGGATTAAGATCTGGGGAGTTTCCAGGCCATGGACCCAAAATCTCTATGTTTTGTTCCCTGAGCCATTTAGTTATCACCTTTGCTTTATGGCAAGGTGCTCCATCATGCTGGAAAAGGCATTGTTGATCACCAATCTGCTCTTGGACGGTTGGGAGAAGTTGCTCTCGGAGGACATTCTGGTACCATTCTTTATTCATGGCTGTGTTTTTAGGCAAGACTGTGAGAGAGCCGATTCCCTTGGCTGAGAAGCAACCCCACACATGAATGGTTTCAGGATGCTTTACAGTTGGCATGAGACAAGACTGGTGGTAGCGCTCACCTCGTCTTCTCCGAATAAGCTGTTTTCCAGATGTCCCAAACAATCGAAAAGGGGATTCATCAGAGAAAATGACTTTACCCCAGTCCTCAGCAGTCCACTCCCTGTACCTTTTGCAGAATATCAGTCTGTCCCTGATGTTTTTTCTGGAGAGAAGTGGCTTCTTTGCTGCCCTCCTTGAGACCAGGCCTTGCTCCAAGAGTCTCCGCCTCACAGTGCGTGCAGATGCACTCACACCTGCCTGCTGCCATTCCTGAGCAAGCTCTGCACTGCTGGTAGCCCGATCCCGCAGCTGAAACACTTTTAAGAGACGGTCCTGGCGCTTGCTGGTCTTTCTTGGGCGCCCTGGAGCCTTTTTGGCAACAATGGAACCTCTCTCCTTGAAGTTCTTGATGATGCGATAGATTGTTGACTGAGGTGCAATCTTTCTAGCTGCGATACTCTTCCCTGTTAGGCCATTTTTGTGCAGTGCAATGATGACTGCACGTGTTTCTTTAGAGATAACCATGGTTAACAGAAGAGAAACAATGATGCCAAGCACCAGCCTCCTTTTAAAGTGTCCAGTGGTGTCATTCTTACTTAATCATGACAGATTGATCTCCAGCCCTGTCCTCATCAACACCCACACCTGTGTTAATGGAGCAATCACTGAAACAATGTTAGCTGGTCCTTTTAAGGCAGGGCTGCAATGATGTTGAAATGTGTTTTGGGGGATAAAGTTCATTTTGTAGGCAAATATTGACTTTGCAAGTAATTGCTGTTAAGCTGATCACTCTTTATAACATTCTGGAGTATATGCAAATTGCCATTATAAAAACTGAAGCAGTAGACTTTGTAAAAATTAATATTTGTATCATTCTCAAAACTTTTGGCCATGACTGTATGTATATATATATATATATATATATATATATATATATATGGTGTTTGTATATATGTATATATATATATATATATATGTGTATATATATATATATATATATATATATATATACTAGCTGAAGGACCCGGCTTCGCCCGGGTATATTTAATTTATTTCTTTTACTGTTTGTGTGTGTGTGTCGTTAAAAGATATCGAGAGTGCCCACTACAGTGCCTGCCCATTTAACAGTGACCTCTACACCGGCCCGCCCCTTTAACAGTGACCTCTACAGCGGCAAGCCCCTTTAACAGTGACCTCTACAGCGACCCGCCCCTTTAACAGAGACCTCTACAGCGGCCCGCCCCTTTAACAGTGACTTCTACAGCGGCCCGCCCCTTTAACAGTGACTTCTACAGCAGCCCGCCCCTTTAACAGTGACCTCTACAGCTGCCCGCCCCTTAAACAGTGACCTCTACAGCTGCCCGCCCCTTAAACAGTGACCTCTACAGCAGCCCGCCCCTTTAACAGTGACCTCTACAGCAGCCCGCCCCTTTAACAGTGATCTCTACAGCAGCCTGCCCCTTCAACAGTGACCTCTACAGCAGCCTACCCCTTTAACAGTGACCTCTACAGCTGCCCACCCCTTTAACAGTGACCTCTACAGAAGCCCGCCCCTTTCACTGTGACCTCCACAGCAGCTAGAGTGGCCACTGTCTTCACCCCAGAAAGCCAGACCTCACCGGCCATTCCCCCAAACATGAAACAGCGCCCCCAGTTCCCATGAAGACACATCACTAAACATGAGGCCACGCCCCCCCTGGCTCCGTGAAGACATGGAGGAGAAGCTGTCTGAGTGTGAGCTACTGAAAGGGTGGACATCCCTGTGTCTGTCCAGGCACTGCGTCGGACGGAGAACAGGTAGCCAGAAAACTGGACTGTCCAGCCTAAAGCCGGACATCTGGCCACCCTAACATCAGCCTGCCCCTAGGGTGGCCAGAGGTCTTGTTTTAGGCTGGACGGTCTGGCTTTCAGACTCCCTGTCCTCTGTCATGCGCAGGGCCTGGATGGACACAGCAGCAGCACTCTCAGCAGCAGCACTGTGCAGTCTGAGCAATGAGCTGCAGGGAGAAAGTCACCCTACCCCCACCCCTGCAGCTGACAGAAGGTGATTTTTACCAATATTTTTAATCCTGGTCAAATGCAGCATGGAAGGGGTGTGGCCTGACTGAGTCAGGGGCGTGACTTTGTGGGATCTGGGGGCGGTGCTTTTAAGTCCTTCTTTTGACGGTGGCTGGAATTACAGGTCGATGCCTGATTTAGGAGGAAGGTGGGTAGCAGTGGAAGAAAACATCTTTTATTACTACTGAACAGTAAATATGTAAAATTTACATTATATGAGGTAACGATTGATCATGAGTTAGTCTAAAACATAAGTTATAGTTACGGTAACCGGAAATACCCATTTACCATTGTCATCCACAGTGCTCTGCCTCTTTAATGCAGACCTAAAGCAGTGAACTGGCTAGGTTGTCATAGAAACCTGATGTGTGCCTGTTAGCTTCTATTGGCTGATAAGGGTCATGTGACCAGGCTACTAATGGCTAATGCATTTTTTGGGGAATATCTCAGGAACGGTACGTCCTGGAGAGTTGAAAACTGTTCTAAAACCTTCCCGGACACCTGATGTACATGTGTGCCAAATTTTGTGATTGTAGCTGCAGCGGTGCGGATTCCTTTAGCGGACACACACACACACACACACACACACATACACTCAGCTTTATATATTAGATATTATAATAATACATTTATAGGGGGTAACTTTTCCCCATAGGCAGAAATCAAGGGAAACAAAACCAGGCAAATTGAACTTTTTATGCACTATTCTTAGTTCTCATAGGAAATAAGCCGCTGCCAAAAGTGTCAATGGTTTATTCCCCTATCTTAAAGGGGTATTCTGGTTTTCAGGTATTCAGGATAGGGGATAACTACACATCACAAGAATGAGGGCCCCCTGAAATGGATGGTGCAGCTGACACTTGTTATAACAGGAATTCCCCTTTAATTGAAGCACATGCATGCCTGGCTCAGCCCAGCTATGGAAGATAATGGACATGTTTACACCACAGCAACCAATTTCGTATACTCTAAATGCATTATTATTAGCAAAAGGAGTAACCTTGTATTATTCTCACACATAGCATATGGATAGGATGCATTTCTTGGTTGTGAAGTATCCTGCATTCAGAACATTATCTTTCTCTTTGTTCGTCTCTCCTACACAATCCAGCAAGGGAATTACACTGCCCCTAGTGGAACATATGGGCTAGTGCAGCTCCTGGAGAGAGTGAGGGCGGAGAGCACAGTCCCATGAGAGGGAGGGAGAGAGGAGGGGCAGGAGAAAGGTTATGTGTGGTTAGAGCTGTTATCCCAGGGGGAGCCTGAAACTCTCACATTCCTGGCATAGCACAGCTATTGAGGCAGTACAGCCAGTGTGTTAGGAAGAGAGTCAGTCTGCTCTGAGCTCTCAGGCTGTGCACAGCCTGCTCCCAGCACTGAAAGGATAGCCACTTAAACCTAGGACACTGGCACATGCTGGCACCCACACTGCTGCACACCTTGGGGATGATCTGGTGAGAACCTACTGTCTTTTTTCATTGTATAGGGACTGTCTCATGAACGTTTTGAGTTTTAGAAACAATTTAGTTGCAATATAATAATTTTCATCAGTTTGCCTATTTTGCTGTTTTTATTACAAAGTTGCTTTTAGTCACTATTTCTATGTGTGTTTCTATGTGTTTATGTTTTCTTAGAGATTTTTATCTGGCATTATTTAAGTAAACCACAAGAAAGAGATGATTTCATTGAACATATGTTAACACCTACTTATGTGGATATGAGTTTGCTGTTGTCTATGTATTGAGATATAATGTATAATGTATACTGTATATTATGTATTTGTGTTTAGATTTATTCTGTATTATTTTTAATGTGTCTACTTGATGTAATAAAGTGGCAGACATATGGATCTGGTTGGCTTCTAGATGTGTGCCACCTTAGATAAAATAGTAATAGGACCAGGATTTTGTTGGTCCGGTCGACATGTTTGCTTGAGTTGAGCTGTAGAAATATGTTCTCCTATCTGGTTAACTATTTTTATTCTTATGATAATACGGGTCTGGTGGCGTGGTATGCTTTGTTTACAGTGTATGTGCTAAGTGTTAACAATGGCGCATTCTTTCATGGGGTGAGAAGGAAAGAAATGCAGGTGTTTGGTCACCCCTAGCAATGGCTGAGGAATTCCTGGGGTATTTTTTTGTTATTGTTCTTATTTTGAGTACAAGCTTTTGTATGGCTGTGGCAGGGCTTCAATCCACAAAGAATGTCAATTGCAACACAAAGGGATTGGTGATGTCACGTCGCAGGTATTTGTGAGGTGGTTGTATCTCCTACGCTGTGGAAAAACAGCTTTGGCCATTAAGATAGCAGGAAATCCACAGGTCTGTGGTCATTAAACTCATCATCTAAGGATGTTGTGGACAACAATGTGCAGAATGTTGACTATAGTCAGTTTATTTAACCCATTGTCACGTATTAAAACTGTTCTAGCTAAGTAGGTGACTACCTGGAACTTCTAGGACGTTGAGACATGTGTCCTTTAGAGTCCGTAGATGTAATTATGGTTTGTTGTTCAACTTCAACTAGGATCTCTGGTATTTCAGAGGAAGGCTCCAAAACAGAAGCTGCAGGGGGGCATACCAAAGAAATACTGGACCTTATCTCCTTAGAAAAAAAGGGGGAGGGAGAAATTCCAATCATTAATACGGCCCCTGCCTGAAACAAAAAACAGGTCAAAAGTCTTACCTCTCCAGGTTACTGTGAAACAGCGGGAGTTAGGGACAAGAGCATGTAGAAAGGTATTTGCAATTAACCATAACAGGTACCGTCAAGGTTAATCCTTTGCTGCTAAATGCTCAGTAATAATTAGGGTTTCTCAGCCTCCAGCAGCTTCTATACTGTCCATTGACATGCACGTATTTCGTAAATAGTTTCCACAGAAACAAATATTAGAGAATAGTGGACTCATATGAAGAGATGATACAGTAGAAGAACGCAAGATGATTGGATATTGTTAATAAGAATCTGTTATAATATGTTGTTTTTCCATTCACAGGCTGCTATCACCGATACCTTAGATCAGCAGAAGATTCAGGGAAAGGATATTCCAGTATTTTTTTTTCCTTTGGGATTTATATTTAACCTTTGAGCAAGAATGAGAACGGCAGAGGATTCGTCTGGAACGGTTCTACACCGTCTAATTCAAGAACAACTGAGATATGGGAATCTGAGCGAGAATCGCACATTGTTGGCCATCCAACAACAGGCTTTGAGGGGAGGTGGGGGCAATGGAAGCCCCAGGTCGTCCCTTGAAAGTCTTGAACAAGAGGAGATGCAGGGCAGCCCTTCCACAAGGCAGGAACCTCAAGGGCAGGAGCACCACTGTGACCATTTCTACTTGGAGAACCCTATGTATAAAGCTTACGAGTTCCAACATAAAGGTGAGGAGCTCCCAACCTATGAACAAGCCAAGGCTGCCCTTTCTCAATATTATGCAGCTCAGAATGTCCAGAATATTGAACATGTTCCTCAAAGGCAAGACCAGTCCCTCATGGAGCTGAAACATGGCCATGTAAGGTCTCTCAGCGAGAGGTTGCTGCAGATGTCTCTTGAACGCAATGGCGCCAAGTCTCAAAACTTCATGAGCTCCTCACACAGCTTCCCTCAACTTTCTAAACAGTACCAGCTTTCAGTAGCTCGTGGACAACAAGATGGAGGAGTGCACTACAGAAATGCTCCACCTGAGTATCCTACTTACAGCCAACCTGACCAGATCAGTGGGTATGCAACTGAACAAAGGCAATATTCTGGAAATCTCCCATTATACCATCAGCCTGATGTCAGGTAACCACCTATTTATGTCTTATATCCTTTACAGCCTAACATGGTCCATGGTCTCTTCTGTAAGAGACCTATAAACCAGACTTCAAACAGTTGATCATCTGAATTGTGCCTGTGTATGTAGATGTATTGACCCGCACAGACAGACCAACATTGTATTAAAAGCTGCTTCAAAGGAGGATATAAAAATCTCTTTAAACTTTGGTCTTTGGCATTTAAAAGAGGTCCCTGACAATAAACACTGAGCTGGTGGGCTGCGACAATTCTGCATTGTTCACACAGGAAGAGATAAGCAAAGGCAGGAAGCGGCTCCATATGCGAGAGATGCAGATAATAGTGAAAGAATATTTTCAGCCTCATAGTAAAAGAATTTTCTCCCTTGTTAGTTCTTGTAACCCCTTTGGCAGCAGAAGTCATCAGTCCCATTGGCGGAAATACCATCCCCATTGTGATAGCCATTATGAATTCCTAAAGTTCCAGTAAAAGAATAGTAAAAAGGAAGAAGTATTATTCTGGCCCAAGGCACGGCTCTTACTTCTACTGCCTTCCTTCCAGACATTGGTATCCGGGCTAGCTCTGGAATGGCATTTTGATCATAGGTGGCAGAGGTAGGATAAGTAAGTTGGATAGTGTAGAAAATCTCCAGGCCTCACCTGAATCTTCAGCCTGGTTACTTGTAGATACCGCTGCATTCATGTTAGATAGAGACTGAGTCGCTGGGAAAGATGTTGCTTTGTGTAGGTTGTACAAGACCGTACAGGCCCCATGTACAAGCTCATGCTAATCTCTTCATGATGCATGATGTTATAAAAACTGATTCCAATATGAGGTGAAGTCATTTGGTTATTTTGGGACAGAAGGAAGAGCTATCAATCGACATTAGCATTTGGAACTGGTTTACATCGTAAAACAAGTAAAGATCTGTAGCTAATCTAATATGTACAGGTGTACGTGACTTAATGCTCTTGTTTCTTCTTTGCAGGACCATGCCTGATCCCAATGTACAATATGGCCATATGGCGTCCTTTAACGCAGCCGGTAGTCATATGGCTCGCATGGATGCTTTGCTGCGAGAGAATGAAAAGTTGCGCAGGGAACTTGAGACTTACAGCGAAAAAGCAGTCAGAATCCAAAAGGTAAGCACATCAGATGTAGTGTCCTGTAACTGGTGTTATGGTGGTAGGCACACGTTAGAAGCACGTTGCGTATCCACCTAGCAGCTGTCTTTCCTGTCTAGTGCACCAGCCCCTAGATTTTGGAAAAACAAATTAGCGTCCATATATAATTCCCATCAACAAACAGGTTATTGTAGAGGTTCTCCAGCTGGTCATGGAGGGTGGGGTGTCTATCCCTCTTGGTTTCATTTTGTCAGTCCTTTCACTTTTTCTGACCCATCCCCCTCCTCCATAGTCTCCCCTTTAACAGCTGCGAGAACTCTTTGCACAATGAGGCAGCTATGAGCCATTTGTTAAAGGCACACGTAGAGCTGAAGGCCGCTGACAGTTGCCTGGGTTTTGTGTTCTGCTTGAGCTGACCTGATGTGGCATAAATGAGCCATTGTGTGCGGATGAAAAGGTGCCTGTGTTAGGAAGGCCTCAGCTGTAAGGAATAGGGAGGGGGGTGCCAGCCCCTTAGCAAATGTGTAATCCAGACAGGCAGGTGGCATAAAGTCTACAGACATAATCAGTGTTTAAATAAGGAGCGCTATGGTCTAGTCTGGGCCCTATTCAATTTAGAAACAGATTGTAATGAGATCACTACTGGATTACGGGAACCCTGTGCAGATTTGTAAAATTTAGCCTAAAACACCAGACTTTTAATTCAAAAACTATTCAAGTTAGGATTATTATTTAGATTTCATAATACTATACTATACTACTGCCTATAATAGATAATGTGTGTGTGATATGGTGTCTTCACATTGCAGTCTATTAATCCTTCTATTATTTCGTAGCTGGAGACAGAAATTCAGAGAATCTCCGAAGCCTACGATAGCCTCATGAAAGCATCCTCTAAGAGGGAATCACTTGAGACCGCCATGAGGACCAAGATGGAAGGAGAGATGAGACGCATGCAAGACTTTAACCGTGACCTGAGAGGTGAGGGACGAGGAGAATAAAGAAAAGGCCTTCGTTTCCACATTAACATACTGTGCCATGTGCTATCAATCATCATTAGCTCCTCACAGTGGATATTAGTGTTAAGTGAGTGGACTCAGTCTCTTAAGACCATCCAGTCCTTGAAAAGGCATGTACGGAGAGAAGTCAGGACAATAGAGGTGTAGGAAAGACAATGAGGTCTTCTGACAAAGCTCATTAACCTACATATCCTATCAACATTGTGTTCATTAGAGTGTCTTGAAATGCATATTGTAAAAGAAAAGGTTGTGGAGCACTGCTGTCCTACATACAGATAGAAAACAGCTATTTTTGAGAAGAAGACCATGTCACTAGAGAGGGAGCCTATAAATAAGTTGAGGAAGGGATGAGTTGAGGATACAGTACAAAAAAAGAAACATGTTTCATCAGTGCAGAATTACTCTAGACTTTATTGCTGACCTCATTTTTGTGGTTTTTCATTAGAACGGTTGGAATCTGCAAACAAACAGCTGGCAGCCCGAAGCCTGGAGAACCGAGAGGACAACCAGGGGACAGTATCCAAGCTGCTTTTCTCAGTGTAAGTTATACTCCTGCAAATCCACCACATAGCTTCCTAGCACCAAAATGTTAATTTTACTGTACCCTGTAGCAAGAACTACAACCCCCATTAGGTTGCAGGATATTGCTATGGAAAATTGGGAAGCCTTTAAATTATTTAAAATAATTATACTCACCATTCTAAACCCCCTTCTGTGCCACTGATCCAGTCCTCTCCATTGCTGCAACCATATTTCTGGCTGATGTGCCCATACAATGCATGTGACCACTGCTCAAGACCGCTGAGGCCAGGGCTTGGCTGCAGTGGTCACATGAGGCGTGCATCATTCGGGAGGACAAAGTGGCGACAAATTGGCGACAAAGTGGCGACAAAACGGGAGGGGGGAGGTCAGAATGGTGAGTATAACTTTTTTTTTTAAATTTTAACAGCTTCCCTGCCTTTTACAAAAAAATGTACACATACAACCCCTTTAAGAACAGCGTGTGGTCAGAAGTCATAAATGTATTTTTATTCAACCTTCATTACACACTCTGCAAATATTACAAGTGGATTTATAGCAGTTCATAAACAAATGATTCTTAACCTGAACATTGCCTACGTGGGATCTGGCCTGACGCACCGCTAAGGATACAGGGGAGGTGTGTCCATTCTCTGCTTTCAGAAGAAAAGGCTATGTTGCTCTAGCAAACAAACAGAGTTCAATGTGACCTGAATTCTTTGCATTCCAGTCACTGAACTTCCCCATCCCCCTTTCTTATCTCTAGAAAAGTGGAGGGAAAAGGGAAGAAAAACAGTAGCCAGGGCTGCAGGGGTTAACAGGATAAGCTCTTATGAGAGCACATGTCTCTACAAATGGAAAAAATGAAAGCCATGAGGAAGTAGATATGTGTAATAAGTAGAGATGTGATAGACCTGTAGCCTCCTGTATGGAAGGTACTACATTCCTTAACAAAAGTAGGTGTTAAGGAGTTGTTCACCATTTAGATATGCATGGCCTTTCCCCTGGGGTCTGACACCCAGCACCCCAACCAACAGCTGCTTGTGGCAGCCACTTTAATGGGAAATGAGTGGCAGAGCTCCAGCATGGCAGGGTGTTGGACCCCTACAAACATGATATTGATTACCTATACTGAGGACAAGTAATCAGTATCTAAAAGGTGGACAACACCTCAATATCTCAAGTCTTCTTGATATCTAGTGTCTGATCCAGGTTCCTGTGAATTTCTATTACATGTACTTGATAAATTGTAATTGGCCCAGATTTATTCATCAAGCCACATTGAACATATAGCAATGCTTATCCCAATGGGAACACCACCAGAAGAAACTGGTCTTGCCAGGATATACATCCTTGAACTGCCATGTCCCTGGTGTCTTGGTTCTCCAAGCCTGGGAACCTTCATGTTTGCTTAACCTTTTCATGGAACAGTGAAGTAGCAGTCAAGTTTAACATATTATTTAGGTATATTCTTGTTAGGTCATTCCACATACAGACAAAGCTCTTGTAAACATGTTCGGATCTCACGGGCCTCTTGGCTGTTTGAAGAGCTTATCATACCTCTCAGGTCTCTTCTTTTTGTTTGCCAAGTCTTTTAAACCTAGCTGGGATCTCCAGCTCTGAGGGAACATTACTGGCTTGTAGACTGCTTGAAGGCGTTATATTCAAATCATTTCACCACTTCTTTGTTAAATCTGCCTTGTATTTGCCTCTGGACTGTTTTTCCCACCAGGACAAGTTTACATTTTGAATGGTTGATTTTGATTGAATTACCTGTTCAAAGCATCGGGTTTAGCATCAATCAGCAACTTCATATGTCCTGATGTAGAGATCACTGACCATTTCAGATTATTAATTATATACTTTTATTACATACAGGTCGAGAACAGCAGCAAGAGAAAGAGAAGCTAGAGAGAGAGATCAGCCTCCTCCGTAGTGCTAACGAGGACCAGCGGAGGAGAGCAGAGCTACTGGAAAAAGCCCTCAGTAATGCCCAGTCCACAGCAGCTCGCACAGAAGATGAGCTCCGCAAGAAAAGGGCATATGTGGAAAAGGTGGAGAGGCTGCAACAAGCTTTAAGCCAGCTCCAAGCTGCCTGTGAAAAGAGAGAACAACTGGAATTGCGCCTGAGGACAAGGCTGGAACAGGAGTTGAAAAATTTAAGGGCTCAGCAGGTAGGGATGACTTTAGTGAAAGTTTTTTTTGTTGACTGTATTGACTACAGTCTTTTGTCTTTTTTCCAAAATATAATGGAAACCCACACTCACAATTTTCTTTTTCCAACAGAGACAACCATTGTCGCAGAATGGAGCTCAATCACCTGAACTTTCAGTCCAAGTACTCTCCGAACAGCTGAGGGAAAAAGAGGAACGGATATTGGCACTGGAGGCCGACATGACCAAGTGGGAGCAGAAGTACTTAGAAGAACGCACTATGCGCCAGTTTGCAATGGATGCTGCTGCCACTGCTGCTGCTCAGCGAGATACCACCATCATCAATCACTCACCTCGCCACTCACCAAACAATAGCTTCAACGAGGATCTCCTGATGGTCAGCCATAGGCACCAAGAAATGGAGAACAGGTAGGCTGACATTTCCATAGTTCTTTATTACAATCAAGAATTAGACTGAATTGAGTTCCTCTTTACATTATCCTATTCTTCCTTTATTATAACAATTTTTATGTTTTATTTCTATGCAGAATCAAAGCTCTTCATGCCCAGATACTAGAGAAAGATGCAGTCATCAAGGTCTTGCAGCAGCGTAAACCCCACCAAGGCCCATTGCGACCGGCTAAGTCTGTGCCCTCAATTTTCACACTATCTGTATCAACTCCAAACTCGTCCGCTGGACAAGCCAACCTGTCCCAAGTGGAAGCAGGTGATTACTTATATATATTACTTTTCAAGACTTGATGTTTTAGCTTTCTGATGTTCCTTCAATGAGAACATTATGCTTACCATTGGTTTATGCTTCTTTTCCAGTCTGCCAATCAAATTCTTCGCCTCCTGCCAATGCTAGCATCTTACCTGTGCACTTAAAACATGGCAGTAAAGATGGCAGCACCCAGACGGATTGTTCAACTGAACTACCAACTGTAACAGACTCCTTGTGGACAAGAACACATCTTCATTGGGTAGGTCTCCTTGTAGGACATATCACAATTTATGACGATATGTTGGATGATTGAATGATTTCGATTTATTAACGGATACTTTGTAATCTCTCTAAGCTTTTTACCTGTCAGTCCAGTTCCCACAAAATACTATAGATTTACACAAAGGGTGTTTTCTTGGCACACACATCAACATTACCACAGTAAACATTGTATGTTCACCCATCAACAAGTCTTTCATTGGCTCATCAGGAGTCTTTGCTCCACCATACCATTAAAATGCAAGTGCGGACATTGCGTTGCCAGAACGATCATCTATCTCTTCTTTCAACGCTGATAGGAGACGTTTCGCAATGGCAGAATCTGCACTCGCTCCCCTCCCCCAGGCTGAGCCTGTGCCGAGCCTTGCATAGCTGAGAGCTTTCTCCTCTCACAATCCCTGCCAAGGCTTGGCCTCCCTTGGTGATGACTAATGCCAATGAATCTCAGCTATGCAGCTGGGAACAGAATGCAGGTGTGAGGCCAAAGACTGAGTGAGAGGAGGGAAGGGAGGAGGGAGCATCTCTAATGTTCAAAAGAATACATTAGTGATATATCTTGCCTTGCATTCTACTACACAATCTCAAAGGTGATCAAAGCCTAGGAGGATCTATACAATATACTAGGGAGAAGAATGTGAAATACTTACATTGTCACCAGTTCCCACAAGTTCCCAAATTAGAAAAAAAAAAGTTGTCCAATCACTTGAAATAGCGCCCACCCACCCCCTTTCGACCAGTTTGAGTGACACTAAGAAGCTTTTGTTAGTCATTATGTTCTTAAGAACAATTAGTCAATAGAATCTTAAGGTTTGCTCATATTTATCACATTTCCATTACTCTGCACCAGCAATGTAACCTCACCATAAAGATACAGTCTGTCTGCTCTCCACGTAAGGCCACAGACATGTCTGGAATGTCCCCCCACCGCCACTGCCACCACATTACGATGCAGCCAAAGAAAATAGGCCATTGTGACCCAGTGCACTCATCTTGAGCAATAGAGCTGCATACATCATCCCAGACAAACCCTTTCACACGACAAGGAAGGCCCACTGTCCCGGCTTCACTCCTTGCAGTAGTTCATTGTATGGAATTCAGTCATCTTTTATGTGGCCACATATTAACATGACTGATCACATGGTTGTCTCATCATCCATGTATTCAATGGCCTTGGTCAGGGATGAATCAGAGAATAGAATCATAGCAAACGCTTAGATGGATAAAAACCAGTCATGCATAGACAATCTGCTTTCATGCTGACAGGATATCCAGTGAATGTGTATGAATGTGTGTCAGCCTGCTGCTTCTCATGTGCTGGTATCTGAAATATTGCAATTTAGTGTGCCCAATACATCTGAAATGTGTGAATGCTGCGTGTAATTATGTCAGCTTCATGCTTCACATTATGATAATGATTAGATCATGACCGGTTTGTTTTTTGTGCTTAGCTCTTAGTATTGGACCACTCATTAATGGGTGAATTAGTATGCCTTGGGGTTGACCGTCCAACTGATTGTGTAAGATTTCCTGAAGATTTACCATATATTAATGAGTTGCTTATTTTTTATTTTTTTCAGAAGCTGTGTCTACTGCAAAAAGTTCCAACATGTCCGAAATGGTAGAAATCCTCATCTGAGCTACTTACTCCCTGGGAATAACACCCAAGTGTTGAGAAAGTCTTACGTGACCAGGAACCAAAGCTGGTCAATCAACTGTAGTCTACTGGGAATGAATCTCATGTTCAGTCTACAAGGTCGTCTTAACCACCAGAACAAGGTGTGTTAAGCTTGGAAGCTTCGAACTAAAATCTAGATGGACCTTAGAGATGAGTGAGCACAGACTGCTAAGAAATCAAGAAGATTCGAGAAAAACCTCCCTGGAGTTGAAGACACTTACCAGCTTCCATTAATGTGACATAGTGTCTGATCTTTTAGAATTGCAACTCAACCACAAAGCTTTGATTCATGTGGAAATAGACTCTTGAAAGGGGAGATGAATAAAGTCAACTTTTGTTTTTATGTGGAAACAGACTCTGGGAAGGGGAGATGAATAAAGTCTACTTTTGGCTTTTGAAAGCCAAGGGCCAATCCCTGTTGCTGCTAGAAATACCTCCAAAAATGTAGGGGTTTGAAGTGGTTTAAAGTTGTCGGACTCTCGTCCCGAACATTTGTCATGTAAATACTTATGTGTCTATTTTTATGTCCTTCTTCTGTTGATTCTCAGTATTTATACATCTACGTTCCTGTCTTTTTCAAAGACCTTCCATGATCTACTCTGACTGATGTTCTACCAAGATGCAAGAGTCAATACGTGAGCTGAGGCTCATACGTTGATACTTGCTCACACAGGTAGAAGCCAAATACTATTCCTTGTACATCTCCACTAGATCATATATTGTATTTATTGTATATTTGAAAACCCCCTCCCCCACTCCGAGCCCTCTGTTTCTTGCCGGGCTGCTGTTGCTGGTCAGCAGTAGCCATTTTT
The DNA here is from genome assembly GCA_900303285.1 of Rhinella marina. Taxonomy (NCBI): domain Eukaryota; kingdom Metazoa; phylum Chordata; class Amphibia; order Anura; family Bufonidae; genus Rhinella; species Rhinella marina. The sequence continues at coordinate 304,551 of ONZH01029102.1, forward strand.
AATTTCTATTCTTGTATATTGTTTACAGAATTAGATCATAAGATAATTGCGCAAAATGCAATTACTAAAGATTTTTCTAGAAATTGCCCCCTTCCTACACCCCTCTGACATCAGAATGGGTTACAAATGTAATATATTTTTTGTATTGGTATTTCTGCCTATCTGCGCTGTGAAAGTCTGTTTTATTCCAAAGATGTATGAATCTGATATATATTTTTTGTGAGTTTACTTAAGTTATCGAAAGTATTTAAAGATGTAAGCGTGGCTGTTGTTTCTTAATATTATTCGCTTAATGTATGCTGCCTGGATGCCGTCTGGTTCTGCTGTTGCAGACCAGAATTTTGTTATTTTAAATATGGAATTAAATAAATTTTAAAAGTAAAATGAAATCCGTGTGATGACACATTTTGTTTCTTACTTCACAATGGAGGTTGAAACCTAATTGGCCAAAATCCTTAAAGGGGTTATCCAAGAATTTATATTGATTACAAATCACTAGTCAGACTACACATGGAGTACTGTGTACAGTTCTGGGCTCCTGTGAACAAGGCAGACATAGCAGAGCTGGAGAGGGTTCAGAGGAGGGCAACTAAAGTAATAACTGGAATGGGTGGACTACAGTACCCAGAAAGATTAGCAAAATTAGGCTTATTCACTTAAGATGACCAAGGGGAGATCTAATAACTATGTATAAATATATCAGGGGTCAGTACAGAGATCTCTCCCATGATCTATTTATCCCCAGGACTGTGACTGTGACGAGGGGACATCCTCTGCGTCTGGAGGAAAGAAGGTTTGTACACAAACATAGAAGAGGATTCTTTACGGTAAGAGCAGTGAGACTATGGAACTCTCTGCCTCAGGAGGTGGTGATGGTAAGTTCACTAAAGGAGTTCAAGAGAGGCCTGGATGTATTTCTGGAGTGTAATAATATTACAGGTTATAATTACTAGAGAAGGGTCGTTGATCCAGGGAGTTATTCTGATAAACTATGTTACTATGACCTATCTTCTGATCAGTGGGGGTCCAAAACCCAAGACCCCCGCCGATCAGCTGATGAGCGCGGCGGCTCCCTAAAACAGCTGTCCGAGTCCTGGCACCCCCGCCAATGTGATAATGATTACCTATCCTGAGAATAGGTCATCATTATCAATTCCTGGATAACCCCTTTAAAGGAACGCTGTTATTCTGAGTGCAAGTCCTAAGGGGGCAGGTGAGACTACAAAGAGAGAGCTGAGGGAATAAGAATAAAACTGCATCGGTGTTCCTCACCCATTCTGATAATTGTATTCCACATGAAATGACAGTTCTGGAGCATTTATTATTAGGACTCTGTGTTGTGCCATTCTTCTAGTATTCCTGCTAGAAGTTATATATAAAGATACATCTGGGCTTGGTGGTATTACAGTATTCAGACTGTGTAGGGACACCCCCGTCCCAACTGGTAACACTGATGGACCTTACTTCATAAACTTGATCACTGTAGCCACCTCTTGTCCCTATACAGAGGAGGTGGTTGCTGCAGCTCTCAGAGAACTAAGCAGGCAATTATCAGGAACAAATGGTTCATTCCTGATAACTGCATGCACAGTTCGATGGTGTAAAGGGGCCTGCACCAGAATGGTTCACATATCTGATACAGACTACACCCCAGCTCAGTTTGCTATTGGAATGATGCATTTATCATGTAGATAGGTTATATCAGATTGGTCATCTTGTAAAGAGTGTAGACTATACATTTTAAACAGCTAGTGACTGAATGCTTACCTGACTGATAGCTATTGCTCCCCCATACACGTGCATGCTTAGCATGGCCAAGTGTGCATGTATTCAGAATGGGGTGAGGAGAGAAAACCACTGACAGGGAACCTCTAGTACTGGCTTATTTCACTGCAAATAAGAGGATTATGTTGAACTCTATCAGCCCAATCAATTTTTCCCATGACATCTGCCATTGAGAGAGAGTCAGGAGGCCATATACACAATAGATGGTTAGTTGGTCCAAATTCTGATTTGGGTTTAAAATGTATTTGTCATATTTTGCTATTTTATCTACACCTGAGTTAGTCTGTCAATGATTGCCAAAAGATCTGTAATTACCTTATAATAGCAGCTTTCATTAATGCCCCCTGTCCCTTTCCACTGGTCCCTTAAAAGGCTGTTGCTAGGGCTTTTCTGTCTTCCCTTTAGTGTAAACAGAAGTGGTGATCCTCCACACTGCATGCTTGCATTAGGCTTCAGAGTGGAGGTGTGTCTTTCAGTAATCCAATCTGATTGGCTGACAGGAAGCTGATGGCTACAGTGTGTATGTGAAGTGAGGGAGCTCAGTTTTGTCTCAGACAACTGCCAGAGGAGCCATCTTGAGAAGATCTTCATATTGTAGAGGTTATAACAGCCGTAACTAAGGGAAAAACTCAAGGAAAATAGTGGTGTTTGAAGAACCTAAAGATTGCTTTATGCATAGTGTGCAGCAGCAGTAACACATGCTAAAATTGACTTTAAATCAGCTAATGCTATATTTACATGCAGTGATTGAGCTCAAAATTGTCGGGAACCAAGCATTCCTTCCTGAGAATTGCCTGCTCATTAGTGGAGGTGAAGCACTGCATTTACAAGCAACAATCCCCTTCACAGTATGAGGACAAGCGATGGCTGCTGCTCTTGATCGTCCTCATACATGTGCATTGTTTCTAGGCCGCTGCCCAGAAATGATGATTGAGGTGTCATGATGAACGGGCACTTAGCTCGTTCATCAGTTGATTTGCAGCACCTTAATCAGCCTGAGCGTCAGGCCTTGTAAACCCGCCAAGAAGAGATCAGAGAGGGGATGAAGAACAAACCATCAAACAGCCAGACTAATGAATTTATAACAAAATCTTTTCTGCCGCTGCTGTGTACTGTGAAACAGAGAAGCTACAGAAGTCAAACAGTGCAACATTTTTTAATAATAACAAAAACTTTTACAAAAATGTCCAAAATACATGAGATTAATCATGAAAAATGGCTCCAAAAGTATCCATAGTCTTTAAAGGGTTTGTAGTAGATAAAGTGGATTAGATTAGAAGGGAATGGGGTTGAGCAGCCATAAAGATGAATTGCACTATTTTTAGGAAAAAAGCTGAATGATGCATAATGAAATTTTTATTTTTTGTTTGTTTTTGGTTGACATGCCCGGTAAAAGTGGCTCACTTCTTAAATAATGAAGTCATGCTGTCCTCGTCCTCAAAATGGCACATGCAGCATGTGTGCGGGCAACAGCTGTATCTCCAAAAATATTCTTACGAAAATAATAAATATTTCTTATATGTGACATTCAAAAATAGGAGGCTTCAACTTTTATGTTTTGAAAGTTAACGTCTCGAAAAGATTCCTAACACGCTATTTACGGAGAAAAAAAACGTGACGCGACATCTCCACTCCTAGTTTTAACAGCTGAATGGAAGAAACGAAGCAAAAATTCCAACCTTTCATAATCAGAGGAGCTATTAGTGAACAAATATGCTGAGAAGTGTTTACACATTCCTGTGCTAGCGCCCTTCCCCGTCTGCCAAGGCTTTATTCACCCTCTTGTCTGTCTCTCTTCCTCCCTACTACGGCTCCTACACTATTTCTGTCTCACCTTCTCTGCTCTGAATCAGTGCCTTCACCACAAAGTAACCTATGTTCTCCCTATGAAGTCATGCTCACCTGACCCGATAACGACAACACTGAATAATTCCTTGCATGATCACAAAATTTGGTTAGGAGTTGTAGAAGGCAAAGAGGAGAAAGCGAGTTTATGAAATACTTTTTCTCCACTGTATTCACTGAGGAAAATGAAATGCAGAGTGTAAAGTCCCTATTAAAGGGGTTGTCTCACTTCAGCAAATGGCATTTATTATGCAGAGAAAGTTAATTCAGGGCACTTACTAATGTACCGTGATTGTCAATATTGCTTCCTTTGCTGACTTGATTAATTTTTCCATTATATTATACACTCACCGGCCACTTTATTAGGTACACCATGCTAGTAACGGGTTGGACCCCCTTTTGCCTTCAGAACTGCCTCAATTCTTCGTGGCATAGATTCAACAAGGTGCTGGAAGCATTCCTCAGAGATTTTGGTCCATATTGACATGATGGCATCACACAGTTGCCGCAGATTTGTCGGCTGCACATCCATGATGCGAATCTCCCGTTCCACCACATCCCAAAGATGCTCTATTGGATTGAGATCTGGTGACTGTGGAGGCCATTTGAGTACAGTGAACTCATTGTCATGTTCAAGAAACCAGTCTGAGATGATTCCAGCTTTATGACATGGCGCATTATCCTGCTGAAAGTAGCCATCAGATGTTGGGTACATTGTGGTCATAAAGGGATGGACATGGTCAGCAACAATACTCAGGTAGGCTGTGGCGTTGCAACGATGCTCAATTGGTACCAAGGGGCCCAAAGAGTGCCAAGAAAATATTCCCCACACCATGACACCACCACCACCAGCTTGAACCGTTGATACAAGGCAGGATGGATCCATGCTTTCATGTTGTTGACGCCAAATTCTGACCCTACCATCCGAATGTCGCAGCAGAAATCGAGACTCATCAGACCAGGCAACGTTTTTCCAATCTTCTACTGTCCAATTTCGATGAGCTTGTGCAAATTGTAGCCTCAGTTTCCTGTACTTAGCTGAAAGGAGTGGCACCCGGTGTGGTCTTCTGCTGCTGTAGCCCATCTGCCTCAAAGTTCAACGTACTGTGCGTTCAGAGATGCTCTTCTGCCTACCTTGGTTGTAACGGGTGGCAATTTGAGTCACTGTTGCCTTTCTATCAGCTCGAACCAGTCTGCCCATTCTCCTCTGACCTCTGGCATCAACAAGGCATTTCCGCCCACAGAACTGCCGCTCACTGGATGTTTTTTCTTTTTCGGACCATTCTCTGTAAACCCTAGAGATGGTTGTGCGTGAAAATCCCAGTAGATCAGCAGTTTCTGAAATACTCAGACCAGCTCTTCTGGCACCAACAACCATGCCACGTTCAAAGGCACTCAAATCACCTTTCTTCCCCATACTGATGCTCGGTTTGAACTGCAGGAGATTGTCTTGACCATGTCTACATGCCTAAATGCACTGAGTTGCCGCCATGTGATTGGCTGATTAGAAATTAAGTGTTAACGAGCAGTTGGACAGGTGTACCTAATAAAGTGGCCGGTGAGTGTAGATCACCTTGTAATCCAGTAGCGGTGGCTGTGCTTGCACACTATAGGATAAGACACCAGACTTTCTGGTGGCTGGGACTGCAGGAGTGCATATACAGTATTCCCGCAATTTTTCCTACAGTGTGCATGACCACCGCTGCTGGATTGTAGGCTGATCATAACCCCTGGAAATGAGCAGTGTATAATATGATGGAGAAATGAATCCAGCCAGCAAAGGAGGCAATATGGACAATCACAATACATTAGAAAGTGGCTTGTATTAATTTTGTCTAGATGATAAATGCCTTTTGCTGAAGTGAGACATCCCCTGTCTGACCCAGGAAGAAGAACAGCGGCATCTTAAAAAGATTAAAATAGACAAATCGCTCGGACCAGATGGCATACACCCTGTATAATATGATGGAGAAATGAATCCAGCCAGCAAAGGAGGCAATATGGACAATCACAATACATTAGAAAGTGGCTTGTATTAATTTTGTCTAGATGATAAATGCCTTTTGCTGAAGTGAGACATCCCCTGTCTGACCCAGGAAGAAGAACAGCGGCATCTTAAAAAGATTAAAATAGACAAATCGCTCGGACCAGATGGCATACACCCTGTATTCTAAGAGAATTAAATAATGTCATAGCCAGACCCTTATTACTAATGTTTAAGGACTCTATACTGACAGGGAGTGTTCCACAGGATTGGCGCTTAGCAAATGTGGTGCCAATATTCAAAAAGGGTCCAAAAACAGAGCCCGGAAACTATAGGCCGGTAAGTTTAACATCTGTTGTTGGTAAACTGTTTGAAGATTTTCTAAGAGATGCTATTTTGGACTACCTCAATGAAAATAAGTGAATAATGCCGTATTGGCATGGCTTCATGAGGGATCGGTCATATCAAACTAATATTTAATCAGTTTATACGAGGACGTAAGTTCTAGACTTGAACGCAGCAAGTCAATGGATGTCCGATATCTGGACTTCTCCAAAGTATTTGACACTGCACCACATAAAAGGTTAGTATATAAAATGAGAATGCTTGGACTGGAAGAAAATGTCTGTATGTGGGTAAGGAACTGGCTCAGTGATAGAAAACAGAGAGTGGTTATTAACGGTACACACTCAGATTGAGTCACTGTCACTAGTGGGGTACCACAGGGGTCAGTACTGGGCCCTATTCTCTTCAATATATTTATTAATGATCTTGTAGAAGGCTTGCACAGTAAAATATCATTTTTTCCAGATGACACTAAACTGTGTAAAGTAATTAACACAGAAGAGGACAGTACACTGCTACAGATGGATCTGGATAGACTGGAGGCTTGGGCAGAGAAGAGGCAGATGAGGTTTAACACTGACAAATGTAAGGTTATGCACATAGGAAGGAATAATGCAAGTCACTGGTACATATTAAATGATGAAACCTTGTTTAACACTGACATGGAAAAGGAATTTTAGTGAACAGCAAACTAAGCTGTAGAAACCAATGTCAGTCAGCTGCTGCCAAGGCCAGTACGATAATGGGTTGCATCAAAAGGGGCATAGATGCCCGTGATGAGAACATAGTCCTGCCACTTTACAAACCACTAGTCAGACCACACATGGAGTACTGTGTACAGTTCTGGGCTTCTGTGAACAAGGCCGACATAGCAATTAAAGAGGCAGGGTGTAATAGGGGTCTTAACATGATAGACCTGGGAACCTTCACAAGGTCCCTGGCTACCAATTCAACCGTTCGGGGAGGCCAGGTGAGGGAAAGACGGAAACAAATGTTCCTGTGTAACTGATCAGATACTGTGGCTACTATTGACTGCAGCATTTGAGGGGTTAAATGGCTGGGATCAGAGTTATTGTAATAGGTAGTTGTCAGCTGTGTAACACATCTGGTGCCCACTGTGTATGAAGAGGGCTCAACTTCTGAGCTTGCTTCATACACTCCTTGCACAGCTTTAATGCACATGTATGTCAAGGTGTGCAAAGGAGTTGAAGGGGTTTTCTGAGTTATATATATTGATGACCTATCCTCAGGATAGGTCATCAATATCCGATCGTCGGGGGTCCGGCACCCGGCACCCCCGCCGATCAGCTGTTTGTAGAGGAGGCGTGCGCCGTATCAGTGCTGCCTCCTCTTCACTGTTTACATGCTGGCCGTAACGGGGGTAGTGTTGAGTAGGTGTAATTACACCTCACCGCCCCATTCATTTCTATGGGAAGAATCGCTTCCATACAAGTCTAGCACACACCACACCTAGCACATCTCTTCTTACCTCTATGTTCTCACTTTTTGGCTTGTAGCTAAAGGGAACCTGTCCCATTAAATGTGATGTCTGATCTGCCAGCAGCATGTCATAGAGCAGGAGAAGCTGAGCTGGCTGATGTATAGATTTGTGGGGAGAACATTCATGGTGACAGGTTCACTGGAAAGGAGTTCTCCAGGAATTAAGAAAATGAGAATACTTAAATATTACTTTATTATAAATATATTCCCAAATACATTTCATCATTTATAATGGCTCATTTTGTCTGGGAAGCAATTATTTGGAGAAATAAAATGGCCGCCATCCTATTAATACACACAAAACCTGCCCTAATCACACAGGAAGTTAAATTACTTCAGAGCAGTGGGCTACAGAGCCATTCTAATCCTCCTCTCCTACTTGTCAGGGATTATGTTCCTGAATACAGTTTAATATGATCTTCAGCTGAATCACTGTAGGAATGGAGTTCATGAGGAGACATGAACAGGAGCACATACCGCCCAACCGTCCCGGATCCAGTGGGACAGTCCCAGATTGCAGTGGCTGTCCCGAAGTCCTGATACTGGGAGGTTTGTCCCGGTTTCAGGCAGCTGTCCCTGCTTCCATAAGATGCACAGATAATTGCCTGTATTTGTGATGAAGCAGACGGCATCGGCTGCTGCTTCATCCATCATCCCTCTAGTCCCCCCTGCTGGCTCTCCATACCTCTGGTCTGGGCGGGGGCGGGGCTGGCCGGCACTCATTCTTGGCTCTGCCCCCTCCAAACTAGAGAAGCCGATGTCTTGCTGCTGATGCTGCTAGGAAGAAGGTAAGTATGTGCTGTTTATTTTTTAACTTTCTGTGGGGCACAACATATTACAGGGTGGCAAAATGTGGGCATATTACTGGGGCACAACATTACTGGGGGGCACAATGTGGGCATATTACTGGGGGCACAACATTACTGAGGGCCACAATGTGGGCATATTACAGGGGGGCACAGCAGGGCATATTACTGGAGGCAAAATGTGGGCATATTACTGGGGGCACATAACTGGGCATATCACTGGGGAGCACAGCTGGGCATATTACAGGGGGCACATAACAGGGCATATTACTGGGGTCACAGCTGGGCATATTACTGGGGGCACATAACGGGACATATTAATGGGGGAACTTAACAGGGCATATTACTGGGGGCACAGCTGGGCATATTAATGGGGGCACAGCTGGGCATATTAATGGGGGCACATAATAGGGAATATTAATGGAGGCACATAACTGGGGAATGATTACTATGTGAGGCAGTAAGGGCTCGTTCACATCACCGTTAGGGCTTCCGTTCTCCTGCTCCGTTATAGGAGCAGGAGAACGGAAAGGACGGATTCGGGGCATAACTGAGCCCAACGGGGCATAACTGAGCCCAATGATTTTTGAAGCGGAGACAAAAGTCCTGCGTGCACAACTTTTGTCTCCGCTTCAAAAATCATCTTTTGAGCGGAAACCTAACGGACCCCATTATAGTCTATGGGGTCCCTTAGGCTCCGTTGGGCTCAGTTATGCCCCGAATCCGTCCTTTCCGTTCTCCTGCTCCTATAACGGAGCAGGAGAACGGAAGCCCTAACGGTGATGTGAACGAGCCCTAAAGGGACTGGGTGGGACTGTATAGTTATGTTTTGGGTGGAGTTAGAGGCCTGGCCTAGTGTTGAAAAGATTTGCAGCGGTGCACTAAGCACGCCTCACAATGTGTCCCTCTTTGTTCATTTACAAAGTTGGGAGGTATGCATTACCACAATCTGTCCCATTCATCCAATATGTGCTTCTTGTCTCTCCTCATGGACTCCATTTCTACAGAGATTCAGATGAAGTTCTTATCAGCTATATTCAGGATCATAAGGGGTGTTTTGTGGCAAAATCTACACCTTTTCCCCAAGTTACAGCAAAAGCGGGCATGGTGTGTGCGGGGAAGTGGGCTGGCCACTGACTAACTCCCCATGTCCCTGGACCATGCAGTAGGGACCATATGTGCAGTAGCATAGTAAGGTTTTATGTGCTCTGTTATAAATCCTATGGATGGAAATAAAGGTGCTGTCTGACATTCCATAAAATGTACAGGCCAGCTGGGCAGTGTTTACACTGGCGAGCAAAAGGGTAACAATGTTTTAAACTTTTGACTTTCAGGCTCCATATCTCACCATCCACTACAGCTTCTAATGTGAGACTCCCATCATTTTATAGACAATCACATTGGTTATCTCATACATAAATTGGTCTTGCAACTATTTAGCATATGATTAGTTATACAGATTCTTGTCATGTAACTGCATTATTATTGTTTTGCTCGTAAAATTTTAATTGTTAGTATTTGGTAAATCCACCTTTACACGCTTTCAACACATCCTGAATCCTTCTGGGCATGCTCATGATCAGATTCAAGCATGTCTTGACCAAAATCTGTTCTCCGGTCTTTTCTACATGTTCTCAATGTTGGTGCATACTGGTCGACTCACCTGAGTACAAATACAGCTTTTTCTTCAACTTTACCCACAAGTGTTCAATTGGGTTGAGGTCTGGGGACTGTGGGGGCAAATCCAGCACCTCTACTTCATTGTCATTTAACCATTTCTTAGCCAATCTCAATGTATGCTTCGGGCCATTGTCTTGCTGGAACACTATGTTGTCCTTTTCATACCCATAGTACTCAAGTGTACGAAGTAACTCGTCTTGTAGTATGCTCACATATAGCTCAGCATTGAGACCACCATCAATCCTGGTCAAGTATTCAACACCTCTGGCTGTGAAATAACCCCAGATCATAAGGTTTCTTCCACCAAACTTGACAGTTCAATTTCTAGATCTGTTAGCCCCCTTTATCCTTGTTTCTTCCAGACCCATTTGCACCCATCAGAGCCCAGTCTATAGACTTTAATCTAAACGCTCCAAATCACCTGTTTACAATCTTCTACTGTCAACTGTTGTTACTTTTCTGCAAACTGGAGCCAACTCTTATGACGATTGAAGTTGAGGCTTCTTCACCTTTTTTCGGGCCACCATGGCTTGCATGGACATTTGTGATCTCACTATTACAAACCTTACAAGCCACCTCCATTGCCGTGTTTGTCGCACCAGAAGTGATAGTCCTTGTGATGAGCTGACTTGTTGACTCCGATATTTTGCCTGGACATCCACCTATTGGTTTTGTAATGGAGGAACGGACTTTGTATTCTTTTCAACTATCATGAGCTGGATAGCAGTGGATTCGAACCATCTGGATTCAAACCAGTGACCTTTCACTTGAGATTCAACCTAATACCACACTGAGCTATGAGGGAGTGTGAGAATAGGTTGTAATTTGCAGCATACAAGAAGAAAAAGATTGTTCCACCACCAGGAGCAGAACAGTAACAATGCAGTTACGTGACAAGAATCTGCATAACTAATCATATGCTGAATAGTTGCAAGTCCAATTTACATATGAGATAGCCAAGATGATTGTCTATAAAATGATGGTAGTCTCATGGTTAAAGCTGTAGTGGATGGTGAGATATGGAGTCAAAAGTTCAAAACATTGTTACCCTTTTACACGTCAGTGTAAAAGAAGAAAAATAGAAGCACTCATCTTCTCACAGGTCCCGTTCCCAGCGCCATTGCTCCACCACTGCTATTTCTGGTCCTTGTCAGAGGTGATAATGTTCTGTATACATGTATGTGCCCACTGCCAGCCAATCACTGTGCTTAGTGGGGACGTGTGCATGAACGGCACATGACAACTGAGGCTCAAATACCATTCATGATTCATGCACACATCAGTACTGGGCCACTGATTGGCTGGCAGCGGTCACATGTGTGTATACGGATCATCACTTCTGGTTTGGTGGGAGACGGGAAATGGCGGGGGCAGGAACTGTGGCCCTGAACTAGGGGTTCTTTTTATTTTTTTATTCTTGTAAGAACTGGCCAGCCACCCTGTAAATTATAAAGAATGTCGGGCAAACCTTTTAAAGGGGACCTGTCACGTTGAACATGGTGTCTGAGCTGCAGGCAGCAGGTTATAGAGCAGGAGGAGCTAAGCAGATTGATATGTAGTTTTATGGGGAAAAATTCAGTATAAGCTATATTTCATTAATTTAAATTCCTGCTCATTCTGGGCTTTGAAGTCCAGGAGACGGTCCTATCAGTAATTGACAGCTATCTCTGTATACACAGACATAGAGGGAAGGCTGTTAGTCACAGATAGGACCGCCTCCTGGACTTCAAAGACCAGAACGAGCAGGAATGTAAATGAATAAAATACAAGTTTTACTGAATCCTATTCCATAAACTGATATATCAATCTGCTCAGCTCCTCTTGCTCTATATCATGCTGCCTGCAGATTACATTGCATTTTCAGGTGACAGGTTCCCTTTAAGTAAGATGTATTGGAGACCGTCCAGAGGTGGGTTATCGGAGTGCAGCTGTTGCACAATGTAGAGAGGACAGTCGGCTGCATTCCTCCTGCTCTGCTCACACCTTTATATGATAATAAAAGGAGAACAGGGATTCTGTCACGGTAGTAAACGCCGTAGAGAGTGCAGAGGCCGAGCAGGTGATGGAAGAAGGAAGGCTTTATCTTTATAGCTGTGCAGGTATTTATTCCTCTTGTTTGTCTACATTCCACAGTTAACACAATTCAAATACCAAACCCCGAACTAGCTAAACATTCCTGGGATTTCATCCACAATCATACCATCAGGTAGAGGGTATAGCAAACAAACACGACCGTTAAACCTGATGAGGGTTAGGCTAGTTTCACACTAGCGGCAGCACGGATCCGGCGGGTGAAGGGGCCCGCCGGATCCATGCTGCCACAGGTGCACGTGTGGGGTCGGAGCCGCGCTCCGGCCCCATTCACTGTAATGGGGGCGGGCCGCGGATCTGGCCGCAGCACATTAACCCCTGCTGAGAGGCAGCCGGAACGAAAATACAACATGCTCTGGTCGAGTGCATCCTTAAACTGCAGGGGACTGTATTTTGTTGATTAGGCCCAGGCTACACAACAACTTTGCACACGGACAGGACACAAAGAAGCTTCGAAAGTTGCAGCTGACTACATCTGATGTGTGGTATGAAACTTTAGGCTACTTTCACATCAGTGTTTTCCTTTCCAGTATTGAGATCCGTCATAGGATCTCAAAACCGGAGGAAAACGCTTCAGTTTTGTCCCCGTTCATTGTCAATGGGGACAAAACTGAATGGAACGGAGTGCACTAGAATGCATTCAGTTCTGTTTCGTTGCGTTCCCATGACACACACAAAAGCACTGCAAGTAACTTTTTTGATTACAGAGCAAGACGGATCCGGCATTAAACATAATGTAAGTCAATGGCGCCAGATCTATTTTCTCGGACACAAAGGAAGACAGATCCAGCGCCCATTGACTTAAAATGGTTTTAGTGCCAGATCTGTCTTGGTCATGTTAGAGATAATACAACCGGATCCGTTCAGAATGGATGCAGACTGTTGTACTATCCGTATTAATGGAAGCATTTTTGCTAATCCATGACGGATCCAGCAAAAACGTAGATGTGAAAGTAGCCTTAGTATGGCAGCAACAGTCTAATAGAAGCCTTTGTGAATTTTTATATTGGTGTAGTGAGTGCCGCCATACACATGGCAGAGCTGTGTGCACAGAGCCTAAGCATAACATGTGCCGCTATATGGTGCCCAGGTCTGTACTTAGTTTATGCTGCCCTAGGCATGTTTAGTGTGAATACCTCCTATTAGTTGAGCTATAGCCTCCCATTGACTTGAGAGTATACAGTATCTATGTAAAATGATTTTGACCATGGGGTAAAAAACGCTGTTGAAAACAAACTTGGTTGTACCGTTAGTGCTGTGGTTATTAGCCATGCAGTTTATAGAAAAAAAAACATTTATGCTAAATTTGTAATCTGGAAAAATACATGGCAAATAATTACATGACTCAAGTGCTGCAAACCCGGTAAAACTATATTTTGTAATTTTGACCATGTGATTAAAAACATCTCATCTAAATATACTTTTACACAGTCCAAAGGCACCTCCATCAATGGAAGGTGCATGCTCTGATTAGAAAAGTCATAGCATACACAATCCAGCTCTGATTTTCCCTTAAGATTCATTCACTCAAGTGAGTGGGTCTGCAAGAAAAACAGACAGGACACGGACATCATCTGTCAGTGGTCCATATAAAAATTCCTCCATGTTCACGGACCAAAGCATAAACATTTAACATCACAGTTTAACATCACTTATCTGTATGAGCCCTACCTCTTGCTAGGTGTATGGCCATCTTTACTCTGTGGCTGCTGCAGTTTTTGAGTAGTTATACTACTTTTATGTCAGTGTGTAGATTATGGGATGGTCTGCTGTGTGACAGGCAGAGAAATCCTCAATGTACTTAAGGGACATATACTTCTCCTTTCTCCTCATCTGACTACTCTAATGTATCCTTATCACTTACTTTTGTTAACTGCAGCACTAGTTTAAGGTGTTTAACCCTTACACTGCCTTCGTGAAGAGATTACTGTTACATTACCTGTATGTAAGCAGTGTGAGGGTTGCTAAAGCAAAGTAGCATCACATTAGGGGGCATTAGGCATTGCCAGGGCAGATTGGGACCTATGATGGAGCAGGAAGCATCTGAGGACACCTGTCTCCACCAGCCTTGTACCTGACGTTTCCAACATAACTGACACTAGGGGCATCAGGTACTTGGCTGGCTGCTGTGAGAAAGGCTCAGGTGGCCTCCTGGACATCGGTCCACCAGGAAGTTTCCCTGTAGATCCTATGGCCATCCCACCCTTGGGCACTGCATTATATGGCACAACCACATAAATACCACATCAATTTATTTTCATGGCATGTAGCGCTCACTACAGACCGCTAATTAAATGTAGGGAGGATAAATTGTAAGTTCTGATATCCTTTTTTTTTGGCCACTTTCACACCAGAATGGCAGTGTGTGGGGAAGTGTGGAGAACGGCTACAAAACGTCTCACTCTGGAGGTCCTGGCATGCCTGCGCATTGCACAAACCATCCATTGATTTTGATGGGCACCATGTAAGGCTTTCTATCTTCTGCAGTGGTGCTGCAGGGGAATTGAACACTTCCAGGTTTCCTTCAGATTACAGAAGCTTGCTGAAGGTCTTCTAACAAAATTATCCAATGTAAGCCACCCCTTAAAGGGCATCTATTGAAAGGGATCTAAGAATACCCCAAAAGTTTTTTATATAACTAATTGTACTACTGCTCTATTATCCATACCCATGCACGCTCTCTATATCAACATATATACAAGACAAATGTTACAGCGTGCGGTTTATTTTTACTTTACTGGTTACTTTAGTTTGTGGAGGACAAATGCTTCCCTAACAAAAGGCATTGCTGTAGAATTTCTTGAAGGTAATTTAACAACATTGTTAGCTGTGACACAGCAGAGGCCGCAAGCTATACAACACCAGTAACTCATGAACATTCCTTTGCAAGGTAATGAATAGAAGAAAATCATACGAGGGAAAGGGGACTGCTTGAGCGGGAGATCAATAGTTTTTAAAACATTGCTGAAAACTAACCCGCCACCTACGATGCCCACCCAGCTCCTAAGAATGTTCCAACTTTAAAGACTGTACAACGGATGTCAGGAAAGGGTTAAGAAAAAAATTTCATTTCTGGCCCAGACAGCTTCATCCAATGGAGCTGGCCTGTGTTTGTTTAGCACAGATCTATTACTATTGAACGATGAGGACATGTGGCCAGTATACAGAAAGCGTGGTGAGCACTGAGTGAGCTGCTGAATGGTTTGAAGACTTTCCGAATGCATTGTATGTGTGCTCTGCTCAACTCTATAGCTATAAAGCCATAGGCATGAGTCCTACTGAACACATCTTATCCAGACTGAAATATTAGCTGGTTTAATACATAACTAATTGTAGTATTGCTCTATTACACGTTCCTATTCATGTTCAATCTCCATATCAACAAATATACAAGACAAATGTTACAGCGTGCAAGTTATTTTTACTTTACTGGTTACTTTAGTTTGTGGAGGACAAATGCTTTCCTAACAAAAGACATTTCTGTAGAATTCCTTGAAGGTAATTTACCAGCATTGTTAGCTGTGACACAGCGGAGGCCGCAAGCTATACAACACCAGTAACTCATCAACATTTCTTCACAAGGTAATGAATAGAAGAAATTCATACGAGGGAAAGAGGACTGCTCAAGCGGGAGAACAATGGCTTTTCAGAACATGGCTGAAAAAATGGTCCAAAGCTATGTTGTCAACAAAGTCCTCTTTTTAAGAACAGGGAATGCTGGGTGTTGTAGTTTTGGAACAGCCAGAGAGCCATGAGTTGGAAACCTCCGTCCTATTCCATTATAAGTTGCACTTGGCTTGACAAAGTGTAATAGAAGATTACCAGGTCGTTAAGTGCAGTAACCAGCCTTGGTACACGCATCATTTCTGCTAAATACAGTTATATAACCAGGCAGATCAAAGTCTATCAAGTTCAGCTTACCATATCTACTCATATTGGTGAACTCTTTTAAATTAATTTACAGAATGGCATCGCAATATCCACTTGGAGCGAAATGTAGTTTGGGTGCTAAAATCCCCATTCTGTGCTGGTGGGAAAAACTGTATCGATTGAGACATCTCGCACTCATGGCTGATGCCTTATTCTCCTTGAAGTGCCTGCAACTCCCTTTATGCCACCAACAAAAAAGGGTAATCCTTCTTCCCTGTGTTGAGATCCAATGAAAGAAAACATAGAGGTTTTCCGGGTGTTTAATACTGATGGCCTATCCTTAGGATAGGTCATCAATATCTGATGGGTGAGAGTCCAACACCCAAGACCCCTGCCGAATAGTTGTTTGAAGAGGCTTGGCTGTCCTGTAAGCCTCCTCACAGCTACATTGTATAGTGGCTGTGCTTAGTATTGCAAGCCAGGCTCATTCATTTGAATGGGACTGAGCTGCACATAGGCCATATGACTGATGAATGTGACATCACTAGCCTAGGAAGAGGCCATAGCGCTCACCAGACTGCAGGGGTTAGGCGGGGGTGCCAGGAGTTGGACCTGCACTGATCAGATATTGTTGACCTATCCTGAGGATAGGTCATCAATATAAAAATCCTGGACAACCCCCTTGGGGCTATGGACCACAAATAAGTCAGTGTGATTAAGTCCTAGAACTATTGGAGGCATTGACAGTGTATGGATGGGATATGCCGGTGGTTGTCCACCAATTGGCACTAGTGGTTATCCCGTCCTTCTGTTACCAGTAGAGGTGGCCATTCTCCAGGCATGGTCACTCTCCTTTGCGGTGCATCAGCGCTTTACTAAGCGTTACTAAGCGAGCTTGCTTGGATCCATGCTTGGACCTTCAGTAGCTCAGACATTTATGTAACCAATATGACTTCAACGTCTGTAGCAGGAAACAGGCTTTTCATTCCCAATATCATTTGTACAATGTCTCGGCACATTAGAGTTGGTGCTAGATAAGGCCACTCACAAAGGCCCCATTTTGTCTAAAACTGGCACAGCTAATTCTTACAACTGATAGTTAAAATCAGAGCACAAAAAATACCAGTGAGGCGAGAATGAAGGGGACATGTGATCCCAACAACGTGATTCATTAAGCATTGAATTCCGTAAATAATTCTCCACCTCCCCCATCTCCTTCTTTACACTGTCTGGAGAGGTTGAACTTTAACCACCTCCCGGCCACAGCCAAAACCATTAAAATGTCTTCGGATAGCTGCTGGAAATAGTGTGTGATGTATGAAACATTTGGAGCTGGCATTACTGCTGCTCACAAATAGGACTCACGATGAATAGTAAAAAGTTAATTTGGTAACATGGCTGAAGTAACGATCAGCTTAGCTCAATATACACGACTGCAGCTGTACATACTGGAAGAAGAGTAGTATGCTGCAGATTTAGTGGGGTATTCCAGTGATATCATGTTATCCTCTATGCACAGGATAGGGCATAACTATTAGATCTGACCACTATTGCCTGCAGTGATCACGAGACTGGACCCCCCCAAAATAAATGGAGCAGCAGGTCAAGCTTACTCACTGCCACACGATTCATTTTTTATGGTACTACTTTGTCAGTTCATAGAGATGGAGCAATGGTGACCTGCCACTCATTCATTTTGTGGGTCCACATATGGCACAAGTCCACTGTTCTTGTGATTGGTTATGAGCAGTGTTGGACTGGGGTACTTAGGGCCCACTAGTGAAATTCAATTTGGTGACCCAATGTATAGGTACAAGAAAATACTCGGACTGGGAACTTAGAGCGGACTGGGAACTTAGCGCGGACTGGGAACTTAAAGTGGCCCTGGAAAAAATGCTAAAAGTGGCCCCGTTTTCTAGTTGGTCCAAGTTGATGGGAGGCAGGGCCAACACAAGTAGGTAGGGCCAGCAATACCATATTGTGGCACATTATACAAACCCATCAGAGCCAAATAACACAGTGCATCACAAAATACTGCTGCCAACAGCACAAAATAGATCCCCAAGAACGTCCAGGAGGGCTCAAGTGGCCCCGTGGGCATCGGCCCACCGGAAAATTTCCCTGTAAGGTCTATGGTCAATCCGCCCGTGCAAATACTACCTGCTCACACAGTGGCAGCAGCAGCAGCAAGAATCTTCAGATGATTGATTATGGGGGTCTTTGCAGTGACTTTGAAACACTGGCTGGCCTGTCTCTGTGCCTAGAAGTCTTCTCCACAACCAATGCATTTATAAAAATAAGCTGGGCAGTATCTTAATCTACCCAGTGTTTTATATAGACACATAGGTGGGTTCAGATTCTGTAAGTTGCCTATTCCTATGTAGTGAGGTCAATCTACTGTGCCATGTGCCACTAGTGCAAGTGGTCTGGCACTGGGGCCCACTGGGGAATTCACCAGTTTTCCTGGCCTGTGGGCCCATCCAAGCCTGGGCACGAAAACCCCACTGATCTAATAGTTACTTGATATATATGAATACTCCTTTAATGGACAGCTTTTCTAGGGTAACTCCACCTACAAATGTGGTTTCACCTTTGGAAAAGTTTTGCAGCATACAATTATTGTTTTCAGTTTTTAGTATTCTATGTACCCTACCCTTCATCCTGGTTTGTATGTAGCCCTGCCTTCTCAGCAGGGGTGCACCACCAATGAGGC
Organism: Rhinella marina; assembly: GCA_900303285.1. Classification (NCBI taxonomy): domain Eukaryota; kingdom Metazoa; phylum Chordata; class Amphibia; order Anura; family Bufonidae; genus Rhinella; species Rhinella marina. The sequence goes on from ONZH01029102.1 coordinate 323,170, forward strand.
CAGGTGAGGCAATCGCCTCAGGCAGCACTAGGTAGGGACAAGAGGGAGGCAGTGGAAGGGCCATGGGCAATGAGCGTTTTCATTGTGGCAAAGGGGTTAGGTTAAGAAACTGGCATGGGGGGCATTTCAGTTTTCGCAGCAGAAAGGCACTCCTGCTTCTCATGGATATAGCTATAGTGGGTGCAAACATAGCAGTGACATCCAAGCCCTGTTGCCTGATGGTCCCAAAGACTCCTCTGTCACATAAAAAGACACCAGTGTTAGAAATAGTACAAGGTATTTCGGGTGCAGTTACATAGTTTGCATTGAAACCCATGGAGCTTCAAGTTATGCTTCTGACTCCTGAACTATGTGCAGGACTCCTATGTATTTTAAAGCTTTTTATAAGGGAATATGTGCATTTTAAAATTAATTCAACAGGAAACAACCTGATTTTAGCCTTCGGTTATATTTTTAAAGGTAAATGGAGGACCAACAGGTACAGCAACCGGATTAAGGTGATTTGTAATTCTTAAATGTAATTGCTTTCCAATCATTTTACCTTTCCAACTAAGAACAAAAATACAAGTCATTTTAGTGCAGTCATTTATGTCACTAATTATGTCTATTATTGTCCTCAAAGGGGTTGTCCAACCCTTTGCAAGTGAAGGCCTATCCTAGAATAGGCCATTACTATCTGATCCTCACCGATCAGCCGTTTTGCAGTAGATCCAGCTCTCATTCATTTCAAATATGAAGTTCTAGCGCTGAATTCCTGCACCAGAACTACTACAGAACAGCTGACCAGCAGGGTGCTGGACCATAGGATAGGCCATCACTTGTGAAGAGTTGGACAGTCACTTTAATATAACATGTAGTGGCTATTATAGGCAACTAAACTAGCCCTGGACCAGGGGCACCCGGGTGTTGTAAGATAAGTGCTGCTCTTTTTGAACAAATATGCCCTTACCAGAAAGGGTTGTAATGCTCTACCGAGAAAGGACTTGTGTCAGATAAGAGGTTAATATTTTTGCCTCCTCGCCTGGCTGTCTGGCTTTTGCATTCTCTGGAGTTCTGTCTTTCAGCCTCAAATTCCTCCTGAATCCTCATGTCTCACACAGATATGGTGCAGGATTTATTTGCTTCTGTGTCCTTATCCTAAAGATATCCCTAGACTCATAAATTGGGAAGGGCTGAAGGGAAGGTTGGTACATGTCCAAGTGTAAATTCCTTCATGTTTTTTTTTTCTTTTTACTACACATTACAATACACATTACAATGATAAGAAGAAAAGCAGTGTGAAAATCAGGATGTGAAAGAGTTAAAGAGCCGATTGAAAAATTTGTAAAACTAGAAGATTTTTTTTAGTCTTTTAAATTGGAGTTTGAAGTTAGTATAGACAGACTGTAGAGGGCATAAATGTTTGTAAGGTTTTTCTAGATGAGTTTCTTTTATAATTCTGGATTTAGCAAAGCATATTTAGTAATGCCACTTATAGGTGTACTGTATATACATGAAATGGGCCTTGTAGTAAAATCAGAAAGGGGCTTACTGAGCTTAAGGGGTTCTTCTTCTGAGCCTTTCAATGTTGTGTCTAATCATTTAATGTTACTGCTCTGAATCCTGGGATGTCCTGGCCACAAACTTTCGATAGCTGTCGGCCAACACTGATTCCTCCTGACCTTTCCGCACTCATGTAAGTTTATTTGAGCAGAGCACAGATGAGTTGTCAGTGAGAAGAGGGGAATAAGCCACCACCAGGCACCTCGTATCTCCCCTGAGAACACTAGCTCAGGCATGTTGAGCCCGACCACTTCAACTATCTTTCCCCTGACATATTCAGGGAAAAGTTGGGACACCCTCATACACATTATATGGTTGACTTGGCCACCCTTCAATAAGCCTCTATCATCTCCTGGTTTCTGGAGAATGTGTCTTGGGTTGCCAACCAGAGTTTTTCTTTTTTCTGAACAAATTGTCCCAAAATCAGGGACAGCCAACATTTGTTATGGACAAATTAGAAAGCCATTATGAATAAAGATTATAAGTGATACAATTCTATAGCCAGCATATACTGTGAGCTGTACAATGATGATAATCACAACCAAAATAACTTAGTCAAGTAGTACCAGCCTTCAAAAAATCACAGACATGTCAGTTTTTTTCACGGACACAGGAAAAAAGTCTCCTATTTTTACGGACTGTCCAGAAATTTCTGGACGGCTGGCAACCCTGCTCTCCTTCACAAACCCCTTTATTATTGTATGGCCTTGCTCTTTGGCAGATACACTACATTTTAGCAATCAGATGCTGGGATTTTTGGGTATTTCTTTCAAAGTTTTTGAGTAATCTCTTAAACACTCAAATGTAGATGTTTTTTAGTTATTTGTTTCTTACTTCTATCTCTTTTTAAAACAGGAAAATATGTCTCTTTATGCATTGATAACTAACTAAGTAAATGTACTATTTAACCCGGGTGGAAAGATAATGGGAGTTATATTTGCAGCTATATATTCAAATATAACATAAATGGCTGAAAAAATAATTTGTATTGTATTTTTTTATTTTTAGTGGTGTTTATCCATAAATAAAATTCTGAAATTTTCCAATTTTTAAACTGGAGCACACACAATCAACTGACATTTCCTGTTTTCTGCAGCACACTTGTCAGCTTTGGTGTGTAGACTGGGACAGTATCAGCAGACTCAAATCAATAACAAGGGGGTGAGGAATTTAATTGCACGGCTGGAGGCCTAGACAAGGTAGAAAACCAACATTATACACACAGGTAAGGCTCAGCATACAGCTCCACTGTTATTCATTGTTACAGTATCTTGAGGAGTAGTTATATTCCATCACTTTCTGGAGATTGTGCCAGTCTATTGACACATTTTTGTCCACCGTTTCCCATTGATTGCAGCTGCAATACAGCACACACCATCTTGTACTGTCTATACTGTCAGTGAAGGAACGATATGGGTACATCCACTATAAGAGGATCAGGAAAGTTTTTAAGAATTAAAAACTAATGGGGTAATTTATCAAACTGGTGTATGGTAGAACTGGCTTAGTTACCCATAGCAACCAATAAGATCCCAGTTTTCATTTTTGACAGCTTCTTTGGAAAATGAAAGGTGGAATCTGATTGGTTGCTATCGGCAACTAAGCTAGTTCTACTTTACACTAGTTTGATAGATTGCCCCATAAATAGCTACAACATGTCTCTATATCTTCTAGAGGAACACATTTAGTGGTTTTCCAGGTGTTCCTCAGGATAGCTCATCAATATCAGATTGCTGAAGTCCGACACCCAGCACTCCCTCCAATGAGCTGTTTGCAAAGACTGCGACGCTCCAGTGTGTCCTTCGGCCACCTCACAGCTGCTATACAATGTAAGGCCCTGTGTTTCGTATTGCAGCCCAGGTGTATTCACTTGAATGGTACTAAGCTGCGCATAATTCATGTGACTGATGAATGTGACATCACTGGCCTAGGAAGAGGCTGCAACGACTCAGTGGAGCTCCACAGCCTACACAGCTGACCGACAGGGATGCCGAGAGTTGGACCCCACTGATCAGATACGGATGACCAATCCAGAGGATAGGCCATCAATATTGAACTCCCAGAAACTCCTTTAATGGAGCTAAAATGAAGTACATGACATAGTAGGAATAATTAGTGTTCATAGAATGAATTGGGCTCTAAAACAGTCTGAAATTATTCTTGAGAGAACAACGTGTATTTCTGATTGATCTTCTTGACCATGTTCACATTTCTTCTAGCAATTGGTTTATCAGCTTACGGTATGTCACATACTGTTTTTTGCTTGTCTGTTTGTAGAAGTATATCACATTGGATTCAAGGAATGTTCTCTGAATGTTGGATGTAACAAGACTAATCTAATGTTGTTTTACACCCAGTTCTCCTACATTTGTAATCCCGTCAAGCGATGATGTTCCAAAATAAGGTCAGTCATGGACTAAAGTGAACTTGTATCCAGTTTCATCTGCGTTCAGATCTTCAGATACATTTGTGTCAAGAAGGGGTGTTAGTAAGCCAAGTGTTTATATGAATGTCTGAATATCATACCTAATTTATTACTCATATATTTCTGTGCTATATTTGGATGTTTGGCAGATGAGGACAATGCTTTGGGCATATTTCGTATAGACTTGTTGAACTTTTATATTACGAATAGTTATGAATGATACATCGTTCTCTAATGAACCTTGTACATGGGCGATTATCCGTGAGTAGAGATGAGCGAGCACTAAAATGCTCGGGTGCTCGTTATTCGAGTCAAATTTTTCCCGATGCTCGGGTGCTCGTTTCGAGTAACGAACCCCATTGAAGTCAATGGGAGACTCGAGCATTTTTTGCAGGGGACCAAGGCTCTGCCTAGGGAAGGCTGGGTGAAAACCTGGAAACCTCAGAAAATGATGGAAACACCACGGAAATGGACAGGAAACAGCAGGGGCAGCATGCATGGATGCCTCTGAGGCTGCTTAATCCCACCATTACCCCAAATTCTCAAGGCAACAGCCTGGTGGTTAACCTCATGGCAATTGTGCTCACCCAGACCAAGAAAGGCGATGCATATACCCATCACATGTTAGGGAAGCACCCAACTAGGTGCAACGAAGGTCCATCACCGCCTGCAGGTGACACCACTGCTCATGCTGGCACTGCAGCTGACAATCAAGGAGGTTTTCGCTAAGAGCCAGAAGTGCCCCCTGGGCTAGCGGTGTGGTGGTGACAAGCAGCCGGAATGGATTTTGGGAAAACTCTAGCAATCAGTACAATATCTAATACGTCCCCTATCCGGGTAAATTGTTTGGAGAGAGGGCCTGTAGGTGGGGGGGGCAGGCTGGGGGGAAGGAGGTTTCGCTGGAAGAGCCAGAGGAGTGCCCCCTGGGCTAGCGTGTGTGGTGGTGATAACAGCCGGATGGATTTAGAATGACGACGCAGGACCCAAACTTAAAAATTTAGCATCAACCGGTACAGTCGTAAATTATGAGATTGATCAAGTGTGGTATGTCTTCTATGTATACTACTCAGTTTAATACCGTATATGGCAGCTATCTGGAAAAATAGTTTGGAGAGAGAGAAAGATAGGACAAAGACGTAAATTCTTTGGAGAGAGGGCCTGTAGGTGGGGGGGCAGGCTGGGGGGAAGGAGGTTGAGCTGGAAGAGCCAGAGGAGTGCCCCCTGGGCTAGCGTGTGTGGTGGTGACAACAGCCGGATGTAGTTAGAATGACGACGCAGGACCCCAACTTAAAAATTTAGCATCAACCGGTACAATGTCAATTATGAGTTCGATCAAGTGTGGCATGACTTTTTTAAATGGATATTGCATGTGGTCACGTACTCCTGGAAC
>ONZH01029103.1:0-12789 GCA_900303285.1 Rhinella marina
TTGCTGTGTCTGTTGGTGGTAAAGTGGTGAGCATAGCTGCTTCCCAAGCAGTTGACCCGGGTTTGATCCCCGTCTATCGCACTATCGCAGGAGGCAATTAAAAGAAGAACCAAAAAAAAAATCTGTACAATATCTAATACGTCCCCTACCCGGGTAAATTGTTTGGAGAGAGGGCCTGTAGGTGGGGGGAAGGAGGATGAGCTGGAAGAGCCAGAGGAGTGCCCCCTGGGCTAGCGTGTGTGGTGGTGACAACAGCCAGATGGAGTTCGAATGACGACACAGAACCCCAACTTAAAAATTTAGCATTGATCAAGTGTGGCATGTGTTCTATGTAGTCTTCTTAGTTTAATACCGTATATGGCACCTATCTGGAAAAATAGTTTGGAAAGAGAGGAAAAAGACTTATTTTTAAAAGTGACGTTCAGTATAGATCAGTTAAAGAGAAAGAAAGGATTCTATAAAATGGATTTGTATCACTGAGAGCAAAAGAACCTATTTTATTACGTGACGTGCAGTATAGATCACTTGGAGATAAAAAGGGGAATGTGCAATCTTGGGATGCTATAGTGCAAACCACTATGGTGGTAACAACAGAGTGAGCGAGTGACACTGTGGGAGCAGGCGAACCACATAAACATTTTTTGTGGCCCTGTATGGCGGCGGTGAAAACACAGTGACTGAGTTAGTATGCAGTAGCTGGTGAAGCACCCAAAAATTTAGCCTGACACAGCATGGCGGTTACACCACCAATGACTTTGTCCGACTGAGAATGCAGTGAAATGGCTTTTGTTGAGCCTCCAAATTTTTTTTTCTTTTCGGAGTACATAAAGTCTACCCTCAGCAAAGAATTTTTTTTTTTTTTTTTTTTAAATGTCGGTACTTGCGCATCCTGAAAAATTGTTTTGGACTGTCTGTTTGACGCTCCTGAAACATTGTTTTACACTTTCTGTAGTTGACACTGCGGAAAAATAGTTTGGAGAGAGGGCCTGTAGGTGGCCATCCGGAAAAATTGTTTGGAGAGAGGGCCTGTAGGTGGACCTCTGGAAAAATTGTTTGAATAGAGGGCCTGTAGGGGGCCAGAAAAAGAGTGCCAGTTGGACCTCTAAAAAATTGCATTTTTTGGTTCAGCGTTAGGCAAAGACGACAAGGAGGAGAAGGAGGAGTAGGAGGAGTAGAGAAGAGGAATCGGATACATAAGTAATGTAAATCTTTAGCTGCTTTCCCCCGGAGGAGATTTAAATTCCGGTGAAATCCAGGCTTTGTTCATTTTAATAAGCATCAGTCTGTCAGCGCTGTCAGTTGACAGGTGTGTACGCTTAACGGTGATGACGCCACCAGCTGCACTGAATACCCGCTCTGACAGCACGCTAGCGAAAGGCAGGCCAACACCTCCAAGGCGTACAGCGCCAGTTCAGGCCACGTATCCAGCTTTGAAACCCAGTAGTTGTATGGAGCAGAGTGATCGGTTCAGACGTTGGTATGGTCAGCTAGGTACTCCCTCACCATCTTTCTGTACAGCTCCCCCCTACTCTGCCTAGACTGGGGACAGGTGACAGTGTTTTGCTGGGGTGACATAAAACTGGCAAAGGCCTTGGAGAGCGTTCCCCTGCCAGTGCTGGACAAGCTGCCTGCTCGCCTTCTCTCCCCCGCTACTTGGCCCACAGAACCACACCCTCTGCCGCTAGCGGCGTCAGATGGGAAGGATTGTTTCAGCTTGTGCACCAGGGCCAGTTGATATTTATTCACTCTCATACTCCTTTCCTCTGCAGGGATGAGAGTGAAAAGGTTCTGCTTGTACCGTGGATCCAGGAGAGTGAACACCCAGTAATCGGTGTTTGAAAAAATGCTTCTAACACGAGGGTCACGGGATAGGAAGCCTAACATGAAGTCTGCCATGTGTGCCAGAGTCCTAACACGCAAGAATTCCCTCTCCTCACTGGCCTGACTCTCCATTTCCTCCTCCTCCTCCTCCTCCTCTTCAGCCCATACATGCTCAAGAGTTAAGAAGGAATGAGCATTGGTATGTCGAATTCCATCTTGTGGGCACGTCGCACAACAGTCGGTGAGCGTGCAGTTGTAGGCGGCGCTGCGCTGCCCTGAGAGTGGCAGCATCTGTAGTCGACTTGTGGAAATGCGCACAGATGCGGCGCACCTTGGTGAGCAAATCAGTCAGATTGGGGTATGTCTTGAGGAACCGCTGAACTATTAGATTGAACACGTGGGCCAGGCATGGCACATGTGTCAGTCTGCCGAGTTGCAGAGCCGCCACCAGGTTACGCCCGTTGTCACACACAACCATGCCTGGCTTGAGATTCAGCTGTGCCAGCCACACATCGGTCTGCGGCGTGATGCCCTGTAACAGCTCTTGGGCGGTGTGCCTTTTGTCACCTAAGCTCAGCAGTTTGAGCACCGCCTGCTGGCACTTACCCATGGCACTGCTGCTGCGCCTAGCGCAACCGAATGAAGGCGCCGTGCCCACGGATGGTGATTCGATGGAGGTGGAGGAGGGGTCGGAGGAGGAGGCATAGTACGTCTAAGAGACCGTGACCGAGGTAGGCCCCGCAATCCTCGTTGTGGGCAGTACATGAGCGGCCCCAGGGTCAGTCTCGGTCCCAGCTCCACCAAGTTAACCCAATGTGCCGTCAGTGAGATATAGTGTCCCTGCCCGGCAGCACTTGTCCACGTGTCCGTGGTTAGGTGGACCTTCTCAGAAACAGCGTTGGTCAGGGCACGGATGATGTTCTGTGTCACATGCTGGTGTAGGGCTGGGACGGCACATCGGGAAAAATAGTGGCGGCTGGGGACGGAATACCGAGGGGCAGCCACCGCCATGAGATTTTGAAAGACCTCGGTCTCTACCAGCCTATAGGGCAGCATCTCCAGGCTAAGAAATTTGGAGATGTGGACGTTGAGGGCTTGGGCATGTGGGTGGATGGAACTGTATTTCCTCTTGCGCTCCAGCGTCTGCTGTAAAGACAGCTGAACGCTGCGCTGGGACACGTTGGTGGACACTGTGGAGGATCGTGGAGGTGAAGGTGTGGTTTTCCAGTGGGAGGCGCTCGTGCCGGGGTCCTGGGCAGGGGGTTGACTAGCAGAGGCAGCGAGTGACGCAGGGGGTTGACTAGCAGAGGCAGCGAGTGACACAGGGGAAGGAGCAGTGGTGTGACCCGCAGGAGATGGTGAACAGCCTTGGTTCCATTGAGTGGGGTGTTTAGCACTCATATGCCTGCGCATGCTGGTGGTGGTTAGGATAGTAGTGGTGGCACCCCTGCTGATCCTGGTGTGGCACAGGTTGCACACCACAGTCCGTCGATCATCCACACTTTCTTTAAAGAACCTTTAGACTTGCGAACATCTAGACCTCACCACGGGAGCTTCATTACATGAAACAGTTGCTGCTGATGCACCAGCTCTGGCCCTGCTTCTCCCTCTGGCCACACCACTGCCTCTTCCAACCTGTTCTGGTGCAGCACTCGCCTCCGCCTTTAGAAGCACTGTCTTCACTCGGCTTATCAACCCAGCTTTGGTCAGTCACCTCGTCATCCTCCGATTCCTAAGTCTGCTCCCCCCTCGGACTTCCTGCCCTGACAACAACTTCACCACTGTCTGACAACCGTGTCTCCTCATCGTCCGACACCTCTTTACAAACTCCTTCCACTAAGTCAACATTGTCATCATCATCATCACCCACAGACTGCGACAGTTGGAAAACTTGGGCATCGGGAACGAGGTCAGCAACAACCTGAGAAGTGGTTTGTGACTCTGGGAAGGGTCCAGAAAACAGTTCCTCAGAGTATGCCGGATCACATTCCAAATTTTCCTGGGAGGGGGCAGACTGGGGAGAAGGAGGTTGAGGTGGAGGAGCCAGAGGAGTGCTCCCTTGGGTAATGTGGGTGGACTGCGTGGAAGACTGACTGGTGGACAAATTACTTGAAGCATTGTCCGCAATCCACGACATCACCTGTTCGCACTGTTGTGGTTTCAACAGTCCTCTACCACGTGTCCCTGTAAGTTGAGACATGAAGCTAGGGAGTGTAGCTCTGCGGCGTTCCCCTGCTCCCTCATCAGCAGGTACTGTCTCACCCTGCCCAGGACCATGGTCTTTGCCCCCTGCAGTAATTGAATGCCCACGCCCACGCCCTCGTCCTCGACCCTTAGCCCTGGGGTTCAACATTTTCTGTATATAAGTGTATTATATAAAAAAAAATAAAATAAATGGGCCTGCTGTACTGAAACCCACGAACTTGTTCAATCTGAACAAGAAAATATATAGGTGGATAAGTTAGAGCAAAATTACGTATGTTATTACGTACCGTGCAGTATGGAGCAATTACACGGAAACTATTAGATTAGGCAGACTTAGTCTGCTTAATTGCAACCCAGACAAATGTTGCACAGAGATTTTTGTAATGTAGCTGTATAAGTGAGAGCAAAAGACCTTTTTCACTGACGTGACGTACAGAATGTGTCTCCTGGATAGAAAATACGGATTGTGGTGACTGAACAGCTGAACTGTGATACACAGAATGGCTCCACACAGCTGTGTGAAATGGATTTGTATCACTGAGATAAAACAACAAAAAAACTATTTTTATATATATATATTTTTTTATATATATATATATATTTTTTTTTTAACGTGACCTGCAGAAACTATCAGAGAGCAAACTCAGCCCCTGCTGACGGTGGCTATTTTGACTGCATCCCAGACAAATGTCGCACAGAGATTTTTCTAATGTAGCTGTATAAGTGAGAGCAAAAGAGCTTTTTTAATTAAGTGACGTACAGAATGTGTCACCTGGACAGAAAATACGGATTGTGGTGACTGAACAGCTGAACTGTGACACACAGAATGGTTCCACACAGCTGTGTGAAATGGATTTGTATTACTGAGATAAAACAACAAAAAAACTATTTTTTTATATATATATATTTTTTTTATGTATATATATTTTTTTTTAACATGACGTGCAGAAACTATCAGAGAGCAAACTCAGCCCCTGATGACGGTGGCTATTTTGACTGCAACGCAGACAAACATCGCACAGAGATTTTTCTAATGTAGCTGTATCAGTGAAAGCAAAAGACCTGGTTGTATTAAGTGACGTACAGAAAGTGTCACCTGGTCAGAAAATACGGATTCTAGTGAGTGGACAGCTGAACTGTGACACACAGAATGGTTCCACACTGCTGTGTGAAATGGATTTGTATCACTGAGATATAACAATAAAAAAAAGGGTTATATATGGCGATAGCTGCACTACTAGTGCCAGCCAGCCCAGCCAGGAAACCAAAAAAAAATTTCTTGTAGCCCTTAGAAGGGCTGTTGGGTTCTTTTGAGATCACTCCTGCCTAACAAAGAACTAAATCCAGGCCCTAACACTCCCTGAAAGGCAGCAGCTCTATCCCTAACAACATCCAGACAGCATCTGAGCCGAGCACCGCGGCCAGTCACTAGTATATTGCAGGGTCACCTGATCAGGCCAGCCAACCCCTGCTATCGACATGTAAGGGCCCCACGTGATTCTGGGTGTACCGTAGAGTCTCCTGGCTTGTGATTGGCTGAGTTTATAGGCGCCAAAAATGCACAATGCGGAAGTTGCCATTTCCTCGAGCATGGCGAGATACTCGTCCGAGCAGTGAGCACTTACGAGTACCGTAATACTCGAACGAGCACCAAGCTCGGACGAGCATGCTCGCTCATCTCTAGTTAGTATCTATGTGTAACTAGTATTTGTAGGGGGACTGTTTCTGCAGTATAGTTTTGGAGAGCACAGCAGCATAGTATTGGGGGTGGCAGAATGGGGTGTTCAAGAAGGTGGGAGAATGATAGAAAAGTAGGTAACTAAGATGTCTGTCAAACTCTGCAGAGAGAAGAGATGGCTGAAAGAAAGCATCATGGTGGTCTGAAAGAAAAACATGAGGACATAGAAGATCTACATCAAAAGAAGACGTCGCTGGATGTAAGAGGTATGTGGACCTGTATTAGGCTACTTTCACATCTTAGGCTACTTTCACACTAGCGTTTTTGCTGGATCCGGCAGGGTTCAGCAAAAATGCTTCCGTTACTGATAATACAACCATCTGTATCCGTTATGAACGGATCCAGTTGTATTATCTTGAACATACTCAAGACGGATCCGTCATGAACTCCATTGAAAGTGCGGGACGGATCCGTTTTCTATTGTGTCAGATTGTGTCAGAGAAAACGGATCCGTCTCCATTGACTTGCATTGGGGGTCATGACAGATTCGTCTTGCTCCGCATCCCAGGACGGAAGGCAAACTACAACATGCTGAGGATTGCTCTCCAGTCTGGGAATGCAACTAAATGGAACTGAATGCAGTTTGGAGCGCTCCGTTCTGTTCAGTTATGTTTTGTCCCCATTGACAATGAATGGAGACAAAACTGAAGCATTTTTCCCGGTATTGAGCCCCTATGAAGTAACTCAATACCGCTAGTGTGAAAGTAGCCTGAGTTTGTGATTTTGGCAGGCTGTTCCAGTAGAGCACAGCCTGCCGGAATTCACTGGCTCTGGCACTACTGGTTGCAGAATGGCCACCGGCCCCACTAACTACAATGGGGTCCGGCAAAGATCCAGGCACAATCTGGCAAAAATGACTAGAATCAGTGGAACACAAATCGCTGCATGCCTAAGTTTGTGTCTGGCCTATTCCTTGCATTCTCTACCGAATCAGGCGGCCAGAGAGTAGTGCTGCATGTGTGAAAGTAGCCTTACCCTGTATGTTTTTATGTTTTGTAAGTTTTGTATTGCTGTATCTAATGTTAGGACACTGTAGGTTAGGTTGAGAATTTGGCTTGGGGGGGAGCAGGCACACTCTTTGCACTGGGCCCCTGCTGTCTGTGTCCACCCCTGTCAAGAAGTATAGTATTTCTTTATCTCGGCTCAACTTTTAAGCGAGTACGAGATTCTAGAGGACAGTCAGCAGCTACTGCCCAGCCAAGATCTGGAGGAGAGATCCATTGTTTCCTCTAGTAGGTGGGCAAGTAGTGATGATGAAAGTTGCACGGGGGCTGTTGTCGTGAACGATCAGGCACGTGGCCCTGGACTGGTGAGGGTGACATCAGTGAACTGCAGGAAGTAGTGCACAATGATGGGGCTGATTGCATGTGGGAGCCGGGGGAACAAGGGGATTTATTATCAGGAGTTGAGGGTGCCAGCTTGGGGGTGAGGCAGCAGATGAGCCAGCAGGGTGGTAGTGTGGCCATAAGTCAGTAGGGTGGCAGCAGTGGGGGGTCTGGCTATACAGGAGTCTACCTGTTCAGAAACAAATAGTGGTACAAGGTGTGACAGAGGTAGCAGTAGCAGGCAGACAGCTTGGAGTGGTGGGAGAAAAATGCCATACTCAGCTGTGTGTCAAATTTTTCTCAAGCCACCGGAGGAAGTCAGCATGAAGCGTGGCCAGGGTGACAATGTTCTCACCACTGCCCTATGTCAACACATGCAGCGTCAGCATAAAATGTCCTGGAAAATCGTGGTGCTAATGTAGTGGTACAGCCAAAGGAAGCAAGCGCTGCATCAACCAGTGGCCCGCATCCCTTTTCTTCAAGTCAAGAATCCACCACCTTAGCAGAAGGGAGATGTGTTTCCTTCAAATCATCTATTTGTCCCGATTCTCCTGCTCCTCCTCGATCACAGAGGCAATTACAAATAGACAGTATGAGAACACTTATCCAATTGCGTGGAAACTGGACATGCTCCTGGCCAAGTTGCTGGTACTACAGTCTCTCCCTTTCCATATGATGGCTTGTGCAGAGCCAAGGTGGAGAGTCCCAAGCCATCTAAAAAGGCAGTACAAGCATTGCACAAGAATGTTGTGCCTGTTGGTGTCTGCTAAAGGTCATGACAGTGCCGACTTGTGGAGCTGTAACTACGGTCAAGGACAATATATGTCTTTTATGGCCCACTGGGTAAATGTGGTTCCTGCCCAGCCACACCAGCAACTTGGCCAGGTAACGCCTCCGCCACTTTCACGGTCTCAAGCTGTGGGTCCTGCTCCAATGTCCTCCTCTGCCTCCTAATCCTCCGCCTTGTCCTCAGCCTCCACTGCAGGGACAATTTGTAGTGCTCCTCAAGCATACCAAAGTTGCATGGCATAGCAGTTTCACGCTGTTCTGCACCTAGTTTGCCTGGGTGAATGGAGTCACACAGGGGAAGAACTCCCCTGTGTAACTATGACATTAGCCAGTGGCAGCTCATGCGTGACACCTGCCATTTCTGAACTGGGCTGCTTTGTAAGTGGACTGTGTAGAAGTGGAGTTTAAAGAACCGGAGTACTGGTACTGAGTGTGATTTTGTGGGAGTGACTGCAAATAACTGTCTATAGTTTATTGCAAAGGTCCTTGTGTGTTTAGTGCTTGCATTTTGGTAATAACATTTAACCCTTTCATACCCGGGCCTGTTTTCACCTTTCTGCCCAGGCCATTTTTTGCAAATCTGACATGTGTCAGTTTATGTGGTAATAACTTTGGAACGCTTTTACTTATCCAGGCCATTCTCAGATTGTTTTCTCATCACATATTGTGCTTCACGACAGTAGTAAATTTTTGGCAAAATATTTCATTTTTATTTATAAAAAAATACTAAATTTACCAAAAATTTTGAAAAATGTCCAAATTTCCATATTTCAATTTATCTACTTTCAAAATACATAGTAATACCTTCAAAAATAGTTATTATTTTACATTCCTTATATGTCTACTTTATGTTGGCATCATTTTATAAATGTAATTTTACTTTTTTAGGACGTTAGTTTGGAAGCAATTTTTCAAATTTTCAACAAATTTTCCAAAACCATTTTTTTAAGCACCAATTCAGATATAAAGTGATTTTGAGGGGCTTACATAATGAAACCCACCCATAAATGACCCCATTTTAGAAACTACACCCCTCAAATTATAAAAACCTGCTGTTACAAACTTTGTTAACCCTTCAGGTGTTCCACAAGAATTAATGGAAAATGGAGGTGAATTTTCAAAATTTCACTTTTTTGGTAGATTATTCTTGTTAATAATTTTTTTCTTGCAACACAGGGTTACCAGCAAACTAAACCTCAATATACATTGCTCTGATTCTGCAGTCTACAGAAATACCCCATATGTGGTGGTAAACGTCTCTATGGGTTTGTGGCAGTGGTCAGAAGGAAAGGAGTGTCATATGGATTTTGGAGGCAGATTTTGCTAGAATAGTTTTTAGGCACCATTTTGTAATTGAGAGACCCTGACGTAGCCCTACAGTTGAAACCCTCATAAAGTGACCCCATGTTGGAAACTACACCCTTCAACGAATATATTAAGGGGGGTACGGGCCACTTTGACCCCCTAAGTGTTTTACCGAATTTGGAAGCATTTGGCTGTGAAAATGAAAAATTTCATTTCTTCCAATAAAATGTTGCTTTAGCCCCAAATTTTTTGTATTTTTATAAGGAGTAACAGGAGAAAACACCACATAATTTGTTACCCATTTTCTCCTGAATACGGCAACACCCCATATGTGGTAGTAAACTGATGTGGGGGCACATGGCAGGACTCAAAACAGAAGGAGCGCCATATGGATTGTACAACACAGATTTTGATGGAATGGTTTGCGGGAGCCACATATTTTTTTTTGAGGTATTATGAGGTCTTATGTGGGGGCTCATTTTTTTTGGGATGAGCTGATGTTTTCATTGGTACCATTTTGGGGTACATAAGACTTTTTGATCGCTTGGTATTACACTTTTTGTGAGTCAAGGTGAAAAAAATAGCTGTTTTGGCATGTTTTTTTTTAAATTTTTTTACAGAATTCACCAGAGAGGGCAAATCATGTAATATTTTTATACAGCAGGTTGTTACGGACGCGGCGATACCCAATATGTCTAACATTTTTATTTTTGGAAAGTTTTACACATTAGATTTATTTTTGAACAGAATAAAATCTTTTTTTTGTGTTGCCATTTTCAGAGAGCCATATTTTTTTTTTATTTTTCGAGCAATTGTCTCAGGTAGGGTATCATTTTTGCAGGACAAGATGATGGTTTGATTGGTACCATTTTGGGTTAAATACGCCTTTTTGATCGCCTGCTATTACACTTTTTGTGAGGCAAGAGGCAAAATAATGGTTGTTTTGGAATAGTTTTTTTTTTATTTTTTGCAGCATTCACCTGGGGGGCCATCTCATGTAATATTTTTATAGAGCAGGTTGTTGCGGATGTGGGGATACCAAATATGTCTAACTTTTTTATTTTTGGAAAGTTTTACACATTAGTTTTACTTTTGTACATTTGTAATCTTTTTTGTGTTGCCATTTTAAGAGAGCCATATTTTTTTTATTTTTCAGGCGATTGTCTCAGGTAGGGTATCATTTTTGCGCGACAAGATGACGGTTTTATTAGTACCATTTTGGGGTAAATACACCTTTCTGATTGCGTAGTATTACACTTTTTATGGGGGAAGGTGACCAAAAAATGGCTGTTTTGGCACTGTTTTTATTTTTTATTTTTTTACTGTGTTCACCTGGCGGGATGGATTATGTGATATTTTTATAGAGCCGGTCGATACGGACACGGTGATACCTAATATGCCTACTTTTTCTTTTTTTTCTTTTTTTTAACTTTTTTTTTACTTTATTGGGGGGGGGAATGGCGTCTTTCTTTTTTTTACTTGAAACTTTTATTATTATTATTTTTTAACTTTATTTTTTAACTTTTATTCACCCTTTTTTCAACTTTTGGGGGTCTGATCCCCTGCACAATGCATTGCAATACTGTTGTATTGTAATGCATTTGTCAGGGTCAGCAGATGAGTAGGTCGCTGTGCTGCCGCAGTTACCGTTCAGACGCCCCAAACCCCATTCTGGCCTCCGCCAGTCATTGCTAGGGACGTGGCAGGTTGCTACTTGTCTCGCGTCCTTGATTACTTGACTTGTACTCTGAGCACTCGCAGGGTTAAGTCAGCTATGTTGTTTGCTCTGGTCCTCCTCGGGTGTGGTCCTTGATTGACAGACTTCCAACCCCTATCAGGCTCTGGGGGTGGGAGTCCTGTCTGTATAAAACTTCCTGGCTTACTGCCTCTCATTGCCAGTTCTACTTGGTCTTTCTGCCAGCACCTGTGTATCTCCAGTGTCTGCTACCTGATCATCCAAGCCTGCATTTGTGTACTGACTTCGCCTCCGGATCTGACTCTGTACTTCGTTGCCTCTCCAGTGTTCCTGACCTCGGCTCGTATTTACTGCACTCTGTATTTGCTTGTACTAGTTTACCCCTCGTGCTTGAATGTCTGACTTAGTTTGGGGTGTTAGCCTTGTGTTGCCATTCCAGTTTCCCTAGCAGCTCTGGGATTGTCACCCAGTTGTCCCCCTTGGACCTTAGCCTTGGGTGTGGCAAGTAGGTAGGGACAGGGGTTGCGGGTGAGATAGGGTTTTCCATTCTCCCTGACCCCAGACCTCCCTGACAGAAGAACTGGCCGATAAGAAGACTCCACCTGTTATCCGCCCCGCTACTCTCCTAGCTCCCATGGATCCAGTAGCGGCTCTGGCGGCCCAGGTGCAGTCCTTGGCCGAGGTAGTCTCGGTCCTATCCGATCGGGTTTGCAAGCAGGATCAGGTCCTGGCCTCAGCTCTGGTTCCACCGCCTGATCCGCCATCTCCAGCCCCGATATTAGTCCGCTCTGAACCTCGAGTGACTATGCCCGATCTATTTTCAGGGGATAGGGGGCAGTTCTTCTCTTTTCGAGAAGGCTGCAAACTGTACTTTGAATTATGTCCTCTTATGTCTGGATCTGAATTTCAAAGAGTAGGTCTTGTCATCTCCAGACTCCGAGGTGAACCCCAGAGATGGGCCTTCTCCTTATCTCCTGACGCCCCTGAGAGACAGTCAGTTGGTCTATTTTTTACAGCCCTGGCATTAATCTATGATGAGACGGATAGAACGACCCAGGCAGTATCTCAATTACTGTCTCTCAAACAGAGAAGATTGCCAGCCAAAGATTATTGTTCCCGTTTCAGACAGCACTGTACGGACTCTCAGTGGAATGATCCAGCCCTAAAAGATCATTTCCTTGCGGGTCTGTCTGACTCCTTAAAAGACCTACTCATAGGTCAGCCCGAACCTCAGTCAAGCCATGGCTCTTGCGGTCCGGGCTGACCGGCGTCTACAGGCCTGACGTTCTGATAGATCCTCCAGGTCCCTTCTGTCAACACCGACGTCCTCTATTCAGGTACTCTCTGTTGATTTCTCTACTGAGGAACATATGGAGCTTGGAGTCATGACTCCGGAGCAACGCAGAGAATATCGTTTCAGAAATCATCTGTGTTTTTACTGCAGAGACAAGAGCCACCAACTTGCCAACTGCCCCAAGAAGGCACGTTCGGGAAACTCCCGCTCCTAGGAAACTTACGGGAGGGTTCCCTAGGAGCACAGGTTCTCCCAATATCCAATAAGAAGTTACTCCTGCCCTTTGAACTACAACTAGGCTCTTGGGCCTATAAGGGTCAGGCATTTGTTGATTCTGGGGCAGCAGCTAATTTTATTAATGCCTCTGTGATTTCTAATCTTCCTAAACCGTTGGTCTCTCTGTTCCCCAGTATCTATGTATCTAGTGTTGACTCTACCCCCTTATTGGCTGGGGTAGTCAAATACAAGACTCCACAATTTAAGTTAGTGGTCGGTTCTCTTCACACGGAAGAGATTTGTTTTTTGGTCATGAATGATCTTTCTGTAGATCTAATTTTGGGTCTGCCCTGGTTGGAACAGCATAATCCAGTGATTGACTGGTGCACGGCTGATCTAA